>JAXCMG010000071.1:3296058-3317269 GCA_034642415.1 Podarcis siculus | reverse complement strand
CTGCCTGCAGCTGTAAAAGCCAAGGTGGGAGAAGGGAGACAGCCTCTTTTTCTCAGTGTCTGCCTGCTCTATGGCTCTCCCTTACACACATGTAAGTGGCTCTTACTCTGCTTTCTTTACAATGAGCTGGAAGGAGGGACAAAGAGGGCATCCCCTTCCATCCCTCCCCCAGCACCTCACCGGTAAATTCAAACAAAGCAGCTTACAAGGCTCGTGTCCCTGCATCTCCTCCTCTTTTTGCTTCGGTTCGAGGCAAGGCAGCTGCACAAATGTGAGTTCCCCCTCTCTCTTCCTTTCCTCCCTCCCTCCCTCCCTCCCTCCCTCCCTCCCTCCCTCTTCCAGCTTCAAAAAATATTGGGGAGACAGCCAGGTAAGCCCCACTCACATACCACAATGGGGGATGGGGGATGACTCCCTCAAATATTTAATGGGGGGGTGAAGGCACCTAGGCCCTTAGGAGTTAGCTGCTTTGCCTAGGACAAATGTGAGCTCCCCCCCTCTTCCTTCATCACTGTATTGGAGATACCATACATTACTGACAGTTCCTTCATTCACGTGGTTACAAAGCACGGATCCACATGGATCCTCAGGATTTTTGCATTGGGCTACCCCAAACTCATCGTTAGATCACATGTCTGTGGCCACAGCATGAACCACAAAAATCATACATTCACTGTTTTGTTTAGAATATTTTTTTTCTTGTTTTCCTCCTCTAAAAACTATGTGCGTGTTATGGTTGGGAGCGTGTTATAGAGCGAAAAATACGGTAAATATATTTACAGCATATTTGCTATCCCAGAGAAATGACACGAAGCATCAAAAAGATACGCTGCACTCTGCCAACTCAGCATAATCTCAAACTTTCCAAGTCTATGTCAATTCAAGGCTAATACTATTGGAAATCTGGCAAGGGGCCTTTCCCCATTAACTAAAGCAGCAACACTATAGATTGCTACTACCGTATTGGCTTGAATATAAGCCTCACTTTTTCCCCAAATTCCAACCGTGAAAAGTTAAAGTGCGGCTTATATTCACGACCTAATGGTATGCAGCCAGGAGTGCGGGGCAAACAGCGCCAGGAGTGCGACAAAACAGCACCCGCCCCATGCGTCGTCCCCCGTTCTCTCCCCCAAAGCCGGGAAGGGAGAAAGCGGGGAAGAAGAAAGGCCGCTGGCAACGCAGTGTGGCTCTCCCCCCCCCCCCCCAGTATGCAGGCAGGAGCAGCGAGGAATGGAGCAGCTTATATTTGGGTGGTTTTTTCTTTTTTCCTTTCCCCCCTCCAATTTTAAAGGTGCGGCTTATATTTGGGTGTGGCTTATATTCGGGTCAATATGGTACTTCAATACAGCACAACTGGATTTATAGGCCCAAGTCATAATAGTTCAGGTTCCCACAGCAACATCCAATACTCTCCCAGGGGTGTGTGCATATACGTTAAAGGACCTCTGGACAGTTAAGTCCAGTCAAAGGCAACTATGGGGTTGTGGCGCTCATCTCGCTTTCAGGCCAGTTACCTCGAGTTGAGAACTTTGCCCCAGGATTAGAACGGAAATCATGTGCTGGCCGTGCAGCGGCAGCAAGAGGCCCCATTAGCGAAAGCACGCCTCTAGTTAAGAACAGTTTCAGGTTAAGAACGGACCTCCGGAACGAATTAAGTTTGTAACTAGAGGTACCACTGTAAATATATATGCTTCTTCCCCTGCTCACATTGCTTACCCAGCTCCCTGCTGCTGCCACCCTCCTTGCTAGTCCCATCCCTCCCTTCACACCTCACCCAAATCTGCCATCGCCTCCTTCAGCCTCCCCATTCCCACAAAGCAACTCCGGCCTCTCTATCTCTGCAGCTCCGCTCCCTCAAGCCCTGCACTCCCTCACAGCTCCTTCAAACCCCTTACCTGCCCCAGCTCCTCTGTGTCCCTCTATTTCTGCTTTACGCAAACTTTTTGCTGTTCTTTAAAACTCCATCTTAAATCCTGCCTCATGTTTGCTCCCCTGCCCCAACCTCATGCAAATCCAGGATTGTGATGTGGCTCTACAAATCCTCCAATGGAGGCCCAGCAATGGCAGCCTTACATTTTTATGCAGAGAAAGAGAGAAGTAATAGGACTTTAAAGTAAAGGGAAAGGGACCCCTGACCATTAGGTCCAGTCGTGACCGACTCTGGGGTTGCGGCGCTCATCTTGCTTTATTGGCCGAGGGAGCCGGCGTACAGCTTCCGCGTCATGTGGCCAGCATGACTAAGCAGCTTCTAGCAAACCAGAGCAGTGCACGGAAACGCCGTTTACCTTCCCGCTGCAGCAGTACCTATTTATCTACTTGCACTTTTTGCGGTGCTTTCGAACTGCTAGGTTGGCAGGAGCAGGGACTGAGCAACAGGAGCTCACCCCGTCACGGGGATTCGAACCACCGACCTTCTGATCAGCAAGTCCTAGGCTCTATGATTTAACCCACAGTGCCACATTTCCAAAACTACCCTATAAACACTGCTAAAGAGACAGAGCTGTATCAGCTACACACATTTTAAGGCATTTGAGTAATGCTAACTTTCTTCCCTTTGGGCAGCAGTGGCCCGCATAGTGTGTCAGATTGCTTAGAAACCCTGTTCAGTATCAAAAATAGTTTTCCACATGCCATGAACTCTATGATTGCTGCCATCTGATTCTTTATCACCTGAGACAGCTCAGTCGGTAAAACATGAGACTCTTAGTCTCAGGGTTGTGGGTTCGAGCCCCATATTGTGCAAAATATTCCTGCATTGCAGGGAGTTGTACTAGATGACCCTTGTGGTCCCTTTCCAATTCTAAGATTTCTGGTGGGTTGCTGTTTGATACACAAATGCAAGTCTAAAGCCCCCTTAGACACTCAGCTGTAGCCAAGAGTTTTCTCTGAATCCCAGTTATTAGTATGCTGAATGGTAAAGTTCTTCTATCTTTTTAAAGCAGACCTTGATGTGCTTTTTAGTAATCCACAGCCTCTCAGACTCTCTTATTAAGAAAGTTTTGGAGTGAAGGGAGAGAAGAAAAGCTTGAAAAACATACGTAAATAGTTGACCCAGCTTCGTCAGAGACTTCTAGCCGACAGCAATGCCCATCAGCATCACTGGTGGACTTAGCCATGCTGAATCCAGCTACCACTATGATGTCCTATAGAGAGAGAGAGAAAATGCATCATTATTGCTATTTGTTATCATATTTTTGGAGTCCTTAGTGATCAAATCATTTGATGAAACATTTCTCTGGATCTTCAGAAAATATGACAAATCCCTGCTGAGTAGGAAAGCCTCTGGAAAAGAAAAATGTAAAGGTATGATGCAACCAAAGTTTCAATATGAAATATTTATGTACAGGTCTAAAATTTCCACTGAAATGTGTCATTAACTTTAGCTGGGATAGTGTTTGGGGAAAACAAAGGCCTTCAGTGATCTCCATCGAAATAGTTTAAATCAAGAATTGCATGGGGGAATGTTCAATGTTAGTCACATTTGGAGTAGACCCACTAAAATCAATGGACATATCTATAGATTTTAATGAATCTACCCTGAGAATTAGCTATTACCCACTGTCAAAAATCAAATGGTATCAATCATTTTAAAATTAATTCTTGAGATTCCTGCATTTGCAGGGGGCTGAACTAAATGACTCTTGCGGTCCCTTCCAACTCTACAATTCTATGATTCTAATTACACATTTTAGCATACACAGGTGTTCCAATGATCTGCAGGTCATCAGTGAACTTAGATGTTACATTACGAAAACTTACAATTCAACTTTCATAAGACTAGGGCAATGGGGCAAAGCTTCATGGTCTGAATGTTGCCAGTATTTACATAACAAAAGAGTAGCTAAATATTTTATCTGTGACAAACAAGAAGTTGATAAATCAAGAGGATTGATCATACGGAACTTAAATGGCACTTTTTGAAAAATGCACCGAAGAAGTGGTTTCTGATTTCTGACTACTGGAGTGAGCAAAATGGCCTTTTCGGTACTGTGAAGATTAGGGTAAAAAAACAACTCTCCCAACAAAACAGTATTAGCAAGCTGAAAAATTCAAATAGCTTGAAAGGTGATGAACAATCTAAGTCACTTATAGAAGATATTTGTTATAAAAATTCTGAGATGACTGCAAAACTCAATTCTAAAAGGTCTCTTTGCCAGTTGTATAAATCAGAAAGAAAAATAGTTACTGCAATCCCTCTGCTTCCTCCTATACAAATAAGTTATTTGCTCAACAGCCAAACTGACGTTAACGTCAAAGGATGTCATTTTATGGAGACTGACTTTTGTAATGGCACTTTCCATTATAGCATTTTTAAGTAGTGTGGGGTTGTTGTTTTTTTAAAAAAAAGAAATGTCAGTGATTTGAAATCTAAGCTGAAGCAATAATGGAATAACACTAGCATAAAATAGTCCTGGATTGGGGGTGGAGGTTATGTACCAGTTTGCAAGAATAAGTAGTGTAGAAAGTTATTATTCAAACAGGAAAAGTAAAGCACATACACACATTTTCTGATTTCTACAGGAAAGTGACAAAGGATAAACTCTTTCTGTGCATGTTTTTTGGAAGCTAATGTCAAAAAGGGGATGTAATCTATATAAGTTAGGTAAATGCACCCCACTAAAATCAATATAAGTTCTACACTGAATTCATTTCAGTACAACATAGTCAAACTTCACTCTATCCGATTAGTGGCCCTAATCAGAAAGAATAGTTAGCAAATCACTATTACTTGATTCTGTTATTATGAGGTCCCTATCTGATCCATCCAACATGGCAAAGGAAGACTCAAGAGGGTTGTGTACCATTTGGAGATTTTTAGTTTAAAATAAAAATGGGGGGGATATGATACAGCAGTGGTCCCCAATCGGGGGTCTGCGGACCCCAATGGCTCTGCAAAACCCATCCAGGGGGTCTGTGGCACCATTCACAAAACAAAAACTACCATAGAGTAGTTACTTAGGTTTTCCAACTCCACAAAGGGATGGTGGTATACACAAAATTCAATATATACGTATACCACAGAGGGCTTAAACAGCAACACTTCATATTTGTTTTTCCAGTAAAAAAATTAGCTAGGCACATTTAGCACCTATTGGCCACTTGCGACCAAGTGAAGATGCCTGGGTGAAAGGATGGTGCCTGACAGCTCCATGGAGGTACATGCTTGGGGATCATTGGATCTTTACTGTTTTGACACACTAATACCACATCCTCCAGAATTCTATCAGTTACATTTTATCTGCACAATCATAATGAATTTCAGGAACCAAAATGGCAACTAGGCATTCCGTTTTGGCAACTGTAACCTTGGTTTAAGGAGCCATTTGGCACCTAGCTTATATATCTGAATTTCTAACTGGGGAGCATATGGTATTCAAAGCTCACTTTTAACAAGAACAGGAAAGAGAAACCCATTATCTAAAGCAAGTGTGAAAACCTATAGCTTGGCAGATGTTTTTGGACGCCAAACTACAGTCAGCGCCAGGTAGCATCCTCTTGCCAAATGTTAACGATCTATCACTCTCAAAGACTGGCATGTTGAATAATCAAAATCAAATGTGGTAACATATCATTTATATTGATGATATTGGGGAATGAATAACAAACTGCAGAACTGTTAAATTAACACATTATTCAAATTGATTTTTGACTATGCAGATCAGGGAGAGGAATCTGTGGTCCTTCAAATGTTCTTGGACTCCACCTCCAATCATCCCAGACAGCATGAGCGGGGATGAAAAGAACTGTAGTTCAGTAACAGCCAGAGGGGCCACAGGTTCCCAGCCTGCAAACTTAAACAGAAAATGTGTAGAGAATAAAAGAGTATACATTTACATTCTGTAACTGTATTCCCAAGTTACTAAGAAAGATGGACATAACTTTCAAAAGGCAAGCCCCAAATTTTAATTACTGCTTGAAGATCTTAGTTTCTTAGCTCAGGATCTCCCAGAAAATTACCGTGCACCAGCACCAACTGCAACTTTTGGAAAAGCACACTTGCAAGTTTTGCACAGCTATATTCATTTCAGCTTGCCTTGCACAGGTAAAATTATTGACAGGACAGGCTTTGGGTCCTTGCTAAGTTTCGAAAACCGTATGTGAACTGTGGCTTTCTCAGGGTCAGCCTTCTTTAGCAGAAAAGCAATTAAGTAGCAGGGCATCAAACTACTGAAATACTGTTTCACTGCTTTCTTGTTATGTCCAAACATAGCACCTTGTTTATCCCTATTGACTCAAAGGAGTTACAGCAACAATGCTGTTTCTAGTTAAGTCAAGCCAAGCTGGTGGCTAGATTTAAGTGCTCTCTCTCTCTCTCTCTTTCTGAGAGTCAAATGCCCTGTATATTAACATCTTCAGTGCTGGCCCAGATCCACCTGCTTGCTCTGAGTGAGGAGCTGGATATCTTTCAGCAGTGAAGAAGTTAAAGGTACTGGATTTTCTGCATGCAACACTTGCCATCTAAGATTGCAGATGTCAGCAGTTATTGGACCATTAGCAGTCAGGTTAAAGAGAAAGAAAGAGGAAAAGAGAGCTATGCACGTTGCCTCTCATCCCTCAGCTTATTACCTGGCAAACTCCAATGGAAGCAGAGAGGGGGGGGGGGGAGAGAAGGTTGATAGACTGCACTACTGACAGGCAGGGAAACTAAGCTAGATACCTGAGAAAATGAAACTGAGCACAGGGAATTGCAATGCAAGTTAAAGGCTCCTTTACCTTAGTTATTTCTGGCACTGTCTGAGTTTTAAAGTGCCGTCTCAATTTTGCCTGCGCCCCCTAAGCACCTCCAGATGGATGTGCTCTTCCTGAGAAGCATTTTAGCCTCAGCGCTTCATCTTTTGCATTCAATCTTCTACCAACAACACTCCCGTTAGCTTTTACTGCATGTCTTTTGTCCGTGTTTTTATTTGATTACAATAAATAAAAGAGGTTTCCGATTAAAGCTGAGTTTTTAGCAAACTGCGGCACTATGATTGCTCTTTTTGCTACTTCAGCAGTCTCTGATGATATTCTTTTAAATGACTGAAAACCCCAAACCTTAATGTTTTCCAGGGTGGGTGGGAGACTGATAACTTAAGTGATACAGACAGATTCAACTGTTTAAAAAGGATTAGAACAAATTCCAACAAAGCTTAATGTGCAATGGAATTACCAGGGTGCAATGAATTTTATTCTGTACCACCATTTTGGGAGGGGGGCAGGGGAGTTAGTTATGCCACTGTTCCATCTTCCTTTCAATAAAAAATGAGAAATAACTCTGTAACAAAACAACTAAAAAATCCATGGGTAAAGTTTCTTACATTTGAACCACAACCTGCCTTTAAGAAATGGGGAGGGAAAACCTTAAGCATTTGTGGACAATCTTCCTTAGTTATCAAAAAGGCACCTAACTCAGGCACAATATCTGCTTGATATTTCAAAGAAGCAATTTTAAACTGTCTTTTGTTGAGCCTTTGGCTAATTAAACAATCTGGCTGTTTAAACTGGGGGGGGGGTGTTTTTGTTTGTTACTATGGTTTGTATTTTTGTGTTTTTATACTGTAAACCACCCTGTGATCCTCGGATGATGGGCAGTATAGAAATTGAAAGAATGAATGGAGGAATCTCCAATGAACTCAACAGGGCATATGCTCCAAAGAGCCACACACAGGACTGCAAAGTACATTTCTAAAATTGGTGTAAAGTAAGTCATAAACCAAAAGAGCTATGCTCCTGGATATTTCATTCCTGTTCCAGCATTTTGAGATTTTACTGCATACACAAGTTATTTTGGGGCTTGGTTGCCAAGTCAGGGATAAATTTTATACTGGTGCAGAATAAAGCAGTTCAGAATGTAATTTAATTTTTTTTTTTAAGTTTTACACCAGGATGGCTCCGCAACTTGAGTGTATAGTTCACGAAGAATGGTGCATTTGCTTTTAGCACTAAATTATGAAATGCACCCATTACCAATACAGAAATTCACAACATGGGTATATCTTCTACATATGCCTAATGTGCAAGCATCAAGCACATTTGGTGCTATATATAGTGGTACTTTGGGTTACAGATGCTTCAGGTTACAGACTCTGCTAACTCAGAAATAGTACCTCGGGTTAAGACCTTTACTTCAGGATGAGAACAGAAATCGCGTGCCAGCGGCGCAGCAGCAGCGGGAGGCCCCATTAGCTAAAGTGATACCTCAGGTTAAGAACAGTTTCAGGTTAAGAACAGACCTCCAGAATGAATTAAGTTCTTAACCCGAGGTACCATTGTAATTTTTTGAAAATAGTGGTATTCATAGGAGCAACAATAATATGCATATATCCTTTCTTTGTTACCGTTTACGTCTCCCATTGGGGAACCCCCAATTCCTTACATCGCAATTTACAATTTAAATCAATGACTTTTTTTAAAGAAAGAAAGTTCAACAGGCTTGCTAAAATGGCCCAATCACTAATTTTTGTGTTTTTTTAAAGGAACTGAGATTATCCTCCCTCTATCATATTCATAGTAAGCCTCTTAAAAACCAAACGCACAAGTCCCCATAACCACGGCTCAAGACACAAGGGAGGTGTGAATACTCTGATGCTAGTTCAACTCTGTTTGAAGTTTCCAGCTCAAGGGCTGTAGTTTCCAGTACAGGTCCTCAGTACTGATCTCTGTGATCTCCTAATTGGTGCTTTGGGCCTTGTTTTACTACTTCTCCTTTTATCAAGAAGGGCGCAAAGCGCTAATTAAGTTTCAGACACTTTAAACGATGTGGTAGAAGAGTTAACTTGAAATCATTTCTCAGTGCCCAATCTATACTATAATACTGGCAGGTAGACCACCACTACCACCGAGCCTTTTACTTTTCTTTTCTTTTTTTCCTTTTACACATCTTCTGCTGTGCTGGGATAAAAGTCAGCAAGCAAAGCTGCTCATTGCAAATGGGGGGGGGGGGACTAAATAGAATGACAGAGGCATGACTGGTAATTACCATAAGTTTCAACTGGGCAGATAACTAGTCTTAAGATGTTTACTTATAAAGGGCATGTAGGGGAAAAAAGGGTGTTCAGCTATTCAAAACCCTTTTGAAATGTGGCTCTATTGGGGGGGGGTTGTTATTGGGTTATTGTTCTTATTTTGATTTTATATATTATGATCTTTTCTGTGAACCACCCTGAGACCTCTGGGTATAGGGCGGTATATAAATTCAATAAGTAAGTAAGTAAAGTTTTCTTGACCTGCTGAAATTAATAGACCTAACTTAGTCATGGACATTAATTTCAGTGGGTCTACTTTGAAAAGAACTTAGTTGAAGACTACCCATGGCTCATACTGGACTTCAGAAAGAGAGGCTAAATAGATATTCAGGCAGTTAAAGCTGGAAAACAGTTTTAAAGGCAATCCCAGTTGTTCCAGAAAGTGTAGATAATGGGTGTCTCCTGTATCTCAACAGGAATGCTGTTTCATGGAACAGGCAGCCCCACTAACCAGTGATAGAACCTCAAATATATAAGCTGGGAGCCAAATGGCTCCTTAAGCCAGGATTACAGTCGCCAAAACAGAATGTCTAGTTGCCATTTGGGGGGGCCAGACAGATCAAAAGTCATGTTTTTCAATACAACTTTTGGGTTCCTGAAATTCATTCCGATTGTGCCATTAGAATATCACAGATAGAATGCTACAGAATGTGTTGCTGTTGTGTGAAAACAGTCAAGATCCAAGGATCCCAAGGCATGCAGCTACAAATGGTGCAGACGTTAAGCAAAATGCGCCTGGTGACTTTCAGACGCTGTAAATTGAGCTGCTATGCTGTGGAGCAGGCTTCTGAGATCTAGAGGCCTCGAAGGAAAAACTGTCCTGCAGAGCAGATCTCAGTGACCTGTTGGGTATGTAAGTAACTACAGCAAGGGTTGGAAACTTGCGCTCCTCCCCAACCACTCGTCATGTTGGCTGGGGCTGATGGAAGCTGGAATCCGACAACATCTGGTTTCCTGTCACTGAGGTGGAAGACAAAGAGTACTATTTTGAAGAGGTGTTTCTTTCTGTTTTGCCATTAGGTGATGCCATAGTGCTGTTCAAGCAAACAGTACTATATCAGATTCCAGTGACGAAAAGGAACACAAATACAGCTTTAATACACGAAATGCGTGGGTGAATAGCACCCAGGGATTTCAGGCCACAGAGGCTACTCATTTGAACACCAGTCAGCACCTTAACCCGGTCAAAAAGGCAGCCGCATGCATTGATCGTGTAAACACACTTAGGTCAACAAGATCAGTAGAAAAACAGTTCACAAGAAGAAATAAACATCTAAGAATGAAAGAAAGAAAAGCATTTACCCCTTGATGTACAACGCTGGCACAATCCTCTGCCAACTTCCCAAACATATAAGTATTGATAGCACCGGCCTTAGAACATGGGTTTTCTGACTCTGAAAGACACACAGGAACAGTGACACTGTAACATTTATCTGAATATACTAAAGAAAAGTCTTGAAGCTCTGATTTCACAAGGGTATCGCAAATGCTGAGAGGCCAGGGACATTAAAATACACTCACGCCTGTGAGCTATGAAACTAAGGGGAAAAAATCTATGTACATAAGGTGGCTCCCGAAAGGACAGAGTAAGGACCACAAAATGAGCTCTAGTCTACCAGGCAATCAATGAAGCACACAGCAGCAGGTTGTAGTTGAAAGTCCAGATAATCTTGCTGGCGAGGACCAACATCAAAAGGCAAGATGTGTGATAAGGACTGTGAAATTTTAAAAAGGGTAGAGGAAGGCCTAGCCTCTGTTGTCTATGCTCTGGTAACTTATAGGATAGATTGCTGCAATGGATAATATGTAGGGCTGCCTTTGAAGATGGTTTGGAAATTACAGCAGGTGCCGAATTCAGCAGTGAGATGGCAAGATGGCAAGCTTCCAATTCATTTCCTGGCTTGATTCAAAGTGCTGGTTTTGACCTATAAAGCCTTCTACAACTCAGGACCCCAGTAACTCCAGGACCACCTCTCCTCCTATGAACCAACCCAGAGCAACAGCTTATCATTCAAGGCCCTTCTTTGTGTGCCCCCTGCAAGGGAGGTACTGACAAAAGAGCAGGCTTCTGTCTCGACTCCCCAGTTATGGAATGCTCTCCCAAGTGAAGAGCCACCATTATTTATTTAGGCCCAGGCAAAAACATTTCTTTTTCAGCAGGCCTTTAGTTTTTGATAATCCATAGTCTCCTTCAGTGAGATGGGATGTTTTAGGCCTTCCTTTTTCAAAAATATGAATGCTTCAGATTTTGCTCTCTTAGTGTCATGTTGGTTTTACTGTATTTGTTATTCTTTTTCTATTGTAAAGTGGTTTGAGGTACTTTGTTTAAAAAGTGAACGGTAAGTTAAATAAATAATAATATTATAATTTGCAAAATACTTCGACTTCAGAATTCCAGATGCCTCCTCAAATAAATTATCTCTCCCATTTGTAAAAGAATATGACACTGGGTTGTTGTTGTTTTTAGATCTTCCACTATATCTGTTATTACCCCCATCATTACAGTCCCACAACTTTTGCCTGTGGAGCACAAGTAGTACAACCAAAAACTATATGTTAAAATACCTTGAAGTATAATCTTGAAGAAAGATGTCCCATTTCCCACTTTACTTAATGGATAGGAAGCAGCAACTGTTCCCTGAAATGAGAAATTGGGGGGGGGGGTGTCTAATTAGCAAGTCGAAAATATTTCCAATAGAAAATATCAATCATATTCATTACTTGACCCAGACCTTTCAGATATGTGCATGATCTCTGCAACAGCAGCGTCACATCAGGTTTTACAGTGGCGGAACAATTAACAACGTGCTTCATAAAATATACAAACCTATAATTGCTTTCTTCATCTGTATCGAACAACCTAACTGCAATCCTGAGCAGTCAATCGTCAGTCTCATTTTACAAATGGAGAAGCATGGTGGGACCAACTGCTCAATGTCTGTCCGCTACTTTCTGGACCAAAGAATGTTGGTAGAACAGAGAGTCCTGTGCCTCTCAAGAGAATCCTCAATAACTTCCAAATAAATGGCAACATTCATTTTTATGGTTTGCAGCTGACCAACAAAAGCTAGTCTTCCAGCTGAATGGTGGCCACTCCTACTCCAACCACATCCCATATTCATTTGTGCTCTGCATAAAACATGACAAACTTAAACCCTCCTCAGGGTTTAAACCCTCCATTCCCAACCCTTGTGCCAGCCCCATACTCCAATATCCCTGTGGGAAAGTGAGGGGACTTTTTAAGCCCGTTTGGTCGAACAAGTCTTGAGCAGAGGTGGGGAATCTGTGGCCCTTCAGAAATTGCCGAACTACAGTTTCCATCACCCCCAGCCAATAACTGCCAAGGACAATGGGAGGTATAGTTTAGTAACATCTTGAGGGCCATGGGTTCTTCACACCTGGCTTAGGAGCTTCCCCACAGTCAGGGATCCTGTATTACAGTGTTTCCCAATCACGGGTATCCAGCTGTTGTTGGACTCCCATCATCCCTAGCTAGCAGGTCAGGGATGATGGGAGTTGTAGTCCAAAAACAGCTGGAGACCCAAGTTTGGGAAACACTGCTGTATTATTAGAGCTCCTGTGTGTTAACAGGCTTTTAACCTGGCCAGCTTAATGCCCTTTGTAGCCCACTCCAGACCTTCCCACTCAAAGCAGGACAGTTTGAATGGAATGTACACACCTAGCTGCACTGTGATGTTAAGATGTGGGTCTAGTGCAGGTGCCCCCAGCTGTCTACACACCTTTTGCCCAAGAATTTTCAGCCCGAATGCCCAAAATACCGCTCTTTCTTGCTCTGCATATCCCCCTCTCTCAACTAAGGATTAATTCCTGTGCATATGAAAAAATATGGCCCATCTGAACCTATGCCATGGCAGCTTTTAACTTTTAAGGAGTTTGGTGTTTTAAATTCAGTAAATGTTTATTTATTTACATAGCAGTTCTCATGTAACCAAATGGTTTGTCAAACTGTGTCGTGTTTCAATACTGTTATAGAAAATATCTTTAAGAATCATTGGGCTGGATCTAGAGTCATTGTTCTGTGAATGGAAAGGTTCCTTCCATTTGTGGGAGGAACATTTGTCCAGCAGTTCCCACTTAACGAAGTCCAAGGGAATTAATTTTTGCTGATTCACTCTGTAGCGACTAGCAAAACCTAGCCATGTTGTTCTGGAGGGTCCCCCAACAACCCAGAGCAGATTTTGGGGGGCAGGAGGAGCAGGAATGTGTAATTTCACCTCCCCTTTCTTCAGCAGAGCATCACATAAGCATAACAATGCCACAAATATGGGCTCCAAACCTAGCTTCTACATTTGGTCTCTCCTTCCTTGGAAGCTTTTAAGCAGAGGATGGGTGGCCATCTGTCATGGATGCTTTAGCTGAGATTCCTGCATTGAAGGGGGTTGGACCAGAGGACCCCTGGGGTCCCTTGCAATGGTATGATACTATGATTCTTAAAAAAAAAAAAAAAGATTTTGTACAACTCTAAGATTCTATGATTTCTCAGGATAGACCAACCAAAAGTCCACAGTTTTAAGCTTGCCATGGTGAATTTTCCACTGCTCTCTGCGGATCATGATGCGCCCAACCTTTCATCCCAACCTTGGGGCAGAAGAGTAGGCAAATTATGGTCCCTGCAGATCTGTTTCACTTTGTACTTGGGAGCAGTGTTCAAATTTCACCAGGCGTGTTTTGCACCTGGCTGTCGGTCACTTGTGACCAATAAAGATGTCTGGGTGCCAGGATGGCACCTGATGTCTGCGCCATCTTGGAGGTGCATACGTGGGGATCCTTGGATCTTGACTGTTTTCACATACAGTGGTACCTTGGGTTACATACGCTTCAGGTTACAGACTTCGCTAATTCAGAAATAGTACCTCTGGTTAAGAACTCTGCTTCAGGATGAGAACAGAAATCGTGCTCCGGCAGCATGGCAGCAGCAGGAGGCCCCATTAGCTAAAGTGGTGCTTCAGGTTAAGAACAGTTCCAGGTTAAGAACGGACCTCCGGAACTAATTAAGTACTTAACCCGAGGTACCACTGTACTAGCAACACATCCTGCAGAATTCTATCTGTGATACTTTAGCTGCACAACGAATTTCAGGAATCAAAAAGTTGTACTGAAACGACGACCTTCAATCAGTCTGGCCCCCCAAACGGCAAATAGGCATTCTGTTTCAGCAACTGTAACCCTGGTTTAAGGAGCCATTTGGCACCTAGCTTATATATCTGAGCTTCCAACATTGCTTGGGAGTACTGCAAAAGAGCAAGGCAACTGTGGGGATGCTCCAAGCTACCCAATTCAGAATGTGGGCCAGATCCGGAAATAATTTTCCTCCCCTGGCTTGATACATGGCATATTCTTTGTCTCTCTCAAGAATAGTGGAATTTCTTGAATGCTGCACATGTTATACACAGCTGAAGGAGTCAGGAGTAGTTAACAGACCTGTGTATTAAACTGCCTGAATTACAGCTTGCCTTTTTTCCTCTGGCATCTCTGCTTGTACACCAAGGATATATTTGTCTGTTCTGAGCCTATGTATTACACGGCAATCACACTTGAACAACAGTAAATATGCAGTACAACCACTGTGATCATCATAATATATTTGAAAGCTGCTTCCAGGTAGAAAGCAGATGTGCGTCCTCCAGAGCAATCCCTGGCACATTAGCAGATGCCCCAATAACTGCTTCTGTCAAATTAACAAGAGCTAGTTTCCTTGTTAACCGTGTTCTTTGTGCCAGCCTTTCACAGTCACCTAGTTTGTTTGCTTCTTCAGGCAGCTTTCAGATGCATTAAATTCTCTCCTCACCATGAGGCAAGTTTCCTCGGAGGAAATTATCTATCACAATCAAATGGAGTACTGAACATATATTTTGCGCCAGCGCCAGAGCAACGAGAAATGGCCTCTCTTTGAACACAAACCAACTGTGGCAGTGATCTTTAACAACTTTAAACGGCATTCTCCCCCCCCCCCATCTCCACCTCGGTGCCCCATATCTATTTTAGAAATCAGCCATAGATTATATTCCTGTACCGATACATTCCACAGGACTGGGCTGATGACACTAAACGCTTGGTTTCTTGTTGTTGTCAGATGCGCCTTGACAACTTGTGGGATAAAGAACAACTCTCCTGCAGATGATCTTAGTAAACAAGCTAAGATATAAGGGTTTAGGTGATCCATAAGGTACCCTGGACTTAAGTTGTACAGGGCCTTGTAAATTAACACAAAGACTTTGAACCTGGCTCAGTAGTAGATGGGCAGCCAGTGCAGATGTTTTAATAAGGGTGTCACATGTCATCAGCAGTGTTAGAAACTCAGATATATATAAGCTAGATGCCAAATGGATTCTTAAACCAATGTTACAGTTGCCAAAACGAAATGTCCAGTTACTATTTTGGGGTAGGACAGCTCAAAGGTCTGATTTTTCATATGATGGACCAACTGTGATTAATTCTCAGTTAAACATCTGGCTAGTTCAGATGATAACCCTGAGCTAAGTTAAGAACTTTGAGGACTTAAAGAAGAAAAGTCACTTGATCCAGGTCCTATTCAGACCTCTTTTTCCTAATGGTGACTACTCCTGCACAGAAAAAGCATTTTGGTTCCTGAAATTCATTCCGATAGTAAAGATAAAATATATCTGACAGAATTCTACAGGATGGGGTATGAGTGTGTGAAAACAGTCAAGATCCAATGATCCCCAGGCATGCACCTCCAGACGGTGGAGGTGTCAGGTACCATCCTGGTGCCCAGAAAGCTTCAATTGGTCGCACGTAGTCAAAAACCAGGTGCAAAATGCACCTGGCTAATTTTGAACACTGGTTGTTTAAATGCCCTCCTCAGCAAGTGACTAACATTTCTTGACCAGAGGGCCATGTTGACTCTTGTCCTCCTGCTGGGGATGGGGGAGACACGCATGCTGGCAGGTGTGGCCACAGAAAAAAAAAAAAGGGTGCAGCCCTTTCTGCAACGATGTGGCTTTCAATCCAAGCAGAATTCGCAAGTAGGACACACTGTATACCCTACAACCATTCTCCATGCCTCACTGCAGGAAGGTGGAAGTGGCAGCTGAAACAATGATATGTTGCCAGGGTCATTGTCAAAAAGCTCTCTTCCCACACTGCAGCTTATTAACAGAAAACTGATATTGAGCCTTGGACCTCCTTACACCCTCCATACCTCTCCTGAAGCACTGCATCCAAGGAATGTCTCCAATGTATGAAGATAACTACTGTGATCTTCATGCACTAGGGATAAAAAGGTATTCCTGGAGAAGAGTGTGAATTAAAAATACCTGACATCACAAAAATTCATGAGTCTTTTTAACCCCCATTTTACCCTACATAAAGAGTAAAAGGTTGTATTGATTTTTTCCTTTGTAGTCCTCAATTTGCTGTGATGCGAAAATACAATATTTGGCTTTATGCTGTACATGGAGATAAAAGTAGCAAAGAAACAGTAATGATGACTGAATTGCATGCTCTCGCTGAAAAGCTTTTTTCCACAGCAAACAAAATTCAAGTTTAACAGTACTATTCTCAGCTTACATCCCCAAGTGCCAGTAATGATAAAAGGCTTTAAAATTAAATTCATCATCATCATCAAATTAAAGCAAACATGTTGAAGAAGACTGGTCTCATGTGTTCTACTCTGTAAAGTTTATACAAGAGGCCTAATGTACCACCAGCACTAAGCACTTGAATTTAGAACACATTTGTAGCCACAGATGGAGCAACACAATGTGTATTCCTTGTTCTGAAACAGCTACTAGACAGCTGAAAATTATTGCTGCAAACTGTGCTGATTTTATGTTGAGGAAGTAAAAAAGAAAAGTTACATTGTGGTGCAGTTCCTCCAGTTTTTTGAAAAATGTCTATAAATCTGGAAGACTCCATTGATTCTTTTATAAGAAAAAAGAACTCCATTAAGTCACCAGACTGGAAATTTTTTTATCACAACACTTTTTTAAGTTTATGCCTTAAATGAAAAGCTCCCAAGCCATCTATATTTTTCTTCCAAGTTTACTAATGGTTCCAGTAATAAAAAAGCAATGCTAAAAAGAGAGAGCATGATATGACTATATAGATAAGACAAAGCACAGGATATTTTTAATTTTAGCAACACTCAGTTAAGACTTACTTTCAAGTAAGCTTGTTCAGGATCTGACTATAAGAGTAGGGCTACCATGTCTCCAAAAAGGAAGTGAGAATAGACAGGGAGCAGTATACAAATTTAATAAATAAAATAAATATTCACAAGTACAGTGGTACGTACCTCGGTTGTCGAATGCAATCCGTTCTGGAAGACTGTTGGACTTTTGAAACGTTTGACAACCGAGGAGCAAAGGGTGGCTGGCCAAGTCAATGGAAAAAATAGAAAAACACACAGCGGAAGCCATTCGACTTCCGAGACGTGTTCAAAAATGGAAGCAATTACTTCCGGGTTTTTGGAATTCGGGTACCGAATCGTTCGGCTTCCGAGATGCTCGAAAACTGAGGTATCACTGTAACTTGTTACAATTTTTAACTGATTGAGAAGTGCACTTAAAATTACAAGCTTCTGCTTAAAACATCTACAAATCAGGAGTGGTTCACATGTATATGGGAGCCTTCACATCCTTAGGGCAGGAAAGATCAGTGGAGCAACTCTCAGGAGTGTTCAACTAATGGAACCCAAGTTAACTTAAATCTATAAGAAGCTGATGGCTACAGAAAGAAGGCAGGCAAAACTATTGCATAAAAGAAAATTTGAAGCAACTGTCACTGAGAACGTCCCTAGATCTTGCTCAGCACTAACCTAGTGACAAGCAGCTTTGAGGGTTGTTGTTTTTACCAATAAAGCGGTGTACAAGTTTTATGAAATAAAAATATATTAAATAAATAACCTAAGAACACTACTGCTGAATCAGACGGAAGGCCTATCTAGTCTAGCATCCTGCTCTCACGGTGATGAAACAGATGTCTACAGGAAGCCCACAAGCAAAAACTGAGCACAACATCAGGCTCTCCTAGAAATATGCAGCAACATAAAGCCTATTAAAGCTTTATGGCCATACACTCAACCGTCCTTTAAAAATAGCAGGCAAAGGCCATGGCAGTGCTACACAACTTGTGACCCATGAAAATGATCCCAGGCCCCAGTCATGTACTGCAGAAGGCAGGGGGTATTGTTTTGCTATTTTTGTTGGCTATTTACATGTGCTTTTACCTTGTACTTTATCCTGTGAACGACCCTGAAAACTTATGCTGAAGGGCAGTATATAAATCAAATTAATAACCAGTGCTTTTTTCTGAGGGTACCTGAACATTATTTAAAGAGATATTATAGTATGAAGAATGTGCGAGCAGGATTTGAACTATGAGCAACAGAAAAAAACTGGTTATTATTGTGTTATGGTTATGATATAAAAGAGGGAAATAGGGCGCAGCAAAGGGGGGGGGAGAAAAACATGGAAAATGGGATGTGAAGTCTGTATTATACAGCTAGACAGACAGACAGACAGATGTATTGGAATTCTATATGGAATCTGTAGAAATTTAATAAAATATATTTGGAATTTTTAAAAAAGTTTACCTGAAGTCGAGATACACGTGCGCACACACACATATAACACACACACACATATGCGCACGCGCACGCACACACACACACACACACACACACAAAATTATTGGAATTCTATGTGGAACATGTAGAAATTTAATAAAATATATTTAGGAATTTTTAAAAAAGTTTACCTGAAGTCGTTATGTCGAGAGAAAGAGAGACAGAGCGATACATAAATATACATACATATGCATATACATATACACACACACAAACACACATAGACACATAATTATTGGAATTCTATGTGGAATCTGTAGAAATTTAGTAAAATATATTTGGCATTTTTTTAAAAAAAAATTTTGCCTTTAGTCGATATGTCGAGAAAGAGAGAGATACACATATATACATTTATATAGCTGAAGTCACACACATATATACATTTATATAGACACACACACAAAATTATTGGAATTCTATGTGGAATCTGTAGATATGTAATAAAATATATTTGAAAATAAAATTAAATAAATAAATAAATAATGAGTTTACCTGGACATACTTGCTGGCGCAGTCACAGCCCACCTGCAAATCCTCGAAACCAACTTTTTGGAGGCTTCTCCGCAGAGAGTTTTCAAACACCCTGAAGGACCCCCGGATCTCTTCAAGAGGCATGGCGCTCCCGCTTCAAAAGCCAGTCAGGCCTCACAGGAAGGCAAGGCAGGAGCGACCCCTTCGCCCGTTAGGCAGCTTTATTTACATGGCAAACCAGGCCCGGGGGCTGAGGGGCGTTTTAAGCGCTTCGTGGGTTGCCGGCCGCGCGTGCGCACCGGCTTCGTCCTTCTCTATGGTTCGCGGCGCCCAGACGTTACCAACGGAGCCAGGCGCACGCGCACTGTGCTAAACTGAAGCTCCGCAGCGCCGGGCAACGCGAGCCGCGTTTCTGAGGCTTGGGCGGGGGAAGTAACGGTTGGGAGGGAGGTGTGAGTTCCTTCAGCTCTCTTTTTTTTTGGACTACAACTCCCATGATCCCTAGCTCGAGGGCCCAGCGGTGAGGGACCATGGGAAATGTAGTTATGTAGCTGGAGACCCAAGTATATGGGAAGCAACTGGTTGAAATGCACAAATGAGATTCTTACTGAAATCAGTGGAACTTGCTCCTCCATATATAAGATTGTATTGGGAAATGGGTGCCCAAAGACAGGAATATTTATTTATCTACTTATAGATGTATATAGTTTTAATTCTGTCAGCGTTAAACTGTCCATGTTGTGCTATTCTAATATTGTTGAATATTATGTTTTATTATGACTTTCTGTATTGGATCAGATTGTTATAAGGCATGTGTTATTTACTGTATATTTTGTTGTTGCTGAAAACCACCTTGGGTACTGTTATATAGAAAAGCAGTATACAAATTAAAAGTGAAATGAAAACTGTAATTTTAGTTTTTTCTGTGTTTTTAGCCGTTCTTGTTTTTAATCTCCATTCAGGTAGATAGCCATGCTGGTCTGACGCAGTCGAAATAATAATAATAATAACAATAATAATAATAATAAAGTCCAGTAGCACCTTAAAGACAGACTAAGTTTGTTCTGGGTATCAAACTTAGTTGGTCTCCAAGGTGCTACTGGACATTTTTTTATTTGTTTTGAATTTGTAAGCCACTGGAAATAATAATAATAATAATAATAATAATAATAATAATAATAATAATAATAATAATAATTCTGTTACAAGACAGAGCAAAGAGTCCACACACATTTGAGGTTTTCATATTATATTATTTATTAAATTTGTTTACTGCCTTTATCTGAAGATCTCAGGCCAGTTCACAGCATAAAAATACAAAATAGGGCTATCAGCCACAACTCCAAAATTTCTTTCCTGAATAGTTACAGCCAGTTCACATCTCATCAATGCATGTATGAAATTAGAATCATCATCATTATTTAATCCCAACACACACCACTTAATTATGTTCGGTCTCACCCATTAAATAGCTCTTTCTTTCCTCATCCATCTGCAGTTAGGAAAGAATTCCTAATCTACTTTGGGGGTTGCTGTTAAGAAGAGTATTTAAACGGCTGCAATTATCGTTCAATCTAATGAAAGGGGTAGAATGAAATCTGATTAACTTGCATCCAAATTCTTATAATGTTTACTCAGACGCAAGTTCTGCTAAACTCAGTTGAAGTTCCTTGTGCATAAGCATGTTTATGGCTGGGCTGTTGAATAAAATAATTTCCCTACTCTGTGTAATTTTGATAATGTATTCGGTTTGTGTAAACATGCATAATTAAGTTGATCTAGTAATAGAATGTTGGGTTGTTTTTTTGGCTGTTCCAGGATGTTCTCCAGAATTTCAAGCTCATGGTTAGCAAGAATGCCCAGATAGTCCTCAAATTCTGAACCTTCTTTTGCAAAAAATAAAAATTTAAAAATACAGCTGCATATTTCTGCGTTGCAGAGGGTTGGATTAGATCAGGCATCCCCAACCTTCAGCCCTCCAGATGTTTTGGACTACAGTTCCTATCATCCCTGACCACTATTCCTGTTAGCTAGGGATCATGGGAGTTGTAGCCCAAAAACATCTGGAGGGCCACAGGTTGGGGATGCCTGGATTAGATGATCCTTCCAGCGCTATGATTCTATT
>JAXCMG010000071.1:3270006-3296048 GCA_034642415.1 Podarcis siculus | reverse complement strand
AAATAAGTATACAGTGAACATCCTTAGGACTGTGCTATAAACACCTTTATATAATGAAGGCTACAATCCCATACACATACCATACACTTACAGCTGGTTTTACGTCTAATCTACTATGCATAGGATTATGCATCCTGGAATCAACCAAATAATATTGTTCAATGTAGTTGCACATACTGTAGTGTTTAATGTTTGTTACATTTAACTTTCAACAGAATTAACAAAATGGATGTGCCACAAAATTGCAGTCCGCTGCTAAACTATTTAAGGCTTCAATTTTATTCACACTACAGTAATCTGGAAGTAAGTCCTATTGAAGTCAATGAGGCTTTTTTCCCTGAGTAGGGTTGGATAGGATTACACTGTTTAAGACACTAAGAAAACCTTCGTGCTTACAAGAATGTGGCAGAGTAATGATGTATTATGAAATCTTTAGGAGATGAACTCTTATTTTTTACCCAGAATTTATGGCTCCAAAGAACCTAAATATTTAATATGTCTAGTTCAGGGGTAGGTAACCTTAGGCCTATGAGCTGGATCCGGCCCAATCGCCTTCTAAATCTGGCTTGCAGACGGTCTGGGAATCAGCGTGTTTTTAGAGTAGAATGTGTCCTTTTATTTAAGATGCATCTCTGGGTTGTTTGTGGGGCCTGCCTGGTGATTTTACATGAGTAGAATGTGTGCTTTTATTTAAAATGCATTTCTGGGTTATTTGTGGGCATAGGAATTCGTTCATTTTTTCCCCAAAATATAGTCCGGCCCACCACATGGTCTGCGGGATGGGGGACTGGCCCATGGCTGAAAAAGGTTTCTGACCTCTGGTCTAGTCCTCCTTTTCTGCCAGTTAGGAATTAAATCAGTTCAGTTTCACTAAGCACTGAAACTTAGTTTCATGGTCTGTGACTATAAGTGCTGGGAGGTAGAGAACCTAAGGTCAAGTTATTTCTCAACTGTTATTTCATTCACCACAACTGTGAAACGTAGGATTGTCAAGGAAAGTCAGTGGAGGAAATGTCCTATTAAGTTTCATTCTGAAATGTAGAGGCCCAGTACATAGGTGAAAATTTTGCACATGCTTATTAGAAATCTTCTGATTGCAAAAGCTTGCTTAAAGCCCTCTGTCACAAAAGGTTCTACAAAATGGATTCTTTTTATATTTTGTTTGTTAAAAGGAATCTCTTGTCACTCACAGCGGCAAATGCATTCAAAAACCATTAAACCAAAAGCACGGGGGCATTTCAAATGTCCAAATTAATTCAAAAAAGTGGTGGTGTGTGTTTTAGTGTGAGCATATGAGTTGGAGTAGTTTGTTCTGCAAAGCAAGGAAGCCTATATTGACCTAATGGTTCAGAAACCAAATAAAAAACAAGTAAATAACAAAATAAATCTAACGTAGGGAGAGGGAAACGAAATGATTTCATCAAAAAATGTGCCAAGAGTATCTGTAATAAATTCATTAGGGCATTATCTGAAGGCACATGAGCTAACCAACTTGCTCTAAGTAAGTAAAAGGTAAATGGACGGTTAAGTCCAGTCAAAGGCAACTAGAGGGTGTGGCGCTCATCTTACTTCAGGCTGAGGGAGCCGATGTCTCCACAGACAGTTTTCCAGGTCATGTGGCCAGCAGGACTAAACCACTTCGGGTGCGACAGGACACTGTGACGGAAACGAGAGCTCACGGAAACGCTGTTTACCTTCCCGGGGAGTGGTGCCTATTTATCTACTTGCACTGGCATGCTTTCGAACTGCTAGGTTGTCAGAAGCTGGTACAGAGCAACGGGAGCTAACCCCATCACAGGGATTCGAACTGCCGACCTTCTGATTGACAAGCCCAAGAGGCTCAGTGGTTTCTTTAGTTGTTTTTTTAAAAAAATTATTAAACAATTTCAGCATAACAAATTATCAGGCCACATAATCAATTACATTATTTTACCCCCTTCCCTCCAACCTTCCCACCAAGGACTTTCCTCAGCTCCCCGCCCTGATTTCTTTACAGAAATCATTCCCTTAGAAAAAGAGTTGCAACCTATTTCTGTTCTGTGAGGATGAAGCTACTTGCCTGCATTCTTCCTTCACTCCCCAGCCTTTGGCCCCAAAACATTTCTATGCTTTTTAAAGTATTCTTGTCATACAGGTGCCCGAATGTAACCATACTTTCATGTTTCTTACAGGAGTAGAACACTAAAGAAAAATTTCCTTTAATCCTGATGTTGATTTGTTCTATGATCTCAAGTGACGCATATGAAGGTGCATAAATTCACATGCAGACACCTGGACAATAAAATCTGCTTTTCTGAGATGCATACATATCATTTATTCAACATCATCACTCAAAGTCCAGTTTTTAGTGGCGTACCATACATAACATAACATGGTTGTAGTAGCTTAATTCTAGGCAAGATTTTGAAAAGTAGGACATATGACAGCCCACTGCCTAAACGTGAGAATGCTAAAGGAACAAACATCATTTGGCTTATCTGTAACAAAATCCCGAGAGCCATGGATTTATTGCATGTAAAGAAATACAGCATGTGGGCACCTGGATGATTAACCATGGCAGTCCCCTAGACTGAGATTGTCCCACCCAAAAGGACATCCATTGACTTCTGTGGCATAAAGTAACATAAGGAGAGTCCTGCTCAACTAGTGCAAGGCTTTGTTTTCAGCTGGTACTCACTGGAACTCACTTCCAGCACCTCTCAGGTGGGCACCATGCCCATTCTAAGAGAACAAGAGAGGTGTTCATGGCGAGTTCCGGCACCACGTTTTCTAGAAAAATAGCACTGACTAGAACAAAGGTCCATTTAGTTAGAATTCTGTTGCCAAATTGATTTCATGCCTTCACTATAAAAACCTAGGGCAGGTTACAGCAAGTGAAAAACACAGCAAGTGAAAACACATAGCCATGTCTAAAAGTCAGAGATATTGGCTTAAAGCTGCTTGAGTCTGGACTGAGGAGGAATGGTGGGGACCACCCCCCACTTCTCCTGAACTTTCCTGAGAACAGGAGGACAGTATAGATTTAGAACAGTGGTTTGCAGAAGGGCATAGTTCAGAGGCTGCAGAGTGGAGAAGCTGGGAAATATTGGAAGAGGAACAGCAGGAAGAAGCACCGGGGAGAGAGAGCTGACAGACTCAGTGTCCTTGGAAAGCATTCCTGACCCCCCCCCCCAGGACCAGGTGGGCATTGAGGGTAGTAGAACAGAAAGCTCAGAAGCAGAAAGCTCAAATTAACCGATGCAGGGGTGAAGTAGAATAGGGACGACGTAGTGGGGTGGGACTTTCCTTGGAGCAACGCTATTTCCAGAGAGAGACCTCATTCCTTTGTTTCTCGCTATGATTATTGAATAAACTAATTGGTAAGAACTCTTCTCTGTTTGCCTCTGAGTCTTTTCTGCCGTCGTGTGAGGGATCTGATCCCCCAAAGCCTGGCAAAAGGTAGACATAATCATGCTTTACGCCATATTAGGTTTGGGCCATTGGACTTTAGATTATTGTTCTTTCAACATATATATTTTTCATTTGAATCTGGAATTTGGACTGCTAACCCAAGTAGCAGTATCTGGCAATAGCATACGTAAAATTTACATCGCACTACAACTCTTCATGAGTCTTGGCATACTGTTAAATGTTTCCGATTATATTGTATGTCTAAAACAATTGTTTTTAAGAAGCACAAATGGTTAAAAAGGCAGAATTGGCTGGATGTGTTAACTGTTCCCTACTTTTGGAGCAGGCTTTCACTGCTTGGCACTTAGTACGAACTGCTGTTCTACGTCCTGTAGGCTGGCCAGCTGGAAAATATTATCTTGGCCATATTTTTGACACTAATAAATGACTGAGTGTTGGCACGGAGTTACAGAATGCTTCTATGGTAGGTTAACATTATGTATAGACAGACTCTAGGTTGAGAACCTAAACGATTACAGTCATACTTCTTGTTACGTTCGGTTCAGGCTACGTCTTTTCAGGTTGCGTCCCGCGGCGACCCGGAAGTACCAGAAAGGGTTACTTCCGGGTTTTGCCACTCGCGCATGCGCAGACGCGCAAAATGATGTCACGCGCATGCGCAGAAGCGGCAAATTGCGACGTGCGTGCACAGACGAGCAGACGCGGTTTGCATTCCTTTCAGGTTGCGAACGGGGCTCTGGAACGGATCCTGTTCGCAACCAGAGGTACCACTGTACAAGAAATGGAAGTCAGAGTCAACAATTAAACTTCTGGGTGCAAAAAGGAACATATTTTTGGTTTTGGGTTTGTTTAGATATCTTACATATAGAAGCCGCTTAAGGGTAGCTCTTTCAGGTTAATTGATTATTATATCAATAAGCATTTGAAACCCTTTGTCAAGGTGTTTCAGCAAAAATCCTAGAATTGTAGAGTTGGAAGGGACTCTGAAGACCATCTAGATTCTAGTCCAATCCCTGAAATGCAGGAATATGCAGTCATCCCATTGAACCTGCAAACCTGGTGTTGTCATCACAATGCTCTAGCCAACTGAGCTATCCAGATAGAAGTGAGCACAACTAATGCACTGACCATATCATGGTATCTTCCCAGTTTGTGAGAGCAATTTTCAGATTATGCTAACTGCATGCATAGCATGTAAAAAGCCACTTTAGCCAACCTGCTCACAGCAGCCACCATCCAGCCAAAGTCAAGGATTTTCAAGTCCCATTTAATTTCAGTTGGGGTGGCAGCAAAGTATGTGCTTTAAACTCTTCTGTTGAAATCAATGGGACTTGACAATGCTTAGCTTTGGGTCGATGGTGCCAAATGGGTATGGAATCAGAAGAGGTTCTTTTGAGTTCATTGGATTTGGGATCAAGTCCTTCAGGAGAACTGGAAAACAATAATTTAAAATCTGAAAATGCTTTTTCCGTCGTACACTAAGGCAGTATCAATGTCTTTGTTTAAAATGAGATATCTCCTTTGCTAAATTAATACACTTGCTAATTATCCTCCAGTTGCCTTTCTGTACTTGCCTAATTAGTTTAGCTGTGTCATCCTATTGTCAAACTCGCAAATGATTCAATTAATCTTATCTTGTCGTCCCAATAGCCCTCTGCTAAAATGAACAATAGTCTAGTTTTTGTTTGTATCTATCTTTGGGTATAATAACTGCTCTGCATTCTGTTGTAATATTCCCTTGCTGAGAAGATATTTCTGTATAGTTCTTTGTACTAAAACTTCAGCTGTCTCAATAGTGACAGTAGTTTTTTTGGTTTTGACACTGATGAAGCAGCCTGTGTCCTTAAATTGGTTACCGAAACCACTGCATATATATATATATATATATATATATATATGATTGCTTCCCATTGAGCAAATGTCCCTGTGTGATGCATATCCTGGGATTACAATAACGGAACGAAGAAAACAGTTTAGAAGCAATGAATTCTTTATTTTCCTTGCAAACTCAGGAATAAATGTAGCACTGCTATATGTCGGCTAATTAAAATCAAAATGGGATTACAGAATACAGTTAATATTTAAAATTCCTCTATAGTACAGTGGTGCATCCATTACAATGACAGGTGCTTATGGCACGAGACATTTAGCAAGAACATGCAGGTAGTAAAGTACAATAACTGAAAGCCCAATAATATAATAAGTAAATTCAATAAAGTGCCACTGTATTCACGTAAAAGTAGTCTTCCACTACTTTTTTTCAAGAAGCCTATTTAAATGTTACTCCCCCCCCCCCCCAAATATGGTTGGTTTTTCACCATTTAGTTCTGGAAATTTCAGAGGATTGGTGTATCTACTTTATAACTATAGTTCAATGTTTTAAAACATATATAGCCATAAGTTTCAGTTGTGGTGGGCTTTTCATGTGTACGCGGTTAGCAGTTGTCATCGACGGAAGCAATCCTTGTTATTCAACATGCTTCAGTCGAATCAGTAGCAGAATGATTAACCTGTCAGGTGATCCTAGCAAACTGGCTTTCTTTTTATTTCAGTGGCATGAAATCAGAGACGTAAGAAGACAATGAGAAATTTGTTTTGGGGTGGCCTGATGTTCAACATACCTGAGGCAAATTTTGAATTTGACAATGTCCACCCTGCTGTTGTAATTTTTTTACCTGGCTTGGGAACTGTAGAATGCCATTCCATCTTAGTGAATCGTCCGAGGTACCTTCAAAAGATTCAGATACTGAATAAAAAGGTTGATATTTGCATATATTGCCTATTCGGAAAGAAAGTGCAATTTTGGACTTGAGGTGTCAAAAGCAGATAACTGAGGTTTTGAAAGTATTTTTTAATTTGCTGCATGCTGACTCCATATGGAACTCAAAAAGTTGATTTTATCTTAAGGTGGAAGGAGGCTACATTAAATCAGCGTTTACTTCTCACTACTATCTATGTGCACAGCAGCACAGCAGTCACTCTGACTGTTTACACTCCCGAAATAATTTTACTCTGAACATCTTATAATCTAAAATTTAAGTGCATTATACAGTTTAGAAGTTTAACGAGCATCAAATCCAAGCCAGCACTGAACAAGATACTTTCTAGTCACAATTACTAATACTTTCAAGACATTTAGATGATTGACTGGGCATTCAATTTTGCTGGGGGAGCCGTGGGCTGTGCTTTTTATCGGGGGCACCCAAGGATACGCAATACTGGCACCTATTTTGTTGTTGTTAAACAGTGTGGCGCTTACTGTAACAACTTCATACTGAGTACTGACACTTACTTTTCCACACTGGGTGTGGGAAATGCCGCCGACTTCCTAAATACATGAATGCTAACCCATAAGATCACCCCTAGTACTGCTTTATGCCTAATTATTCCATAAATCTGCTCACATAGCATTATAATTTCTATTTTTTTGGAATCCTGCATCAAGCTTTGGTTGTCAATGATCCATCAGGGATTATAGACATAGCAAAGCAAATTGGCATATAAACTTGTTTAACATGCAATGTTGCCCAGAGATGGAACATTAATGCAGTATGGGCTTCGTAGCTAACTAACAGACTCTGTGCTATCCACTCTGAGTTTTATTATTGTTGTTGTTGTTGTTGTTATTATTATTATTATTATTATTATTATTATTATTATTATTATTTACTTATGAAGCCTATAATGTAAATGTTAGTAGCCCTAACGACCTTCACTAATGATATTCCATTTGTGCCATTTCTAAGGTTCATTTCTAAGGGCCTTCTTGGTAGTGGCACCCACCCTGTGGAACACCCTCCCATCAGATGTCAAAGAGATAAACAACTATCAGACTCTTAGAAGACATCTGAAGGCAGCCCTGTTTAGGGAAGTTTTTAAAATTTGATGAATTATTGTATTTTAATATTCTGCTGGAAGCTGCCCAGAGTGGCTGAGGAAACCCAGCTAGATGGGTGGGGTGTAAATAATAAATTATCATCATCATCATCATCAGCAGCATCATATACATTTTGGAACTGTGGGATGGAAAGCCAGCTGGCTTGGCCACAGCCAGAGCGTCTCCCTTCTCAGCCTTGCCGCTGTGGAGATCCATCAGTCCTCCTCCGACGTGCGCCTGTGACTCATGCTGTATGTAAGAGCACACATTACTCAGCAGAGTAAACACACAACAGATCCAACTCAAGACGTGGATACTAGACTACGGTTATTGTACATAAATCAGGACAAAGAAAACATGATTTCGCTCCTTGTCATTCTTCTCGGAGAGAGAGAAAAACAAAAGCAATACAGAGGGGATGTTCCGCTCACAGGACTCCAGCAATCTGTGCTGGGATGTAAACAGACATGTGACATGTAACAATCCCACATATCTGCAGCAAGGGTGGAATGGAATTCCCAACAATGCAATGCGCCAACCCGAGTGCATAAAAGCAATGTGGATCTTAGATTGTTGCTTCACTGGTTTGCTGATGTTGTATGTATGTTTAGGGGCTGGTAATAACATCGTATTTTAAATGGAAACTACAGTGGTACCTTGGGTTAAATACTTAATTCGTTCCAGAGGTCTGTTCTTAACGTGAAACTGTTCTTAACCTGAAGCACCACTTTAGCTAATGGGGCCTCCTGCTGCTGCCGCGCTGCCGGAGCACGATTTCTGTTCTCATCCTGAAGCAAAGTTCTTAACCTGAAGCACTATTTCTGGGTTAGCGGAGTCTGTAACCTGAAGCATCTGTAACCTGAAGTGTCTGTAACCTGAGGTACCACTGTATGTAAGTAAGGCTGAGGTCCCATGCACACTTAGTTAGGAGTGAATTCCACTGAATTCAATGAGCTTCCGAATAGCCATCCATAGCCATCCACTGTCAAAGTTTTTAGCAGGTTCACTACACAGATTAAGCACCTCACCCCCAATTCATAATTTGAATGAAGCTTGGATGTCTCCATTTGGGCAGGTGTTGATTGGCAAGAAATGTGTTGCTGTTCTTGTAAAGGAGGATGATTCACCTAAATATTATTGTGGCTCTGCTCTGATGGGTTTTCTGACTCCAGGCTGTCAAACATATGTAGTCCTCTTTCTCAAAAGCTCTTCACGGCTGTGACATTTTATCTCGGTAAAGATAATAGTTATGCTGGGTCGGCCACGTTTGTTAAAATTCTGTCTTCGGCTATGTCCTTGAAAGAAGCCAGCTGGGAATCTGATGAAACTGCAAAGGCTGTAGAGTTCTTCAAAGCAGAATTCACTTGAAAGGTTTGCTTAGGGAGGAGGTCAGCGGAGCACTGCTATGGCTTGATGACCTTATCGGTGGGGATTCTCCATGCTTCTGCATGCACTATCTTACTTAGGGATGCTTGGGTGTGATTAGGGCTGGCACCCTTCTAGAATGAGGAATCATTCACTTTATATGACAGGCAGGAATCAAGAGTGGATGCATTCCTTAGAACCATATCTCCAAGCTGAGAGAAATCCCAGAGCTGTTAAAAGGTATATAAAATGTGTCATTGCCATAAATTTGGCACAATATGCATTCCTAGTGCATTGTGCCAAGATGAAGTGATATTTGATGTGATTATGATAGACCCATGGCCTTCAATTTTTCTCTGATGAAATGAGGGATGTCCTATTGAAGGAATGGGTTTCCCAAAACCCAAAACTGACTGTGCAGGCAGTTTTAAACTGCACCAAAATCTCTATTTTTCCTTAGCTAAAATGCATGAACTTGAGCCGTTGAGCAAATGCATAACAAGAACACAGCTCTCTCCTTTATCAGTTTGAGACGTCAAGGATGACCCTGACTGTACCAGTAGAACATAGAAAACACGTTTGTGCCTTATCTTATGTTCTGACCACAAAGACGCACAGACCCAAGTCTGGGAACAACGCCAGAGTGTGTTCTCAGAAATGGTGACCTCTGGCTCCAAGATAAGAGTAGGAACAGGAATATCCTTTTATGGTCAGGAGTGCAGGAAGGAAATCCCTTTTATGGTTAAGAGTGCTGGAGCAGGAACATCTGTGATGCCAACCTGCGTGTACAAGCTGACGTGGCTGGGGAAGGGGAAGAGGGTGCCTGGAGGATATATATACTGCATGAAATTTCTCATTTCTTTGGACTTGCTGTCGACTCACCACCATTTCTCCTATGAAAATAGGGATGTCCTAAGGAAAAGCAGGACTTTCCAGGCTCAAATGAGAAACCGGGACAGCTTCTGTAAATCCGGGGAGGTCTGTAGACCTATGTTGTTCTCTGAAAAATATTAAGTATTATTTATTGGATTTATATATCGCAGGTATATATTTTATAAGGGCAGATAATGCAAAGCAAGTATGGACCAGGACAAAACTACAAGTTTCCAAACAGAAAGGTAGAGCTGTTACAAAAAAATGTCGACCCCAAGTTGCGTCACTCCAGCACCCTGCCGCATAACATCTGGTAGAACAAACCTAATATTCTTTTCAATTCCCTGCTCCCATTCAACATCACTGGCTGTTGCTGAGCGTAATGACATCAAGACATGCAATATACTGTACCCAATGGCGACAGTGTGACTCAACACAGGGTTGCCATTTTCAGTAGCATCCCAGTTAGAGTATATGAAACTACCTTATAACTGAATTGGGTTACAGTGGCACCCTGGTTCTCAAACTCCTTGGTACTCAAACACCTTGGTTCTCAAATGCCAAAAACCCGGAAGTAAGTGTTCTGGTTTTCAAACATTTTTCGGAAGCTGAACATCTGATGCAGCTGTCGGCGATTGTTTCTGGGGCTCTTGCACCAATCAGAAGTTGCGCCTTTGTTTTCAAACATTTTGGAAGTCAAACGGACTTCCGGAACTGATTAAGTTTGGCGCTTTTGTTTTTGCTATTTGTTTTGCATTTTTGTTTTTGAGGCTTTTTCGGTTAATTTGTTTTTGTGACTATGCGGAACCCAGTTCAGCTGCTGATTGATTGATTGATTGATTGATTGTGTGACTGCGGAAATGGATTAAAGCCCCCCGTCCAAACAATGACTATCATCAATGCAGGTAAGAAAAAAAATGTAATTTTTATTTTTATCATCTACAATACTGTCTTATTTATTTTATAGTACAGCAAATTGATTATTGCTTTCATTTTATGGCTCAATGGTCTCATTAAATTCATGTTAAATTGCTGTTTTAGGGGTTGTTTTTAAAAGTCTGGAACGGATTAATCCGTTTTGCATTACTTTCTATGGGAAAGCGCGCCTTGGTTTTGGAATGCTTTGGTTTTGGAACGGACTTCCAGAACGGATTAAGTTTGAGAATCAAGGTACCACTGTATTGGTGCATTTGGACCAGTGTTGTCGACTTGGACTGGCAGAGGCTCTCCTTTTAATTAGGTATGAACCTGGTCCAAAAAAAGGTATTTTAACACCTCTCCTCTCTTCCCCTTTGGAATGTTTAGTTACATCTTTAGTGCTGTTCATATCGTATACACATATACCAGCTGTGGAATCTCTGGTTCTGGAGACTTTCCCAAACTTGTGTCTGAAAATCTTCCAGAAGCAGTGTCTGTCTTTTAAATATTCCAGCTGGCTTTCGGTTGCCATGGACTATGTGTGATGAAAATGCAGGTTTTTGGGTTTTTTTTAAACCCCCCCCCCCAAATACTTATATAAAACATAAATTAGGTACACACATGTATAGGTAGATAAATATACATTATTGAAATTGGACGAAGGAACCATGCCATTCTTGTTTAAAGGCATAAATTAAGATGATTAAATTCTTCAAGGAACAAGAGATGAACAATAAGGAGTTAGGGATATTGATCATTTAAGAAGTAGAATCCCCATAGTAGAGTTTTAATATTTTATAAACCTGGCATGAAAGCTAAAAGATGTTAACAGCTGGTGGGCCTTGTGAGACCTCAAAGCTGAACTAAAAGTCTGGCCGAGATAATACATTTCCTTTAAATCAATGTAAAAGTAATTACAGTCTCCTTAACTACATTTAAAAAGCCTCCACCAAGATTCAGAGAAGGAAGATTACATCTACCTTGGCTGCAGAGCAGGGGGATGAGACAGAAAATGGGCTGATTATGTAGTTCTGTCCTTGATTATGTAGTTCTGTCCTTCCCTGGAAAGGTGCTGGGGCTGAATCAAAAGTTCATGGTTCCAAAATTGCCCGATGACTTCTGTGAACGTCATCTCTCCTCTTCTCATATAAAGATTCACCAAGCTTCCATAGTCAATTGTTAGACTTGGATTACTGCATATAGAACCCATGCTTAGCCATCACCAAGACCATCTGACAAGTGACCGCAAGGTCACCTCATGCATTAAACATTTCTACACAAAAGTCACTTCCTGTGTGGAAATCTATAAAAATTGGTAATAATAATACCCCACCCATCTGGCGGGGTTTCCCCAGCCACTCTGGGCGGCTCCCAACAGAACAAGATAAAACATCAAACATTAAAAACTTCTCTAAACAGGGCTGCCTTCAGATGTCTTCTAAAAGTCAGATAGTTGTTTATTTCCTTGACATCCGATGGGAGGGCATTCCATAGGGTGGGCACTACCACTGAGAAGACCCTCTGCCTGGTTCCCTGTAACCTCGCAGTGAGGGAACCGCCAGAAGGCCCTCGGAGCTGGACCTCAGTGTCCGGGCTGAATGATGGGGGTGGAGAAGCTCCTTCAGGTATAGTGGGCCGAGGCCGTTTAGGGCTTTAAAGGTCAGCACCAACACTTTGAATTGTGTTGTGGCGGCCAGGGCTGATGGAAGTTTCGTCCTCTGAAGGCACCCATTGGCTAAGCTTGGTTGCATCAACTTGAATGTTGAAGACCTTAAGTCTAATTGACTTGACCTATTATATGATCTGCCTTAAGGCTTGAGGTGTGTCATAGAATAGGTCAACCTAATAAACATAGTTTCCCTATAAAACCAAAGTGACAGTGAGGATGCCTTTTGCCTGTGATCTGCGGGATTTTTGCAAAGGTTGAACTGCACCCAGCAGCAGTTTTTGAGAAGCAGCATTCAGAGACCAGAGGTGACAGCAGTTCTTACAACACAACCACCATTTTATCCCTGAGTAACATTGCCCAGTACATCTTCAAAGAAAGCTCTGTCAGCTTGTCAAATGTTTCCCCGAAAATGGCTTTCACATGACTTCTTTTGTCAAACAATCTGACTTTATGTGCCAGTTCAGGCTTGATAAATTTGGCAGTTTCTCCTGAGTTTTCATAGTCCATCAAATCAACGGCAATCTGCAGGAACAGCTACTTCTTAGGAAGCCCCCTGAGGAAAACTGTGGTGTTGGTAGTGTTTATAGAGGGTTTTTTTTTTTTTTAAAGGAGTGCCAGGCATTCACCTTTAGACTTAAAGAAGCAAATAGGTTAGAGGCCAATGTGCTGCACTTAGTATCAAGAGCCACTAGAGGGCTGGAGAGCCATGTCCTTTTAGTCGCAAACTCTATCTGTCTCCTAAACGAAAGCTTAGAGCTTCGGAGAAGAAGAATTAAAGAAATAAGTAGATGTCACCTGTGAACCAATATCAAATCATGTTCCAATATTCTGCTTAGGAGGCAGTTGACTAATGAGAAATAGTACTTTAAAAAGCTATAACAGCTGCTAGCCCAGTGTTCTGTCTCTGGCGAGGGCAATATTCATATGGCTGGAAATGTTTATGCCGTGATACCTTATTAAAGATTTTTTTAAACAAATAAGAAACCGTCCAGATTTAAAGTGATTGCTTAATTATTAAATAGAATGTAAATGCCTTTTACCTATTGTAAAAAGCAAAAACAAAATGTCTTTTTGAGGATTCGGAAGATAGGGGGAGGTTTCTCTTTAGCGTAGAAACCTATTCTTGACTGCAATGAAGAGAGGGGCCATGCCTGCATAAACAAGGCAGCAGCCTTGGCTCAGCTTGCAAAGCATGGTGACTTTTAGAAAGAACCATTTCTATGAAGATCAGACCAGTTACGTAGTAGAAAATATTGAAGGGTACGCAGTGGCATACTGTGGGTTTCCAGTGCCCGGGGAAATGGACAGAGGCTGCATGCACATTCAACTGCCTAATGCATGGGGAGGCAAACTAAGGCCTGGGAGCCGGAGCCGGCCCAGTTACTGTCTGGATCCGGCCCATGGACGGTCCAGGAATCGCCGCATGGATCTGTGTGGATCTGATCATTTGGGCTGCACCAGTGAGCGCGTTCAGTGGCGCCTCCTCCCTCCCTCTTCCTCTCTTCTCCCTGCCTTGCCTAGAGCCAAGAGGAAGGGGGCTGGGCTTTGTTGGTGCTGACCCCTCTCTGGAGCCCCTTCGCATGCTGTTCATTGTCCCTCCGCTGCCAGCCCCTGCCACTCGCAAGACACAGGTAAGCAGCCACCGGGGCTCGTCAGGTGCTGTGGAGAAGGAGGAGAGCGTCGGTGCAGGGGGGATGCCTTACCTGAGTAGAATGTGTCCTTTTATTTAAAATGCATCTATGGGTTATTTGTAGGGCCTGCCCGGTGCTCTTGCATAGAATGCTGTGTCCTTTTATGTAAAATGTATCTCTGGGTTATTTGTGGGAATTCGTTCATTTTTCCCCCCCTCCAAAATATAGTCTGGCCCCCACAAGGTCTGAGGGACAGTGGACCGCCCCCCTGCTGAAAAAGTGCAGGTCCTGTAAGTAATATTAACATGGCTGCAGTGTTGGAAAATCTGACAGCAGAGATGCTGGAGCTTGCAGGAGATGCAAAAACCACAGTGAATTGGTAGGGAAGATGTAGACTTGAACAAGCTGCTTGCGGAAAATATTACTCCTGAAGGCAGAGTTATCCCCAGCTTCTTCCCAGGGAGACTGTGCTGCTTAAGAAGGCCAGAGAAGATGCTCCATCACATGAATTTTAAAACCTACTGCATTTTTTGCTGCCGTTGCAAGAATAGACTCTGCTAAAATGGCAGCATTAGTTTTGGAAGATCTAAATAGTATGTATCCTCCATGTTGCAAAATACATTGAAATGTTTCCAGGTATTATAATTTCTAAAGTCATGTTTCCTTTTGTAAACTGCTCTGAGGATTTTTACAATCAAGCGGTTTATACATTTTTATGAAATTAGTAAAATACTGCAGTGTGGTGGTGTCTTGTGTGGGCTGTTAACAGATCTGCTAGAATGTCTTAGCTAAAAGACTAAATTTGGAGAATTAGCGAGATTTGGGATCTTCACTGCATATTATTATTATTATTATTATTATTATTATTATTATTATTATAAAGCTGTATTCAGTAAATCCAGCTGAACTGGCATTGTAGCACCCTGCTTGTGGTTAACGCTTAGCTGGAATGAAATATTCAACACAGCAATAGAGAAATTAAAATAATAATTTATTTGTCAGACAAATAAATGAGAGGCACAGTGGTATATGGTTACCAAGGCTCTGCCTGCCTTTCAGCCCCGATGACCAGCACTTATATTTCCTCAACCCAGCCCCCTTGCTCCTCCTTTGGCTGCCTCTGTCCAATCAGCCTGGTTGAAATTCCTATTGGCTGTTTGCTAGAACCAATCATAAAAGATACACCCATTTCCTATTACCTTTTATGGGAGACAAAGAGCTATATTTCCTTCTATCCATAAATGGCAGACAAGTAGCCATATATCTTACATTTGCCTCAACAAGGCACCTTAATTACCAGATCACCTTTTGCCCCTAATTTCTAAAACAGATGGCTAAAACAGATGGCGTGGTATTTATGTTTTATCTTAACATAGATCTTGGGTTCACCTTCTCACACACCATCAATGAAATAAGAATCTAACATAAGAATCTAACATTTCTTACTTTCCTTTGCCTACTGCATTCAGACTACATCATACAATATCATAAATAACTTTTTAAAAGGAAAAGACCTTTGCAGAGTAAAAAAAGGAACTCAGTTTGAAAAGAAACAGCTTAAAAAGCTCTTTAGATTACCCCCCCTTTTGCCAGCCAGATGCTTTTCTCATTAGCCCTTAAAACCCTATTAAAATATGGCTCTGTGTCTGATGGGAGGCACATGGTATTATTTTCTGTTAATTAGTGTTTTTGCAACTTGATTGTATTCTGTAATATGTAGGGTCAGTGTAACCTTTGCTCTCAGCCTGCATTTCCCTTTTATGACTTTGTATTTCCCTTTTATGACTGCTATAAATCAGAGGGGCCCTTTGTCCAAGAGGATAAACACCTGCCAAAGTCCTTAGCAGCTGCTTCCCTGCCTGGCACGAAACACCCGCAAATCTTTAAGCTCACTTTAAAACACAGGCCTTGATCACATGCCTCAGCATGGCTTTGATAATTTTGCTTAATTTGGTTTTTGGCATGGACCACTATGCATGTCCTGCAAACCTAGCAATAAACCCACTGCAGCTGCTGTTGTAATACTTATTGATAAATGAGTAAAGGTTTTAAGGTTATAACATGGCAATATAAAATCATTTAGAAGCATATGACCTGGCATAAGGTAGCTTCCTATGTCCCTGTGCTCCACTAGTTTTCATTGCCCCTGTATGCACAGAGTTCGGATGCATACAAGTTGTACGCACAAAGCATGCATTCTGGGGACTCAGCTACACAGCTGCAAATATAACGTTTTAAGTGCATTATACAAATGTGACACTAGATGGCGATGGTGAGCTCATGGCAAATACAATATATTTTTCAAATTTTTTTTTAAAGAAAGCATTTTCACAGTGGTTTTTTTATATGTGTTTAGATTCCATCTGGGACCCTGTAAATGCAGCAAATGCACATAGGATTCCCTTCCTATTGATATCAGGAAGGTGTCAAACGTGCAAAGTTTTCAGCATGTACTCAAAATGTTTTTGTTTAAACAGACTTTCCTGAAATGTTGCGCAACCGTGCACCTTTGATTCCGAACTTATTATTCTGATGTTTTATTGTACTTTTAGGATATGTTATGTTTTTATACTGTTCATCACTTTATTGTTTGTATTTATTTATTATAAGCGATATGCACTTTTGCATATATTAAAAAACAATGCACCATTCCACTTTGCTTTCACAAATTCATTCCAGGAGTGTGAAAAGAACATCTGAGCAATAAAGCTAGCTATTTTTTGTTTGACTTTGTCATTTTAAACTGCTTTCAGTGTCAAACCAAGTTAGCGAACTCTTCATTAAAAGGAGAAGCCCTTTCCACACATGGCTCTCTTTCATCCTGTTATTAGCACCAATGTAAGCTAGTGAGCTCTTGAACAGGCCTACAGAGAAATGTCATTTGATAGCCATAGAAACCAACAAAGTTCTTGAAGGATTTGCGGCCCTGTGAAGGCCGGAAATGTGACTTGCAATTTTGGGCCCAATTGCTTCTGCCCAAGAGCCAGAGCATTAGCCAGCATGTTTGGCATTACTGTGTCAATTATGTGTCAAGAAGCCCAAATGTCACACGAAATCCTTTCTCTCTCGTTAGCTGCTGTGCAAATGTTATTTCAGCCATTTTGACTTCTGCCACCATCGCTGACATTTTCTTCTGCAGCGCAGAGCGGCTCCCCACTTTCACAAATCCAGCCAGCTCCTGCTCAAAATATTTCACAGGAAGTTGGGAATCAATTTCTGCCGCGTCCCCCAGCAGCTCTGTAAATACCAAAAGCTTGACATTCTGTCCTTGCGATGGAAAGCAGAACAAAATGACAGAATTCTTCTTGGTTCGTGGCACCCGCTACAATGGGAAGTGACTTGTTCACAAAGGCTTCAACCGTTCCCTCCGAGACCCCAATCCAAGTGGTCTGCTTCGCATATTTTTCAGACATAGGATGACTCCTGAGAGCTGCCTGTTTTCTCTGGACGGATAATACCACCATAGCTGCTCTGTAGAGAGCAGTCTCAAGTGAGAAAATGTAGGACAGGGGTAGGCAACGTAAGGCCCAGGGGCCGGATGCAGCCCATTCGCCTTCTAAATCCAGCCCACAGACGGTCTGGAAATCAGTGTGTTTTTACATGAGTAGAATGTGTCCTTTTATTTAAAATGCATCTCTGGGTTATTTGTGGGGCCTGCCTGGTTTTTTTACATGAGTAGAATGTGTCCTTTTATTTAAAATGCATCTCTGGGTTATTTGTGGGGCATAGGAATTCGATCATTTTTTCCCTTCAAACTATAGTCCGGCCACCCACATGGTCTGAGGGACCGTGGACTGGCCCAAGGCTGAAAAAGGTTGCTGACCCCTGATGTAGGACAAGCCGGAAATCAGTTCCAAAGAGCAAATCAGACCTGAAGGGCAAGGCAGGAGTCAGGATCGATGCACAAGCCAGAACCAAAGAATAAACAAGGATACAAGAATCTGCCAGAGTTCAGGAAGACCATGTTTTTCAAGCAAAAAGCAAGGCTGAACTGGAACAGGAAGCATTTTATGCCTGGATAGGTGTGGAGAACCTCAGGTTTGGGGCCCCAACATGCAGTGGTGTGCTGTGGGGGGCCACAGGGGCGCTTGCCCCTGGTGCAAAATTCATAGGGGCGCAACCCACGCTATACCACTGGGCCACAGCAATCCCGAAGGTTCTGCAAAACCTGGAGGAAGGTGGCTTCTTTTCCTGGCCTGTCAACATGTCGTGTGCACAGTGCACCAATCTTCCGGGCAAGCAGGGAGCAGGGGGCTGGCCAGGCCCTCCCCTGTCAGAGCGGAGCCCCCTCTCACTGTCTGCCCCGTTCAATGCCTCAGGTCCACATTTTTCGCTCGCAGGCTACACACACCACACGTGCCGCATGCCATGGCTGACATTACTACCAGGTGTGATGGGTTGCTGCTGTGCCGGATGGCCCCCTTGGCTTCCTCCTGCCCCCGCTTGGGGATGGAGGTGGCCGGGACCCCCACAGTGCCACAGAACATGCAGCCCAGGCCTTTGTATGGGATCAGGCAGCCACAGGCACAGAGTGGCACCACCGGAGCACCTGGTGCAGACAAAGAGATTAACATGCAAGCCTTGGCTGGCAGCACACCAGTTCCTGGGCCAGACCAGCAGAGCTTCCTTTGGGTGTGTTATGTAGAAATGAAGTGGCTGGTGTTGGGTGAGCCGCAGAACAGAAGGGCTGCTGGAGTCTGCATCTGGCACCTCCCAGGAAAGCCTGCATCTCAGAGGTTGCTCTAAAAATGGAAGAGAAGGACCCACAGCAACATGCTAGCCCCCTTTCCCCATGGTGATGCCGCAGCTTTTTTGTGCCTTGCCCCGGACACTGGTAACCCACACTATGCCATTGCTAATGTGGCCCTCCAAGCATCTCTATCTGGCCCCTGGGACTCTCCCCAAGCCACACTTCTCACTGGCCTAGCTTCACCTCCTTTTTGATGCTTCACATCCTTCTCGAGGGCTTTTGCCTGTCTGGAAAGTGTCACTGAACGCTGATAATTATCTCCGATGAAAATAGAGACATCCTATTCCACAACAACAACTTGATTATTTACATCCCGCCCATCTGACGGGGTTGCCCCAGCCACTCCAGGCGGCTTGCAACATATAAAGAAAACATAAAAAACATTAAACATTAAAAAACTTCTGTATGCAGGGTTGCCTTCAGATGTCTTCTAAAGTTTGTATAGTTACTCATCTCCTTGGCTTGGGGATCACGTAATTCCATACCCTCCAACATTTATCCAATGAAAATAGGGATGTCTTAAGGAAAATCTGGAAATCAAATCAGAAACCAGGACGGCTTCTGTGAATTTGGGACTGTCCCTGGAAAATAGGGACACTTGGAGGGTCTGGGAGGATTTCTTCTCAAGAAGTAAGCCCCACTAAATTTGAAAACATACACAGAAACTTTATGCGTAGCTATTTTCTTTTCCTTATTCATATTGGCAGGGTCAAACATGGTCTCATTCTTCCACACACGTTTCCCCATGTATGAGGCTTTGCTCCAACTTTGAAATGATAGCCGAGAGCCTCAGATTTGTGACAGAAATATCACCTTGGAGATTGAACAAGGTCTAGTATATAGACCTCTAAATTGAATTATTTGGTTACCTCTGTTCCAGGCCATCTTGTTTGTTGAACCAAACAGAGGATGGCCATGTGTGACGTTTTAAAGAAAGCAAAAGTTGTATAACAGCGAGGTAGTCACATTCAGCAATTTCTTTCAGGCTCCATATTTTCCCCTGGAATCCACTACAAAGAGCTTTGTTCTGGAGGTCACCTTTCTCCCTTCTTTCATCCGGTTACACCTGAAACTGCACAGGTGCTTCTGCACCTTATTTAGGATTCTGTTCTGTTCGAGGCTCAGAAGGCGGCAAGTTCAGAAGCGATGCCATGAAAATCACATACTGTTGACCTGAATGACATCTGAAAAGCATTTCTTAAAGACTGTTATATCAAATAACATTGCAGAATGGCATTAGGCCATAGCCTTGCAAGAGCACTCCATTACATAAGTAATTCTAATAATCCGCATTGGACTGTTAATGAGACCTACATCCAAGTCTACAGATCTTTACAGTGTGGTGCATTGGTTACTGTGTCAAACTAGGGCTGGATCTACACAGACCTGTTTAACGTTATTTCCCCCTATTAGAACATTATTAGATATGCTGTTCTAAAACGTCACAGGACATATTTGTTAATTAAAACTTTTTTACATTGGCTTTTTTTTTGCTCAAATGTCAGAAATACCTGGTTATGCCATTTCCCCAAAAAGCTGTTTCTTTCCCTGCTGGTTGTTCTGCTACACCCTCTGGTATCAAATTTTAATTCTTCCTCCCTCACTCTGTGTCCTTTGTTATAAAGGTTTAAAAAAGGTAAAGGACTCCTGGTTGGTTAAGTCCTGTCAAAAGCGACTATGGAGTTGCGGCGCTCATCTCGCTTTCAGGCTGAGGGAGTTGGCGTTTGTCCACAGACAGCTTTCCAAGTCATGTGGCCAGCATGGCTAAACCGCTTCTGGCGCAACGGAACACCCTGAAAGAAACCAGAGCACACGGAAAATCTGTTTATCTTCCCACCACAGTGGTACTTATTTATCTACTTGCACTGGTGTGCTTTCGAACTGCTAGGTTGGTAGGAGCTGGGACCGAGCAACGGGGATTAGAACCTCCGATCTTCTGATCAGCAAGCCCAAGAGGTGCAGTGCTTTAGACCACAGTGCCACCTGCGTCCCTGTCCTTTGTTATCTGCACCCCTCGAATACCATTGGAGTGGGGTCGGAGTTTGAATACAGTAAAAAAAGGAAAAACACTACATAGGGACATATGAACAGAGTTTCACTGATATAATAACATGATTAAAACTTAAGCAATAAAAAGACAAGGCAATAACGAATTATGAATGTAAAAACTAGGACCTGTGTTATCAAAACCATTCCTTAACCCTCCCTTAATGTTAAAAACCATGAGTGTAGATCTGTACTAGGACTGTGAAGAAATAGGTTCAAATCACTACTCTGTGATGAAGCTCTTTGGGTGACCTTGGACCAGTTATGATACATAAGCTAAGCCTACCTCACTGGGTTGTTGTGGAGACAAAATGGAGGAGGGGAGGATCAGATGCACTGTTTTGATCTCCTTGGAGGAAGGCGAAATGTAAATGTCAGGTGGTGACAAAATGAGGGTGGAAAATGGCAATATTCAGAAATAAGACGAAAGCTTGCAATGTCTTTCATCAACCCAAATTAATAAACGTAGAAGCTAGGAAAGCCTTGAATTAAAAACTATATATTATATTACCACAGGAGTGTGGCTTGTAGTTATTACAAAAGGGAGACGGAGAAGGAGTCACTCTCAGGTCTCATTTAAAAACAGAAGCCAGCAGCCTGACCTCTGTGTCCCAGAAATTTTTATGTAAGAAAGACTGGAGATATCCCTTCTGAATTTTACTTCAGGTTTTAAAATTTTAATTTACAGCTCTCTTGTCATTAAATTGCATTTCCCCCCCGAAAGGAACAGGTAAGGATTTTTATGAAACAGCAGAGGTGACTTATAAGCAGCTAACCCTTCTAACCTACTTTGATGTTGTTTTATTTTACTGTCCTGAGTTTCCCGGAGGAAGAATAATTGGTAGGAGAAATTCAGAAGTCGATTGATTCTTTTCAAGGCACCTGGGATGACACTCACTGGACCTGTAGCTTTTCTCGTGATGGTTCAGTATATTTGAAAATAATCCTCTGTTGCAGTATTAAGCACTAAGGGGAGAGCAAAATAATATGTAAATGGTCCCGCACTCCCTGTTATAGGGGCAGTAGCTTCTGGCTATACATAAAACAGTCACTGTGATACTACAGTTTTAAGAAGAAGAAAAAACTGGAGGCCATTTTGTTGAATTGGATAGTGGCTCTTTTAGTTTATACCACTGACACTCCCAAGTACGGATGCTCAAGGAATTCAGGCTGCGTATACACCATACATTTAAAGCACATTTCCCCATCCCAAAGCATCCTGGGAGCTGAAGTTTATGTACCAAAGAGTAATTAATTAACAACAACAAACACAAATTTTGTCTGCGGTTTTTACTTTTATACACCCTTGTGCAACCAATTGTCCCTGATAAAATGCATTTTCTGTTATTTTCACTAATATATTCATTGTGGTGCACACTTCACTCCAGTATACAGTGGTACCTCAGGTTACATACGCTTCAGGTTACAGACTCCATTAACCCAGAAATAGTGCTTCAGGTTAAGAACTTTGCTTCAGGATGAGAACAGAAATCGGGCTCCGGCGGCGCAGCGGCAGCGGGAGGCCCCATTAGCTAAAGTGGTGCTTCAGGTTAAGAACAGTTTCAGGTTAAGTACGGACCTCTGGAACAAATTAAGTACTTAACCTGAGGTACCACTGTATATGCATTTTTGTGCATGTTCTTTAGCTGCTGCATTACAAAATTCAGAGAGGTGCGGATTTTCAAAGGATGGCTGTGTTTCGTATTGTTTTGGACTGTGCGAATTAGGTAAATTTATCTTTAAACGTGAATGGAATCAATCTTTCCTCTATTCCTAGTTCAGAACCACACAAAGTTTTATGTATAAGTAGTATAACAATGTATCTAAAGGGAAATAGGTAAAGGACCCCTGGACGGTTAAATCCAGTCAAAGGTGACTATGGCGTTGTGGCGCTCATCTCGCTTTCAGGCTGAGGGAGCCAGTGTTTGTCCACAGCCAGCAATGTCCACAGCTTTCGAATTGCTAGGTTGGCAGGAGCTGGGACAGAGCAATGTTAGCTCACCCCATTGTGGGGATTTGAACCGTCAACCTTTTGATTGGCAAACCCAAGAGGCTCAGTGGTTCAGACCACAGTGCCACCCGCGTCCCTTAAACCATGCATCTACTGAAATAGGAATATTAGAATCATAGAGTTGGAAGGGACCTCCCGCCCCAGGGTCATTTAGTTCAACCCCTGCAATGCAGGAATCTCAACTAAAGCACCCAAGACCATCCATCCAACCTCTGCTTAAAAAGTAGGAAAGTGGCAGCCAGCAGCCAAGGACAACAAACTAGCAGCAATGTTTTGCGCTCGTTTAACCTCTGGGCTGGGACGCGGGTGGCGCTGTGGGTTAAACCACAGAGCCTAGGACTGGCCGATCAGAAGGTCGGCAGTTCGAATCCCCGCGATGGGGCGAGCTCCCGTTGCTCAGTCCCTGCTCCTGCCAACCTAGCAGTTCGAAAGCATGTCAAAGTGCAAGTAGATAAATAGGTACCTCTCTGGTGGGAAGGTAAACAGCATTTCCGTGCGCTGCTCTGGTTCGCCAGAAGCGGCTTAGTCATGCTGGCCTCATGACCCGGAAACTGTACGCCGGCTCCCTTGGCCAATAAAGCGAGATGAGCACCGCAACCCCAGAGTCGGTCACAACTGGACCTAATGGTCAGGGGTCCCTTTACCTTTACCTTTAACCTCTGGGCTACATTCAAAGGCAGCCACGCATAAACGGCATTACAGTACTGAAGCCCAGAAGTTATCAATGTGTGGACCGTGATCACCAAGCTATCCCTGTCTAAGGACAAGTGTATCTGATACAAGTGTATCTAGTAAAGGCATTCTTGGGCAAAGAAGACATCTGAGAAGACACAAAGTTCAAGGAGTGCCCACAAGCCAGCTCCATGCTCATTCCTTCAGAGGGTGTGCAACCCCATCCCGAACAATTGACCAGTCTCCCAAACCTCAGAAGCACCCACAGGGCCTCTGTTTTCCTAGGATTCAGCTTCAGCTTATTGGCTCTGAACAGCCCATTACGGAGGGACATGGGTGGTGCTGTCGTCTAAACTACTGAGCCTCTTGGGCTTGCTGATCAGAAGGTTGGCGGTTCGAATCCGTGTGATGGGGTGAGCTACCATTGTTCTGCCCCAGTTCCTGCCAACCTAGCAGTTTGAAAGCACACCAGTGCAGGTAGATAAATAGGTACTGCTGTTGCAGGAAGCTAAATAGTGTTTCCGTGAGCTCTGGCTTCTGTCATGGTGTCCCGTTGTGCCAGAAGTGGTTTAGTCATGCTGGCCACGTGACCCGGAAAGCTGTCTGTGGACAAATGATGGTTTCCTTGGCCTGAAAGCGAGATGAGCGCCGCAACCCCATAGTCACCTTTGACTGGACTTAACCGTCCAGGGGTCCTTTACTTTTTGTTTTTTACCTTACCTATTGGCTCTGATACAGTCCATTACTGAGTCCCTTTGACTAATGATAATGATCTTATCACAAATTGGTTTGGAGCACGTTCCAGAACATTTGGATTAATTCACAATATTGGTTCAACATACGCACATCTACTCAAAAAGTTATTTCCCTTGCATTGATTTCTTTTTTAAAAGTCACGAGAATCCAATCTTTCTCTACCATAGAAACCTGACTGCCTCTCGTGTGCTTCCCTTTCATGCAGTTTCCAAGTGTGTATATATCCAGGCACTTCTTTTGAAATCACATCTGCTTAGAGCCATAGAATTGACTTCAATTTTGCTGGGAGAGATTGTGGAATAAACACGGACCAACTCTGAGGTTAAAGATATGTTATTTTATGTGCTCTTCATAACATCCTGCAGATGCCACTATACTGAGCACCAAAGCTCAAATTCACATATTCTTTGAAATGTACTAAAATGTGGGTTAAGCCAGGAATATTGTGTATCTGAATGCTAATTTTTGTAATATTCAAAGGCAAGGCAGCTTAGCACACCATCAACTTTCAGGGCACATCTACACTTATAGATCCAAACTGGTTTTTAATACCCTGTTCCCTGCAGAGAACTTTGTAGTTCTATGAAAAGAAGAAGAGGAAGAGTTTGGATTTGATATCCCACTTTTTCACTACCCAAAGGAGTCTCAAAGTGGCTAACATTCTCCTTTCCCTTCCTCCCCCACAACAAACACTCTGTGAGGTGAGTGGGGCTGAGAGACTTCAGAGAAGTGTGACTAGCCCAAGGTCACCCAGCAGCTGCATGTGGAGGAGCGGGGAATCGAACCCGGTTAACCAGATTACGAGACTACCGCTCTTAACCACTACACCACACTGGCTTAGGGATATCTCTAGCTAACAGAATCCTCAGTACCTTCACTGAGCAACAATTCCCAGAATTCTTGGGGGGAACGACATGGAAGTTTAAGTGAGATAAAACTGATACAGATCTGTGGAACAGAGATTGCTGTTGTGTTGAGCTATTAAAATATCTATACACGTTATAAGAATTAGGCTAAGACATACGGTGCAGGAGCTACCGCTTTGTTGTGTGCCCAAAATCAGTTTCATGACTCCAGTGCTTCCAGTGTTGTGTTGTATTAATTGGCATTCAAACAAACTGAGAGATATCTGTCCAAAACCAAAGCACCCATTTCTTTCCTTATGATGCTTAAGTCAACTTATTCCTTAAACTGGAGCATCAGAACAAATGGGGTTATTCTGGCATCCTTCTAAGACTATGGGCAGCTGAAAGATGACTTGCGCTGTCTTTTCTTGTGACCTATAAAACAAACAATCCTCAGTGGTTCAGAGGAATACAAACCCTGTGTGCTTTGCAATAAATAGATACATCCATCTGTGTAATAGGTTTTTTTCCCCACCCTATCTTGGTCTCACACCACCTGTCTGGTATTTAAAAGGGAAGATCCATCTGAGAGAAAGAGACAAGCTGTGAAAAGTGAAGTGTAGATGGGTTCAGGCATGACCCAAGACTGCTTCCATGCCCACATACATAACAAAAAGTACACCAAAATCATTGAAATAATTATTGGGATGACTGTTAAATAGCAAGGAACATAATTTTCTTTGTGATTTGACAAATGAAAAGAATGCAGGCTGTATCACACAAAAGTACCAAATGAGACGCCTCACACCATCAGATACAGAACATGGTGCATTTTAAAAAGTGTATGTGAAGGAGGTGGTGTAAAAATTCCATTAAATAAATAATAATAAAATAATAATAATAATAATATAATTGACCACAGCTGCTGTCCCCTCCCCAGCTTCCCTCTCTCTGCTGGGAAGACCCTTCTTTGCCACCCTTGCCACCAGGAACTACAGCTTACAGGGCACAATACTTGCCTTGCCCGGGCACTAGCAGCCCACGCCACACCACTGGGTCAAGGATAGCCAATGTAGTGCTTTCCATATGATGTTGGACTACAACTTTCATCTTCCCTGACCATTGGCCATGCTGTGTGGGGCTGACAGGCGTTAGAGTCCATTAATATATGGAAGAAGAAGAAGAAGAAGAAGAAGAAGAAGAAGAAGAAGAAGAAGA
>JAXCMG010000071.1:3250399-3269996 GCA_034642415.1 Podarcis siculus | reverse complement strand
GAAGAAGAAGAAGAAGAAGAAGAAGAAGAAGAAGAAGAAGAAGAAGAAGAAGAAGAGTAGTTTGGATTTCATACCCCGCTTTATCACTACCCGAAGGAGTCTCAAAGCGGCTAACATTCTCCTTTCCCTTCCTCCCCCACAACAAACACTCTGTGAGGTGAGTGAGGCTGAGAGACTTCAGAGAAGTGTGACTAGCCCAAGGTCACCCAGCAGCTGCATGTGGAGGAGCGGAGACGCGAACCCGGTTCCCCAGATTACAAGACTACCGCTCTTAACCACTACACCACACTGGTTCTTCACATAAAGCATCTCTTGCACGTTGGCAATCGTTGGTCAAAGGAATGCATTCCGAATTGAAGGTGCAATACAGAGAGCCTGTGCTTAGCTCTTATAGCTTTTAAGGGTATGTAAGCATGCATTAGTACATATAGGATATATTAGTATACATAGGAATGTGACTTTAGAAGGCAAGCTATGGAGATAAATAGTCTCTAGTGTAATCAAAACGGCTCTGACCATCTACCAATTGGGCATGCCTTTTAATAACATATATTTTACTAGGGTTTAAGCATCTCTCAGCCTATCAGCATTTTTCTAAAAGTGCAAAATAACCGAGAATGTGCCTGCCAAAATCTGAAAATATGTAAACAATAGGCAACTTTACCTGCATGAAGTGAATGAGATAAGCTTAATGTATTCTAATGCGACATAACCTTTTTGAGCGGATGCCACATCTGAATCTAATGCTTACTGACAGGCTCTATTTGGGTGATTATTTTTAAAAGGTCTGTTTCTCTTCATTTTATTAGTGCGTGATAAAAGCCAAGCCCCAAGGCATCCAATTTCTCAGCTAAATGATGAAATGCGGTAGTTACTGAAAGATAACGAAATGAAAAAGATGGGGGAAAGAAATGATATTATGTTTCTATGTCCGTGGGTTTGTTTTTAAAAATTCTTTTAGAAAACAGAAAAGGCTCTTCTGTATGCCTCTTTATGTAATTGTTACAACTTTGTTCGCAATAGCTCTTTAGCTTTAGAAGGCAAGCTTGGTGCTTCTTGCTTTTCTGCACATGAAGTGTATGTGCTATGTGCATACAGATGTCCTGTTCAGGCACAGCGAAATAGATGTCCACTGTCATCTTAGGTACAGATTCCCTGATCCCCCTCCTCTCCTGGGCTAAAAGAAACAGCATTGCAAGCAAACATTAACAGCCCTGCATTGTCAACAACCCCTCAACCCCTTTCCAGATCCTGAATTCACTAGTCAATGTACACATACCATTCAACATTTCTCCAATGAAAAAGGGCCATCCTATTTAATGATAATAGGAACGCGGGTGGTGCTGTGGGTTAAACCACAGAGCCTAGGACTTGCCGATCAGAAGGTCGGCGGTTCGAATCCCTGCGACGGGGTGAGCTCCTGTTGCTCGGTCCCTGCTCCTGCCCACCTAGCAGTTCGAAAGCACGTCAAAGTGCAAGTAGATAAATAGGTACCACTCCAGTGGGAAGGTAAACAGCGTTTCCCTGTGCTGCTCTGGTTTGCCAGAAGCGGCTTAGTCATGCTGGCCACATGACCCGGAAGCTGTCTGAAAAGAAACGCTGGCTCCCTCGGCCTATAGAGCGGGATGAGTGCTCAACCCCAAAGTCGTCCATGACTGGACCTAACGCTCAGGGGTCCCTTTACTTTTTTATTTAATAATAATAATAATAATAATAATAATATCCCACCCACCTGGCTGGATGGCCCTAATCAGTCTCGGTGGCTTCTGACATATATAAAAACAATAAAACATTAAACATTAAAAAAGAAACCTTCACTGTACAGGTTTGCCTTCAGATGGCTCAGTGATCTGATAACTCCACACCCTCCAACATTTCTCTGATGAAAACAAGGACGTCTTAAGCAAAAGTGGGATGTCCCAGGATCAAATAAGAAACTGGGACAGATTCCATAAACCTGGCACTGGAAAATAGCAACACTTGGAAGGTCTACGTACTGCTGACACAACACAGTTTCAGTAAATGTGAAAGGGAAAATGAACCCAGGTTGACCCACACAATGCTTTTGAAGCACATTTAACGCATATTTAAAGCACACAGCTTCCCTCCAAAATCCCGGGCACTGCAGTTCAAGGGAGCTGGGAATTGTAGCTCTGTGGGGGCATATTACAGTTCCCATGATTCATTGGGAAAGCCATGTGCTTTAAATGGGCCTTAAATGTTCACTGTGGATCTGAGCTTTGTCTTGTTTAGAATTCGTTGGTGGTCAGCTGACTTTACAGGAGTTGTTGATAAGATTCCTACCTCAAGATATAGGTGCATACAGGGAACAGCATTCTCACAGGTCTGTTACGGTAGTGTTTCAGAAGGCAGTGGTGAGGATCTCTAGTTTGAACACTGTCCAGAAGATGTGGCAAGGGTACCAGTGTGGTGTGACACTTAGAAGTTTGCATTTGGAGACGGAAGATACAGGTTCTGGCCCCTAGAGCTGGTGCACATCTGCTCCAGCAAGCCCAATGGGCACCAGTCACTGACTGCATTAATTTATATCTCCCCCTACTCTTTCTGTTATGTACTGAAGTTCTCACCCTGGGCCAGAAGGGGGTTACTGTAGATAGTTATGCAAATAAGGGATTGAAAGTGACGTTCAGTGATTGGATAGTTTTAGAAAATTGTTACAGTTACATTGTACTGGAGCTCTGTATAAGCAGGCTGACTGAACCCTTCAGTTCTGTTCTGTTCTGGCCTGTGAATAAACAAGAGCTGTTTGAAGAATCGCTGTGTCGTCTGATATGTTCACCCACAACTTAACACTTTCTGTGCACACATATGCAAAGGGTTCTTGAATTCATCCAGCAGCGGAACTTAAATCCTTGCCCAGCTCCTACCTCTGCTGAAATCTGAAGCAACATCAAGCTTCTATCATCTGCAAAAAACGATAGCTATTATAGAGTCATGTGTGTGTGTGTTTTAACTTTCCATATCAAATACCAGCCTATAGCTACTTTAAACCTTTGGCCAGTCACAGACTCACAAGAGACACTGGCCAATGCAGAAATCATTTTGAAGCGCTGAGACACCATTGCCCAGTCATGGTGTCATCGAGATTAAAACGAAATCAACCTATGCAGTTTGGATTGACTATTTTCTGCCATAATCCATTTTCTTTTGTGCCTGAAGATTACCATCTCGACCGCCTGCCCTCCCTACCCACTGTATGTGTTGATTAAATTCACCATGCAACACAGCCATGCGGGGAGAAATTGAGTTTCTAAATGAGAGCATAAATGTCCTTGCATCTCTGAATTTAAAACTTATCCTTTTTGTTATTTCAAATAATAAATGTAGGAGAGAGATATTTTCGTGAAACGTTCCCTAAATCCCCCCCCCTTTTTTAAAAAAAAGTGATTTAAAGAAAGCTCTTTCAGTCTCTTTCAGTGCCCTGTTTTCAAGCGCCTATAAAAGCACAGTTGTAATGATCACCAACCCCTGCCTTCTGCTTCGTCTGAGAATGTGTGGCTTCCCTTAGCCCTTCTCACGGCGTGAGTTCAGAGAGAATATTCAAACCAATAAGAAATGGAAATGATACGCAGGCAGAAGAGTTGCCAACCACTTAAGAAATGTATGAGGGGGAAGTATGATCAACATAAAAGCAGACGGTGTGAAATTTGTGTATTTGCTCTTTGCCTGTGAACAAATAAACCCAATCACACAAACTCACCCTAAAGCCTGTTCACTCCTTATATTAACTTTGCAAACAGTTAGATTTTTTTAAAATAAAAATAATATAAATCTGTAAACATTACTGCCATGCTGTGTGCTTGCCAGCATCTCTCAATGTTCCCTCTCCATTATTATTGGCTGCCTCCAGGCTGCTGCTATTTTTCAGGGGGGGGGGGATTCAATAACATGTCAGAAGTTTATGCTTGTGCAATTGAAGTGGATATAAGTGTTCTTTCGCCCTAGCACAACAAGCCCACTTTTAAATAACAAAACTGATTTGATGTGGCTTAGGAACGAGCAACTTCTTCAGGCTCATCATAGGTGTGTGACAACATTATGATAGCTTCCACTTATTCCCCCCCCCCTCCAAACTAAATACAGTGGTATCTCGGGTTAAGAATTTAATTCATTCTGGACGTCTGTTCTTAACCTGAAACTGTTCTTAACCTGAGGTACCACTTTAGCTAATGGGGCCTACTGCCGCCGCCATGTGATTTCTGTTCTCATCCTGAAGAAAAGTTCTTAACCCGAGGTACTATTTCTGGGTCAAACAATGCCTAACCGCAACCCTAACAAAGTTGTGACGATTGCTACGAGGTAGGCAGTGGCGTAGCGTGGGTTGTCAGCACCCGGGGCAAGGCAAGTAATTTGCACCCCCTAACCTGTGGATTTTAGCACTCGAGTGCGAGCGCCCCCCGCCCAGATGTTGCGGCCGGCCCCCCTGCAGCCCCCCACGCTACGCCACTGGGGCTGGGGGCGAGCGAAGGAGCCAAGGACCACCCCCCAAAGGCTCAGCAGGAATTTATTAAATTTATTATTTGCGGAGCCCCCGCGGGCCGAGGCAGCCAAAGCCCCCTCCCCTCGGGCGCCTTCCTGCCCCCTCCTCTCCTTGGGCTGTAGGTGGAGCCCGCACTCCGAGGTGCTCCAGATCCGGGCTTGGCGAGTGCCTCTCCTCCTCCTGGCCGGGTCCGGGGGCTTCCAGCCGCGCTCCGTCCTCGCCCCCCCCGTGGCTGAGACTTGCGCTGAGAGCCGGAGCCAGCGGCGCCCCCTTCCGCCGGGAGACCCTCGCCCGCCCGCCGGCTTCGTCTCGGAGGGTTTTGGGGAGGGCAGGGCGCGTCGAGGCCCCTCGGAGCTCTCCTCCCTTCCAGTCGGCAGAAGCAGCAGCTGCCTGTGGCTGGGCCGAGGGGATGGCGGCGGCGGCGGGGTGCGGAGGCTGCCCGTGCCCGGCCAGGCGTCGGTGGCGGCGTCAGCGTTGCTGCAGCGGCTGCTCCTCCTGCGAGCAGTCAGTGGAGCGCAGCCGCAGCGGCGGCGGGGGGCGCGCGCGCTAGGGCGTAAGGCTGGCAGTGGCGGCAGGGAGCCCGGCGGAGGAAGGAACTTGTCCCTTCCCTCTGGACTCGCGCCCCCCAGATGTTGCGCCCGGTGCGGCCGGCACCCCTGGCACCCCCCACGCTACGCCTCTGGAGGTACGCGAAAACCAAGTGGCCAATGCCAATTTGCCAAGTGGAAAAATTCCTACCAGGCCCCTCAGACAGCCAAGGCAACCAACCAAAGTCCATAGCAAGGCCAGTGCCTAACCTGCAAATAGTGAGGGAGCGTGGGTGATTGAGGAAGCGAGCCAAGAGGAAGTCCTCTGGCTCGCTCCTTGGTTTAAACTGCCCCGGCCACACCCCCCAGCCAGCGGATTGGCTGACCGGGCTCTGACGTGGCCGGGATCTCCCGGGCAACGGGGGACAAAGTCCCCTGCTCCCGGTGGAGAGTGGGTGGCCATGCGTTCCACCGCAACTCCTCCCCACTGGGAAGTGGAGCGGATTTGCTGTACAGATTCTTGGCATGGACACTGAGGGTTTAAAGCATGAAGGCACATGAGGGACTCAGCAAATCTGTTCGTTTTGACGATGATCTTTCTGCAGACACTGGTACATTTTTGTGAGCGCAGCTACATTGGCAGGGCTGACAACACACAGGATTGCTTTTGTTTCCTACCCCCCTTTCTTCATCCGACATAAACCGCAAAGTCAAACACCTTCACCTGATGCTTCGAGAGACAGAGACTGCTAATTACTATCTTTAGGACCGCAGGTATCCAACTGCTGACTCTTCAACAGCTGTAAGGTCCTGGGGTCAGATTTGCTGGGTCCCTCATGCGCCTTCATGCAGAGTGGGATACATAAAATATTGGAGTGAAATGTCCTACACTCCCTCATAAGTGTCAAAGCCTCTCTTTATAATTAAGCCCAACGGTGTCCCTACTGAGCTCTCCCCCTCCCTTTTTTACACAAAAAATATGTTTGGGTTAAAGCGAATATTTATTATTCATTTTTTATGTGTGTGTGTGACAGAAGGGAGTGCTGTTTGATTTTCCTCTTGGCTGACAACTTTAAAAGGGGAAAGTGAATTCGCTAATCCCCACAACTCCTTTTCTTAATATCCTGTGTTTCAAATAAAAGCACTTGATCCTTGTTATTTCTAACAACAGCCTTCCTTGGAGACGCCGGCATTTGCACATTATAATGACTTGTGAGCAGTGGAGTCACTCATCTTCAGTCTAGAAAATAAAATGGAAAAGTCAGACAGGAACTGAAGGGAGAAAAAACAGATATAAATATGAGCCAAACTTGGGAACGTGTGTTTGCTTTCAGTCAAAAGGTTTCCAAATATTGCCTTCCCCTAAGGAAAGAGGTGAGGAAGGGAGACAAAGAGTAATGTTTGCGAGAGAGAATTCTTCATACAAACCATGGGTTCAAGCCCCACGTTGGGCTATGATTCTATGAGAGAGAAAGAGACAGACAGAGAGAGAGAGACAGAGACAGAGACAAGAGAGAGAGAGATTAAACCTCTCAGATAGGCCCCAAATCAACCTTGATTTGTTCAAAGCAAAGCCAAAAGTTAACAAAATAATTCAAGTAGCTTGAATTAAATGCAATTCCTCACATTGTAGGAATTGATCTGGTGTTCTGAAGGGCAGCTTTCTCTCTCAGCAATAAATTTCACCTGAAACTAGCAAGTTTGGTTCGTACGGCAAGAATAATCCCAGAAACTATTTGCATGGACTGGACTGGTAAGGGTGGGGGTGGATAAGTTTTGAAAAGTGCCACAATGCCTCATTTTAAATGAAGAACAAGAAGACAGAGGACCAGAGCCAGGATTTCATGCCAACACTTTCATTAACACCGGCTAATGAGAGTCTGTATGGCACAGAAGCGGACAACATCACAGGGAAATCTCGCCTATACCAATGGCTATGAGTGAGTACTTTGAACTCATATTGGGCATAATTCAGCCCTACTTTGGCCAATTTTATTTCAAGCACCACCAATGACAATAGGACAGCGGTGCATGTTGCGCTCATGTCGAGTTTGCAGGCTTCCCGCATGCATCTATGTAGTTGGCCACTGTGGAAAACAGGATAGTGGTCTATTTGGGCCATTGCTCCTGTGATTCTCCTGCACCCTAGCCTTGCTGTAGGTCACTGTCACCTTCCCTTATCCCTACTGCATCCCTCTAAACATGGTTGTAATAAGCCCCTTGGTATAACAGCTCTGAGTTCTCTGAGCGCCAGGTAGACAATTGGGCTCTACCAGTAGTCAATCTGCAGATCCTCCAAGTGTCCCTATTTTCCAGGGACAGTCTTGGATTTACAGATTTACAGAAGCTGTCCCAGTTTCTGATTTGATCTCAGAATGTCCTGCTTTTCCTTAGGATGTCCTTATTTCTATAGGAGAAATGTTGGAGGGTATGGAGTTATGTGAACCCTCATGCCAAGAAGATAAATAACTATACAGGAGACATCTGAAGGCAGCCCAGTATAGTATTATTATGTTTTTATATATGATGGAAGCCACCCAGAGTGGCTGGGGCAACCCAATCAGATGAGTGGGGTATAAATAATAAAATTATTATCATGGAACAGGGCACCCCTATTTTCATTGAAAATGTATACCTAAAGGAGCGTCTCCACCCCCATCGTTCAGCCCGGACACTGAGGTCCAGCTCCAAGGGCCTTCTGGAAGTTCCCTCCCTGCGAGAAGTGAGGTTACAGGGAACCAGACAGAGGGCCTTCTCAGTAGTGGCGCCTGCCCTGTGGAATGCCCTCTCATCAGATGTCAAGGAAATAAACAGCTATCTGACTTTTAGAAGACATCTGAAGGCAGCCTTGTTTAGAGAAGTTTTAAATGTTTGATGTCTTATTGTGTTTTTAATATTCTGTTGGGAGCCGCCCAGAGTGGCTGGGGAAACCCAGCCAGATGGGTGGGGTATAAATAATGAATTATTGTTATTATTGTTATTAGAGAAATGTTGGAGGGTATGGGTCAGCAAAAGTTTCTGACTCACAAGTGTTTAACAACAGAAAGCAAAGTGACTCCCCTAATGCCAAAATTAAGCTACTGAAATGACCAGAGCTGACTAGGAATGAGCTTTGTGTGAAAGAATTGTGGCCCAGTTCAGTTCTGGGTCCAAAAACAAATTCTTAAGCACAGAAAGGTGTCCAGAGAAACTGCTCTCATTAATTCCAACTGAATGTCTTTTTCACCTGGCTCTGGTGTGTGTGTGTGTGTGCATGTTTTAAATAAATCTTGGGGGTCCTTGTAAAAAAAAAAACGAAATAAAGGAGAGACAACAAGCTTGAAGTCTACCTACTGCAGCTCTGTTGCAAATGATGTCTGATTGCTTGAACGACATATATTGTAACTTGCAGCTTTTACATGAAGCTTAAAACAAAGCTTTTGCCTCGATACAATCCTAGACGTTAAGCTTAGCAAAAAGACAGCAACTTGTCCGAGACCACCCAATGAACATTGTGACAGAACAGGAATTAGACATGGGATCTCTAATATCCAAGCCCGACATTCTAGTCAAAGAGGCGGAATAAAAGAAATGCTGCCGATTCAGAATTTGCTGCAAGAAACATGCTGTGTCGAATAGCTCTGAGCCATTTTTGCCTCCTCGATTTCTGGGGGAAATGGAAATCAGTCGTTGACCTTGCCTCTTCAGCCGGTTGTCAGAGTTCCCAGCAGCAACCAGTGGAAATGGAATCTGGCTTAGTTTTTCCCTGGTGAGTTAATTAGTCGATGGCAGTTTGCAGGTCCTTTCCCCTCTGTCTTTATTCATATTCCAGTGTAACATTTTGTGGCAAGGCAACATGGCTTTCACGGCTGCGACATGAAATTGGGCAGCCTATTACAGTGGTCTCAGTGGGATGGCTTGCATTCAGATAGCTACCTGATTGAATAGGAATACTTGCGCCCTTAAATAACTTGGGCATTTTGGAAATCTTTCCCTTCGGATGTGGTTTAGTGCAGCCAATGTTTACTGGCCGGGATAATAAATCCATCCCATAGTTTAACCAATGCTACCGTAAGCTGTTTCTTTCAGGGCGCCTGCAGGCCTATACAAAACAGAATCTCCACTACCTCAAGGTTTGGAAATGGGCATGATTTAAATCAGCAAGTAAAAGGGCCAATTTAAATCAAGTTGTCCGTATGTCATAAACCAGGGGTCAGCAAGGTTTATCTTGCATGTGCTGGATTGATCCCGCAGAGATCCCTCTGTGGGCTGGATCACACCTGTGATTTTCGGCATCTGCACGCATGCAGATGCGATTGTCGGTGCCGCGGAAGCGAGTCCCTGTGCCGCGCTGTGCTGCACCGGTTTAGCGCAGCGCATGAGCGGGCAACTCAGTTCGGGGTCGGCTTGTGGGCTGGTCAAATGACCTCTGTGGGCCGCTTGTGGCCCATGGGCCTTAGGTTGCTGACGCCTGTCCTAAACAATGGTGCCAATCTGTCCACTGTTTCATAAGGCCTCGATTCTACCACACTATACATTTCCCATGCCTCTTCTTCTTTAACTAAATAGCAAAGATAGCCAACATGGTGCCCTCCAAGTGAGCTTGAGCTACAAATAAGTCTGAACGGGGACCCTCCTAAATCCTAGGAATGGATAAATGGTAGGATTTTGATTATTTGGGATGTGAAGGGAGGAATACAAGCTGCAGAGGAATTCCTGAGCCAGCCTATGCAAAATGACCCAGCCAAGCTAGGGCTATTAAAAAAAACAATACAAGGCTATTGAGGGCCATTAGCAACGCAGGAGAACTGTCATTGCCTTCCACCCTTAGGTATGAACAGAGACTGGGGATTTGGAAGATTGCCAGGGTAACTGGGTGTGAGGTGACAGGAGAACAGTCTTTAACAAGGTGTGCTAAAGAAGGAGAGAACAAAGGGAGAACTCCATCTTGGGCAGGTTGGCTGAAGGTAGGCTGGGAGAGATGCCTTTGACTCCAGGAAGTTGCACACTGAAAATTTTTGCCTTCTTTCCAGCGTTCCTCTTTTCTACTTCACTCTGGACAGGCATCTTCCCACATGAGCTGTTGTGGTTTGGTCTCTTCCACAAACGTGAGACGACTCTGGCTGTTAATTATTTCAGATTTATTGCTAAAACAACAAACTAGGACGGAGCTCCTCTACTCATCGTCCTCCCCAGAAGATGGAGTTGCCTCCTCCTCCTTCCCCAACACGGAAGCCCCCACCTTCTTTTCCAGTATCTTTCGCGCGTCTCTGCCACTTTTGAGATCCTATGAGATTTGGGAGACAATGCTTCCTGCATTCCAACATCTGACTCACTATTAGAGCTCTCACGCAGCAGCCTGTCACTCTGGCCTTGTCTTTTGTCTCCCCTTTGTTCAGAGCTCAGATTACAGCTGCTCTCCCCCTCCTCTTCTGCTTTTAACTGTTCTCTCTCTGTGTCTGCTTCTTCTCCTCCTGTCAGCATCTGAGCTTCGCTGACAGGAGCCATGTGGAACCTCACAAGATCTTGGCCCTGAAAGACTCATTTTTTTCTTGGCGAGATTGCAACACAAGATCATGGTCCCCAAAATGGCTGCTGTCCTCTGGTGAGAAAAAAATGGGATGTCCCAGTTTTACCGGGACAGTCGAGGTGTATGCTGTAGCTCAGTAGCAGAACAACAGTTTTACATGCAGAAGGTTGCTAGTTCAATTCCTGGCGTTTCCAAGAAAGACTGAGAATGTGCTTTGCCCCAAATCCTGGAGAGCTACTGTCATTATGTATAAGGCAACTTCTCATGTTCCGATGACCTTTCTGGTCTGGCAGTGCCTTTCTTCTGTTTTATTCCTTACATATTTGGCTAGGTGTCCATAGTTCCTGTGGACCCTGATGCCCCCTTCTACCAGCTTTTTGGATCTGTAACTTTGGGTGCAGATGCTGTTGCAGCCCAGCTCCTACCTTAACCCCCTTAACCAGCAGGGCCAGTGGTTAAGGATGGGAATTGGAGTCCAATGACTTCTAGAGGACCATAGGTTCACCACAAGTTCCATAGTGCTGTATTGCCTTGGACCTCCATGGAAGTAATGCAAAGCAAGCATTCCGTAATGACTGGGATGAAAACATCAAATGAATTTTCATTCAAGAACGGTGCAGCAAATTTGATGCAAAGTGATTCAACTATGTATACATTTGAGGGGGAGGAGGACAAATGGCTAACCAACAGTACACATTCATTACAAACAAGTCCTGGCAAGCAGATCTATCGTCTAGTAATATCCTCAACAAATTACTGATTTATTTGATAACAGGAGCCGAGTGGCTCAATAACGGCCTTCCAGCACGTCATTTGATAGTGTGCCATATAGTAAATTTATAAATACCAGCCGAATAAAAATACTTTAGCATAGATTAGAAATTGATCTTGTGCACTATGGAGGGAGAGTGTTAATGGGAAAAGACCTCCAAACCTACCCAGGGATCAATCCTGGGAATGGCATTTTCTCTAGCGGCCAAAGGAAGTGTAGAAATGGTGCATTGAAATAGGATAAATGAAAGGGACTGGCTAGACGAAGAAGGAATGGTGCAAGGCTAAGCTGGGGATCACCCCCAGGGAAGCATCAGAGTGGGAAGGCCCCAAGCCAGGAGAATGGTGGTGGGATGCAGGAGACAGGTCAGAGGAAGAAGGAGGTGCAGACGGGTTGGAGACTGAGCAAGCAACAGGTATGAGGAAGCAGAGGAGGAGGCTGAGGCTGCGACGGATCCACAGCAACCTGCCAGTTTTACTGTTGTCCTCTTCCCTCCGCCCTTGTCTCCAAGAACAAGGAGGGTGATACATTTAGCAGAACTGTCATGGTCTGGTTTATGGGCGGTCGAAGTCCTGGCTGAGAACGTCGTGACCAGGGGGAAGACAGTGGAGTAGGAGCAGGAACGGGAGTCCAGAAGCCAGGAGTCAAGAAGCCAAGGATCCGAAGGTCAGAGAGCTGGGAGTCAAGAAGCCAAGGGTCTGAGGGTCAGGAAACCAGGAGTCAAGGGTCCAAGGATCAGGAAACAAGGAGTCAAGAAGCCCAAGGCAGGAAGCATGTTGCCGTGGCAAAGAGCCAAAGGGAAATGCTGACCTTATATTCCTTCCCGGCTCTTGCCACCAGGTGCTGTGAGTTAGCCTCACCTGTGTGGCCATGCCTTGCCTCTTCAGAACAAACTTAGGAAAGCCCCAGTCCTATGAAACCCTACCGGTCACAGGGCCTGGTTCCTGCATGCAGTCCTGACAAGAACCAAAGGACTGTGGGAATTGCAGCTGGCTGCTGAGGAGCTTTAGGAGGAAGTGGGAGCCTCAGATCCTCAGTTCTGGCCACTGCTTCACGGGCTAGACCTGTCCGTGGAGTTCTCTGCTTGTGTTTTGTCTCTGTGAACGAAGAATCAATTCTCCAGCTGCCTCTTCTGCCTCTGGTTCTGGACTGCTCTCTGCCACAGACCCTTCCTGCTCACGAAACCCTGCTACCTCTTCAGCTTCCACACCTCCTCCTGTCAGTCTGCTCCCTCTTCTCCCTCTGACCACTCATCACTGTCCCACCACCAATCGCCTGGCTCTGAGCTGTCTTCACTTTGGAGTTCCCCTGCTTCTGCCTCTCGCCATCCCTCTGCATCCAGCCAGTCCATTACAGTGGTACCTTGGGCTAAGAACTTAATTTGTTCTGGAGGTCCGTTCTTAACCTGAAACTGTTCTTAACCTGAGGGACCACTTTAGCTAATGGTGCCTCCTGCTGCCGCCACACAATTTCTGTTCTCATCCTGAAGCAAAGTTCTTAACCCAAGGTACTATTTCTGGGTTAGCGGAGTCTGTAACCTGAAGCGTCTGTAACCTGTGTTGGAAAAATGCCCGGGAAGGCCACCACCTTCCCAAGACATTGGGGCGTCTCTCCGATGGTCACTCTCTGGCTGTAAATCTTTCTCAGTCCAGAGATACCGGTGATAAGCGACCCCTCCCTCCTGAGAGGAGCACGCTTGTCTTCTGGCATCTGATAGCAGAAGAAAGAGACAATCAGTAGCTCTAAACTACTTTATTTATAAGCTATATACAAAGAATCCACCAGCATGTCTGTGCTCTCTCAGCAGCAGTACAGAAAAGCATCACACAGAAGTGAAACCAAACTCTCCAACAATACTCCAACAGTACTAAAACTTCCTGGGTCTCACACTCTCAGACACTCACAAGATATAAACAACCATAGTGCTACTACTGAGCAGCATGGGTGGATAAAAATCCTAACAACCTGAAGCGTCTGTAACCCGAGGTACCACTGTACATTAATGGACCATCCACCATTAACTCAATGACCTACCAGTGTAGCCTTATTGGAGTTCACCGATTGGGTCTGCGTTGCTCCCGGACAGGAGGAAGGAAGTCAAATGACACCGAAGTTGGTTGAAAGAGTTTATTCTGCTCTCTGGATAGCAGAAGGCACTTGTGCGGTCAGTCCACAGCAAGTCCAAAGAAACGAGAGATTACATGCAGTATATCTATCTTCCAGGCACCCTCTCCCCCCTTCCCCAGGAATCCAGCCATGTCAGCTTGTACACGCAGGTTGACATCACAGATGTTCCTCCTCCGGCACTCTTAACCATAAAAGGGTATTCCTTCCTATACTTCTGACCATAAAAGGATCTTCCTGTTCCTACTCTTATCTTGGAGCAAGAGGTCACCATCTCCAAGAACACCCTCTGGCGCTGTTCCCAGACTAGGTCTGTGCATCTTTTGTGGTCAGGATATAAGATAAGGCACTGACGTGTCTTCCCTGTTCTACTGGTACAGTCAAGGCCATCCTTGCTGTCACAAACTGATAAAGGAGAGGGCTCTGAGCACTTGTTTATACAGCCGGGTTTTTGTTTATACATTGACTCAGAGCTCAAGTTAATGGATTTTCGCTAAGGAAAAATAGGGATTTTGGTGCCTATTTCAAACTGCCTGCACAGTCAGTTTTGGGTTTGGGAAACCCACTCCTTCACCAGGTCTCCTCTAACTGGAGGATTTCTTAGATCATGCTATCTGGCAAACAGAATACCTGGAATACTCTTTTTTAAAAACTCATCGCTGGCATCATCTTTCGTTACTCAAGTCACCTTTCCCATGGAGGGGCTGAGTTCTCTTAGTTCTCTAACCCATTCCAATACCATCTTGCAGGAGACTGTAAAACAACATACCTAAAATACACCCATCCATATGCCTGTGCTGTCGCCAGCACCAATCATCACAGCAAGACAAAGGCTTTGCAGGGAAAATAGACTGTGAGCGTTGGTATATATACCTCAGAAAGAACAATAGATAAAGAGTAAATGGACTTCACAATGGCACTTTGCTGCGAGCCATTCATTTCTAGCCCCACAGCTCGGAAAGACAAAGGAAGAAACCTATAAAGAAAAGCAACAATGGTATTACCTTACCCTGATCTGAAGAGAAGGAGGAGAAGAGGCTCATGGGATGCATCAGCATAGTCTATAAATACAGTCAAGGTAACAGTAAAAGAATGAATGATTGGGATTTATTCAGTCTCAGAAGGATGTATGACAAGATGCAATGGCCTGGAGCTACAGAAGGAAAGGATTTGGGTAGCTATTAAGAAGAAGAAAAGTCTTTAATGATTACAGCAATTGGGACAGTGTATGGATCTGTCTAGGGAGACATTTAAGGCTCCATCACTGACAGGTATATTCAAGCATCTATTGGCTAACGCCTAAGGAATAGTGATGCTAAATGTATACTGTCAGTCGAGCTATCCAAGTGGTTTTTGGTATGACTGTATGATTCTGAAGTTATGGCTCCAATCTACTCAGAAGGAGAGAACAAGCGCTGGCTTGGAAAAGAATAATTCCCTAATACATTCTGGGCCCAGGCATTTGAAATCAATTTATAGTCATTTCAGGAGATAATAAGGGTTTGACATCTAGGGGAGAAACCATGTTTCTCTCTTTGGAATAAAACGATTGGACTAAAAGAAGACGACACACCCAAACTTTGCCCAGAACTTGACCTGATTCTTAATTTAGAATAAGCAACACCACTGACATCAAGCAATTTCATCTCTTAAGAAAATATATAACAATGATACCCGGAGCAAATGGATTTGGAGTACCAAAGAACATATATTGATTCATGATTTTGGATGAATATAAAAAAAGCATCTCAGTGCCTTCTGAACACATATAAAATAAAAATCCTTCCTATGCCATACTGAAAATAAGCTGGAAAACACATTATAGTCAAAGCTCTCCCTGCAGAGTACAGCACCATTTTTGTTCTGTTAAGAAAAACGATCCTGAAATTACCAGAAGCAACACTCAGCCATTTTGTATTTAGAGTCCTCAACCCAGATCTGTGCTAATAGTTGTACCTATCAAATTGTGGTCCAAAATAGGGATGTGCTTGCATTTAGCTATTATGGTGGAACTCAGGGCCAAAATAGATTTAACGTTAATACACTGACCTAGTTTTTCTTTAATAAGTAGAAACAGGGCACAAATGTCCGCATGCACATACAATCTCACATGGCTCAGGATCATGACTTCTGCAACTTCCATTTAATAAAGGACAAGAATCACACAAGGGTCGGTCACTTGACATGCAAATGCATATGATACGGTACCTACATTTTGTCTGCTGCTGCTTGTAGAATTCCACTGTATTGTGACTGCAAAATACAAAATGGCCATTTGTCACGGTAGTACAGTGGTACCTTCTTAATCCATTCCAGAAGTCCATCCCAAAACCAAAGCGTTCCAAAACCAAGGCACGCTATCCCATAGAAAACAACCCCTAAATCAGAAACTTTACATGGATTTTACTATCTAACAAGACCATTGATCCAGAAAATGAAAGCAATAATCAATGTACTGTACTATAAAATAAATAAGACAGTATTGTAGATGATAAAAATTAAAATTAATTTTTCCCCTACCTGCACTGATGATAGACATTGTTTGGATGGGGGGGGGGGCTTTTATTCATTTCCGCAGTCGCACAATCAATTAGTCCGTAGCTGAACTGGGTTCCACACAGTCACAAAAGCAAATTAACCGAAAAAGCCTCAGAAACATAAAATAAATAGCAAAAACAAAAGTGCCAAACTTAATCTGTTTCGGAGAAGTTCAGAAGTTCGTTTGACTTCCGAAATGTTCAAAAAAAAAGGCGCAGCTTCTGATTGGTGCAGGCGCCCCGGAAACATTAGCCGACAGTTGTATTGGATGTTCGGCTTCTGAAAAACGTTTGAAAACCGGAACACTTACTTCCGTGTTTTTGGCATTTGGGAACTAAGGCATTTGAGAATCAAGGTACCACTGTATATGACAGCAATAGAAGCCATATTAAGGATGCTTGAGTAACGAATATTCTTCTAAAGGCATAAGATGGGAAGAGCAAGTGTCATCCACTATTGGCTGATTTGCAGCATGGCTTGAGTTTTGCAGATCTGAAACAGGCATCACCCACCACCCAGCGTTCTGTTAATAAACTGCATTTCATTCTACATACTGCACATCTCTATTCATGCCAGAACATAATCTTTCATTTTCATTTCAGAACATGAGCAGTCGTCTAAGGAAAAAGCAGAGATTTCCTTTCAAGAACATGAATGACCAGCATTCAAGGTTAGCTTCCCCCTCCAAGCAACTTTCTTATTTTAAATTAAAATAAGGGCCATCAACAAAGTACTTTTGTGACGACCAAAGTCTCTTGAGCTCTAATATTTGCATGGAAGGCTGGTGGTTCTGAGCTCTTTTTCACCTGGCTTGGAGAGCAAATGATCAACATTTGATCAGTTGTAACCAATAACATGCCTTCTGTCTTTCCTCTTACTCATCACAGAGTAAGAAGACAGAATACCTGTTTAGGGAAAGTTGATTTTTTTTAAAAAAATAAAAGATGAACAGGTAAGCATATTTGACTGATGAAAGCACGCATGTAGTCTTCTGCACAAGTTGTCTACAATTTTTTTTCAGTCCTTGGATCCACCTCTGGTCTGCAACATGAGACACATTGCCTATGGTGAAGGATGGGTTAGGAATCTTACAATATAAATAAAAATACATATCTCCTTGTTCTATTAGGCCTTTCTAGGCACTATAGGTCCTATTGAATTATGGTGCTGGAGGAGACTCTTGAGAGTCCCATGGACTGCAAGAAGATCAAACCTATCCATTCTGAAGGAAATCAGCCCTGAGTGCTCACTGGAAGGACAGATCGTGAAGCTGAGGCTCCAATACTTTGGCCACCTCATGAGAAGAGAAGACTCCCTGGAAATGACCCTGATGTTGGGAAAGATGGAGGGCACAAGGAGAAGGGGCCGACAGAGGACAAGATGGTTGGATAGTGTTCTTGAAGCTATCAGCATGAATTCGACCAAACTGCGGGAGGCAGTGGAAGACAGGAGTGCCTGGCGTGCTCTGGTCCATGGGGTCATGAAGAGTCGGACATGACTAAATGACTAAACAACAACAAGGCACTATAAGAGCTCAACATGAATATGCATGGTGGTGGGGAGTGTTGTGGTGGTGGTCCTATATGTAGGGGCTTCAGGAAAATCCTTATACCAAGTCAGAGTGTTGGTCCATCTCACTCGGTTGTGTCTTCAGGCTTCAGCCAGTGGTCCTTCTGCATCTTACCTGGAGATGCTGAGGACTGAACATAGGACCTGTTGCATGTAAGGCATGGTTGGTGACCTACAGCCCTTCCCCAAATGAGATATACATACGTAAGCCTGATCAGTAATTCTAAGGGCCAAACTAGATGTGACATAGAAGAAAACATGGAGTGTCTTCTGATTGCCAAGAAGACACTTAATATGGTTGTAGGAACAGGGTGTATGCTTAACTAGTTTATCCAAAACTCAACTTCCTCAAGATGCTTTCCTCTAAACAGGGAAGGAGATATACAAGGTGTGACCAGAAAGTTCGGTGAATGGTCACAGAAATCAGACAGTGAGAAATATTCGAACATACATACCTTACAGGCCTTCAAAGCAAGCTCCCTCTGCTACAATGCACCATTGACAATGTTCACAGAACTGTTGGAAGCTTCTGGAGAAGTCCTCTTTTCGTACTGCTTTCAGTTCCCTTGTCCCAGCATCTTGGACGTGCAAAATATTGGAAAACCTGTGCCCTTTCAGTGCAGATTTCAGTTTTGGAATGACCGCTCCCCACATCAAATGTGTGGTCGCGTGCAGCCCCCCGGATCCCAGTGCAACTCCTGGTAGTTCGGGCTTGCTTCATCCTCCCCAGGCTGGATACCCAGAGGTCTCTGCCTACCTCAGCCAATCGCCCAATCCCGCCTGAGGAGACGTTGCCAGGGGATTGGCCAGGTAAGGGGAGGGACTGTCCTGCCCACACAACAGAAGGTGAATCTTACCTGCGAAGTGGCAGTCAGCTCCAGAGCTTCTCCCACCCTCCCCTAAATCCGGTGGGGCCAGATCGGGAGAATATGGAGGGTGGGACAACTCAGTAACCTCAGTAACGATTTCACGCGGAATATGCAATTCTTCCGCCATCATTCGGATGGACAAACGCCAATCCTGCATCAATAACTCACGAACTCAGTCGACATTTGCAGCCATTCTGCTCATCGATGGACTGCCAGACCACGGGTCATCTTCGACGGTTTGCCGCCCTTCACGGAACGCTTAAACCACTCACACACCATCTTTTGAATTACAGCTTCATCTCCGTACACAGTTGTGAGCATTTCATGGGTTTCTGATGCCGGTTGTATATTCAGATATTTCTCGTTGTCCAATTTCTGTGACCATTCACTGAACTTTCCAGTCACACCTTGTATTTGTGTACAGTGGTACCTCGGGCTAAGTACTAAATTCGTTCCGGAGGGCCGTTCTTAACCTGAAACTGTTCTTAACTTGAAGCACCACTTTAGCTAATGGGGCCTCCTGCTGCTGCCATGCCTCCGGAGAACGATTTCTGTTCTCATCCTGAAGCAAAGTTCTTAACCCGAGGTACTATTTCTGGGTTAGCAGAGTCTGTAACCTGAAGCGTATGTAACCCGAGGTACCACTGTATGTGTGTTTATGTGTTTGTATGTGACATTTATTGTGAGACTACTTTATTCCCTCAACTTTCAACCTTCTTTCTATTTAATTGGATCCCTAGTCTAAGTGCTGCGTCACAAGAAACAGAATAAACTGTAACTGGCCCTGGGTTCCTGCTGTAGCCACTGCTCAAGATGCTTTTGCCGCCGGCCTCTCTGCTGATCACATGCAATTTGTCTGATTTATGCCAGTTGCCTCCTTTCCTTGGCATGCATTCCCAGCATGCGACTGTTTTGCTAGCTCCTTTGCCAAGTGTGTGGCTTGCTGCAATAACACATTTACTGACAAATTAATATTTTCTCTTGGCTCGAGTCTTATGTTTATTTTGTTCAGCACGTCAGTTTCCCATTCACAGAGCTGTCGTATTCCTAATCAATTGACTTCCAATCGTGAATTTTGCACAGACTTAAAGAGGCGAGGGGTGGGCAGGAGAAAGCATGAATAGTAAAGTAGAAGGGTTAATGCCATGCGGAGTTTCCCCCGCGCTGCCTATCCTGGATAGTCAAAAA
>JAXCMG010000071.1:3178578-3235699 GCA_034642415.1 Podarcis siculus | reverse complement strand
AGAAAGAAAGAAAGAAAGAAAGAAAGAAAGAAAGAAAGAAAGAAAGAAAGAAAGAGTAGAGCTTCTTATTTCCTTTCCTCTAGTTTGGCTTCTTAAACATTTTAATTCCAAGCTTTCTTTCCCCCCAAAAAATAAATGTGCAGATTATCAGAACCAGAAGGGGATTGATTTTTGTCATTCATTTGTCATTAGAAGTAAAGATTCAGGCTGAAAGAAGGGAATAGGGAGGTCAACGTCTCCTGTTGTGTGACTGACAGAATTTAAGTGGTGGGAGAAAAACACTTTCTGTGGGAAGTCAGCAGAGAAAAGGGTGGTTCAGCAACAGTGGGACTAGAGCATAGATGAGGATTCCTCAGTTGTATTCATAGCAGCCGGCACGAAAACAACTCTGTTTCTTTGCAGAACACTCCTTTTTCCTCCCCAAAGAAGTTCAGTCTTTTTTCCCCACTCCACAATTCCTCCCCTTCCTGCATAGCTGATCCAATATCTATTGAAGTCAATGAAGAATGACTTGGGTCCCTCAGTGTGAGAGAATCTTTGCTCCTGACATCCTTTGGAGTAACAAAGCACCTCTCTACTTCTAAGCGACAGATCTATAGTTAGCTATTGACAATGCTCATTTGACCTCTACGTTTCAAAAGAACTCTTTCCAAATCGTTTACGTCTCAATAATCCACTACTTTAGATTTCTCTCATACAGTGGTGTTGCCCTAAACTAAGAGACTCACGTGTAACATTTTAAGAAAAGGGCTTTGCTAGCAATGAAACTTAATTTAGTTTCCTGAAACAGAGGTCAGCAGCCTTCATTTGCACAATCTGTAAACGAGATCCTGCCCATCCGCAGAATGAGGCTATAATCCTACAGACCAGCCTTCCCCAACCTGTTGCCCTCTATATGTACTGGATAACAACTTTAATCAGCTCCAGGCAACATGGCCTATGGTCAGGGATGACATACCCTCCAACATTTCTTTCATGAAAATAGGGATATTCTATTTCATAATAATAATTTTACTATTTATACCCCACCCATCTGACTGGGTTGCCCTAGCCACTCTGGGTGGCTTACAACACATAATAATAATAAAACATTAAGCATTAAAAAACTTCACTATACAGGGCTGCCTTTAGATGGCTCGGTGGTCTGATAACTCCACACTCTCCAACTTTTCTCTGATGAAAACAGGGGCATCCTAAGGAAAAGCAGGACATTCCAGGATCAAATCAGAAGCTGGGATGGCTTCTGTAAATCCAGAACCATCTCTGGAAAATAGGGATACTTGGAGGTTCTGGGGTGATGGGAGTGTCATTAGTGTACAAAAGCTCTTGAGATACCCAGCATTTCCTCCCCTTGCCTGAAGAGTTGGACTAGTTGCTGTTGTTTTTTATTAACTTAAATGTGTGCAGAAGTTGATTATTATTGTTCATGGAATACAGTTAGGAAGGCTCCCTAGAGTATGTGGTGGCAGCTAAACCTGAAACTGCAGCTAATCCAGAATGAGGCAGCTAGACTGGTGACTGGGAGTGGCCGCCGAGACCACATAACACCAGTACGTTTCCGAGCACAATTCAAAGTGTTGGTGCTGACCTTGAAAGCCCTAAACGGCCTCGGCCAAGTATACCTGAAGGAGCGTCTCCACCCCCATCGTTCAGCCCGGACACTGAGGTCCAGTGGAACACCCTCCCACCAGATGTCAAGAGAAAAACAACTACCAGAATTTTAGAAGACATCTGAAGGCAGCCCTGTTTACGGAAGCTTTTAGTGTTTAACAGACTATTGCATTGTAATATTTTGTTGGAAGCTGCCCAGAGTGGCTGGGGAAACCCAGCCAGATGGGCGGGTGTCAGAGACTGCCTCTAGGTCCCGCTCACAAAGGACCAACGCTAGCCGGTAGAACGGTATAAAGTCTTTATTGAAGTATAGTTTCCATTTCCAAATCCTAGCGTGCGTCTCTACGTCTATTCCCTAGATCGGCGAAGTCCCATCTGACTCTCCGCCCCCTGTACACCAGTTTAAGACTCTAGCCTTACTCCACCTCTTGCGTCTCTCCTTTCGCCTCTGGGTCCTACCACCCCCCGGGGTTCCTTCCTTCCTGGAGGCTTCGGATGCGGACCCTTCGGACTCCTCCCCTTCCCTTCGGCGGGCTTTAGGACCTGGCTCCCTTTCCGGGCTGCTCATTGCGCCTCCCTCTTGTACATTTGAACTTGGCGCGCGCGCGCTGTCTCCGACCCTCCTTTCTACCGTTTCCTCGCTCTCTGACGCAGGCGTGGCTAGCCCTGACTCATGTCCTTCCGCTGTCGGAGAGCTACCTGGCCCCGATGCCTGGAACTCCTCCCCCCTACCGCTCTCCGGTGGAGAAGCTGGTCCCGATTTCCAGCTGCTGCTTTCTGGTGGGGAAGCTGGTCCGGATTTCCAGCTGCTGCTCTCTGAATCCCCTCTGGTCCCTCCTTCCTGGGGTGTTCCTCTTGGCAACCCCCCAGCTCTGCCCACGGGAGCCCCTTTCTGCGAATCCTCCGATTCGCTAGAGAGACTTAGGGACCTCGGTCGGCTATCGTCGCTAACTTCTCCCTCCGATTCCTCCCCATCCGTCCCTTCTGCACCTGAACCCCTGACAGCGGGGTATAAATAATATGTTGTTGTTGTTGTTGTTGTTTTAATTAGACAAATTCAGTGCTATTTTTCTAGAGAAAGAGGTGCCAGAACTCACTGTGAATGTATCACTTGTTCTCTTACAATGGCAATGGCACCCACCTGAGTGGTGCTGGAACAGAGTTCCAGCTGGAAAAAAAGCCCTGGACAAATTCATGGGATATCAATTTCTTCTACTCATGATGGCTCTATGGAACTTCCAAATGCTGAGCTAGTATACTGTTATGTACTGAAGTTATGTACTGTAGATAGTTTTCACTCAGGTCCACATATGCAAATAAGGGATTGAAAGTGGCATTCAGTGATTGGATAGTTACAGAAAATGGTTACTGTTGCGTTGTAGTGGAGCTCTATATAAGCAGGCTGGCTGAACCCTTCAGTTCAGTTCTGTGCTGGCCTGTGAATAAACAAGAGTTTGAAGAATCGCTGTGTCGTCTGATATGTTCACCCACAACTTAACATATACCACTGAATATCAGTTGTTGGGGAGCATCAGTGGGACAGGACTGCTGTCTTCCCTCCTTCCTGAGCTTCCTGGAAGTTGACCCCTGTTGTAAGCAGAACCTTGGACTTTGGTGAACCTCTAGTCTGATCCAGCAAGACTCTTCTTATCTGCTTATATCCTTTTGTGATGCAGTGGCTCAGGGAATAGCTGTGGCATAATGCAGTTGAAATCTGGTTATTGGTTAAGACCAGCGGCTGACGAAAACTCTTTGGGAACATAAAATATGGAAAGAGACTTGGGGAACAGAAAAGAGACATAAAATTTTAGAGCAGGATGTAATAGTAGAACTCCTGGTCCTTCCTGATTCAGTCAATTTCTTTTTTTAACAATCTCATTCCAGCATGATTTCCATGGCCCATTAGTTTCATCCTTAGCAAACTACAGTGGTAATGAGAAAGGATAGAGATTTTTCTCCTTCTGCATATGCTCATTTGACTTTATTTCCCCTTTCTAATGTAGCAATCTCGCCCCTTTTTGGGGGTGGGGGTACGGCAGCAGTTCGTAATTATCGTTGTATGCTTTTTATATCCTACTAACTACAGAACAACACAGTATTCATCGGATAATGCTCTCATCCTGTAGTTTGTGGGAGTCCATGGACTGCATCGATAATGATATCAATAATAATATGCTGTAGGTAATGTACAGATTACAGGATTCTTTTTTGGAAGGTTTCCTTCTTTTGGAGGATTGTGCCAATTGTTACAATGCAGCAGTTTCAATCCTATCAAGACTGGGGTTGACAAAGACATTGAGACCTGTCTTATTATGTGAAGACCAATCCAAAAAGTTTAGACAGAAAGCACAGAATCATAGATTATAGAGTTGGAAGGGAACCCAAGGGTCATTGTGGCATTTGCCTGTTCATTTAGAAACCGTCTGTACAGGGGAGAGAGAAAGGGTTAAAAATGTAGACCAATAGGAAAGCCGGAGGCGGAGCCTACCTGTTTATAAAAGAGCTTAGCCCGAGGTTTGAGTTAGTTGATGGTGGGTAGTTGGTTGGTTTTAGTGGGTTGGTTGGTTGGGAAAGGCAGTTGGAAAAGCAGTTGGCAGGCAGTTGAAAATAGAGAGACAGTTAGTGCAGTTGGCTCTTGTGTGAGGGAGGTAAAAGGGATGGAACAGGGTAAAATAAGACTAAGAAGGTAAAGAGTAACAACGTTTAAATGCAGTTAAAGTTTGTTTGTGTCTGAAATAAACTACACTCTTCTTTGTTAACTTGAGAACCTGACTGAGACTAAGTGATTTACCGGGGAGGACCTGGTTGATGGCAGCGGATTAGTGGTGTACGGCTCAATAGTCCGTGAGACGACCAGGGGCTCCATACGAACGCCACAGTCATCGAGTGCAATCGCCTTCAATGAAGAAATCTCAACTAAAGCATCCATGACAGATGGCTTCCAACCTCTGCTTATAAACCTCTCAGGAAGGAGAGTCCACCACCTCCTGAGGGACTCCATTCCTACTGTCAGAAAGTCCTTCCTGATGTTTAGTCGGAATCTCCTTTCTTGTAACTTGAATCCCGTGTGGCAATCACACGGGGTCCCCGGACGTTTCACCGTCTATTGATCCCTGCGCCACCACTTTATTTCTTGCAGCCACCACCCAGGCCCTACCTGGTAAAATACTGAGTCCAGTCAGGGTTAAATCGGAACATAAACTTTTGTTTATTTATTGCAGTTTAACAAGCATGTGGTTTCATAAATGGTATCGGTCAATTACAATCATGGGGTGCCTATCCAGACCTGTAAATTCCACTACCTGCTCTCACTCACTAAACCACCTCTCAGATATTTACTTGTCTTCCTAGCCCCTAACTATTCCTGACTCAGCTTATTTCTCTACACTAAACTCAACCTACCCACAAACTCTATCCCAATTCACTCCCGCTCCAACCAACTCCCAACAAACTCCTCCCTTTGCCCCTCCCAGAGCTGGTTTTATAGTCCCTCTGACTCCACCCCCCTGGGTTCTGATTGGGTAACCTGTTTAACTATTTCACCTCCAGCACTCTCATATGTTAATGTCACATCTAGTGGTTTGGGGCCCAGCTTCCAGTGCAGGAGAAAACAAGCTTGATCCATCTTCCATGTGACAGCCCTTTAGATATTTGAAGATGGCTATCATATCTCCTCTCAGTCTCCTCTTTCCCAGGTTGTGAACCCAGGCCGCCCTGGTCCAAGTCCAACCTGTGATATAACCATGTGTGTTTCTGCTCCCTTCTACAACGTCTAGAATGGGACTGCCTTAAACATGGTGTGTTCTCAGTGAAATCCTTATAGCCTGGTTTGCACTGCAACCGTTCTGGTGGTCTCTCTTCTTCCATCCTACCCAGTGGAGTAAAATGTCTCTGCATTTCTTTTAAATTCCCTGGTTTAAAGATCTGGTTTATCAGGAACGGAGAATACAAATGGCATTTCAGCATCGCTAAGCATTGAGGGTAAATCCAAGTCACAGTGATGCAGTTAAAAAGAATATTGATTTAGCTTAAGGGAATCACATGGCAACCAAATATACAAGAAAGAAAGTTACTGTATTCCTGTAAACAAAAAACACACAGACTTTTGTTGGCTTCATTTGATAAAAGGGACAATGTTCATACCAGCAGTTTCAGGATACTATAAGATAATTGTCTATTTTCTCTTCAGGGTCTAGAAGGTCAACTACTTACCTTTATGCCCAACACTTGTTCTTAGAGGCAACAAAAGATGAGAAAGCAATATCTCATTACAGTAGCTTTCCATTCAAGCAGAAACTGCTAAGAAACCAGATTCCTGTCCTTTAACAGGGAAAACCAATTGGGTAGATGAAAGATGAATTGTTAACCCAGCTGAATCCAAAACTGGTTATTAAATCTCATTGAAATGAAGAACACTGACATAGGGAGGAATCACTCCGTCCAACACTGATTTCTCATTTTCCCCAGTCTTAAATTCATTTCTCTCCCCCATTTCTGCATCAGTTTGCAAACTTTTCTTTAAACCTGCTTGAAAATTTATATGCATTTATTTTAGCATTCCTCTTTTTCGCAAGCAAATTTTCCTCTACTATAATGTTATTTTCATCAATTTACATATTTTATGCTCAAATTTCCTCAATATAGGAGCTGCATCTCAAATATTCTACAAATATTTGTAAAAATGCAGATATCAAATGAGAGCTGTGTTTTGGTTTGGTAGTTAAGGAGGTGAACTGGGTTAATTCCTACACTGAAGTAACAGTCCTGGTGTCAGGTAGCAAAGTTTTAGTTGTCACGCTGCGTGCTGCATTCTTCATTTTAGAATTGTGAATCGTATCATTGGAAATGGTGGGCCTCAGGCTTGATCAGATCTTTTATTTGATAGCTGAATACAGCACCAACTTATTTGTCTACCCTGAAAAACAAACAAATAGGGAGCAGATCACCTGCTATTTGCATTTCTAGGAAATTTGAAACACTGTATTAAGGAGAAAGGATTGATCAAAGTTCAGTTTTATTGCTTCAATCTTCTCCCTTCTTTCATTATGTTTTAATGAGATGAGCTTTTCAAAAGCGATTTCAGCCTTGAGTAATGTGCCTCCAAGATTTTCTCCTGGATTCCAAAAGGAATAAATATAATATCTAAGAATAAACCTAGCAGCATACAGTTCATGGGAAACAGGTAATCAAAGCATGCCAGAGCGATTAGAATGGACTACTATTTTGGATGATCTGCAAACAGCACCTTTACTCTGGACAGTTATCAACAATCAAGTAAGAAATAAGATACATATTTATACTTAAGTCTGAGCTTTCATGCTTGGAGAACATTGGGATCCAGACATTGTCTACTTAGCTAAATAATTACAGTGGAACCTCTACTCACGTACGGAATCCGTTCCAAAGGTCTGTTCGTGAATCGATTGTCTACTTAGCTAAATAATTACAGTGGAACCTCTACTCACGTACGGAATCCGTTCCAGAGGTCCGTTCATGAATCCATCTGGGTCACTAGTAGAAGCGCCGTTCTGCGCATGCGCATTCAGCGACAGCACTGTTCTGCACATGTGCAGACGGCAGAAGCCGCTTCTGCCATAGCTGTCAAGGTTTTCCCTTTTTTAAGGGAAATTCCCTTATTCCAAGTAGGATTCCTCGCAAGAAAAGGGAAAAGTTGACAGCTATGGCTTTTGTGTGTGTGCAAATCGCTGCAAACCTGGTATTTACTTCCGGGTTTGCCGTGGTCGTGAGTCGAATTGTTTGTGAGTAGGGGCAGTGGTAAGTTGAGGTTCTACTGTAATAGAAAAATAAGCTTATTACTGAGCTAGATCTACCAGTGGTCTGATGTTTTATAACACAGCTTTCTATCTTCTAAAACACAGTGGCACTTACTTACAAATACACATACAAAGGAAGGTGTTTTCTACCAAGGCAGGCTATTGGTCCTTCTACCTCAGTATGGGCTACGCAGCCAGAAGAGGCAGGTGGTGCAGGATAAAGATGTGAATCTTGACTCCCATTGTGAGGGTTAAGGCAATAATTAGGTTGGTCCTGTATGGGAGCCTCAGCGGGAATGGCTCCATGGAGGAACCTATACAGTGTTGCTCTCCCCACTGCCTAACTCCTCACTTTTTTCAGCAGTGATTGCAATTGCAAATCATAGAGCGTATTGGTTTTCTTCTTCTGCATGAATCTGGGTTCTGCCTAAAGGCCAGTTCTCATAAATCTGTTCTAAATGTTCTGAACATCTGAAGGCTGGACTGAGGAGGAATGGTGGGAGTTGTCCCCCCACCTTCTCCTGAACCTTCCAAGGACAGGAGGACAGTATTGATTTAGAACAGTGGTTTGCAGAGGGGCATAGTCCAGCTGGGAAATACTGGGCGAGGAACAGCTAGAAGAAGAAAACACCAGAAGAGAGACAGCTTGCAGATTCAGTGTCCTTGGACAGCAATCCTGACCCCCCACCTTCGCCTAAGACTAGATGGGCTTTGAAAGTGATAAAACAGAGAGCTCAGTGGCAACAACCTCAGATTACCTGATGTAGGAGTGATGTAGATTAATGGGGATGGAGGGGGCGAACCTTTACTGGGAGCAATGCCATTTCTAGAAAGATATGCACTCCTTTGTCTCTCGCTGTGATTATTAAAGAAACTGACTGGTAAGAATGTTCCTTTCATTTGATCTGCTTATTTACTGCCACTGAGGGAGGGATCTGGTTCTCTGAAACCTGACAGCAGCCTTGTATAGGGACATTTTTTAATGTGTAATGTTTTATTACGTTTTTATATATCATCATCATCAAACCTTTATTGGCATCACTTACAAACATTCAGAAAATAGGCCAGTGCGATCTCATCGCCATTTAAACAGTATAGTCATTTGCCAAAGGGAAGAAGAGGCGAGCAATCTATTTCAGTTTTTATATATGTTGGAAACCGTCCAGAGTAACTGGGGCAACCCAGTTGGATGGGCAAAGTACAATTATTATTATTATTATTATTATTATTATTATTATTATTATTATTATAGCTGCTGTAATCATTCAAGCACCCATTCAATTGCGCCTTATTCAATTCATGCAAAGTTCTGTTTTTCACTCTTTTTCAGAAGCAAAACTGATGGATTTTGAAGCCCAAAATGCAGGGACTTCTTTTTAGTGCACAACGAAATTCCACTACTTGAAATTCTTCTGTTCTGCATATTTTCCTGCACTTCCAGGTCTCTTATGTGTGGCTTGTTCAGCAAGTCTTTATTGTTCTGCTTTTACCATCACAAAGGAATTACATGAAACTAAAATATAAAACAAAATCGTAAATCTCCTACTGCAATAAAACAGAGAGCATAAAGATGCAAAATGTACACAGGGAGTTTCACCACCATAAAGCAGAGAGATAGTAATTTTGAAATAAAAGTCATCAAACATATTCAGCAGACTCTTTATGCATAATTCTTAAAATGACCAATAGCAGGTCTTTATGCATATATCACCAAATATAAGTAGTTTGATGTCTCTAATATGTTTGCAACACAGGGAAACAAAGGTTTGCTTTAGTTGAAGATAATCCCCTCTAGTCAAATCAGCATTTTCTTTTGACGGGGCATTTAAAACTGCTACCTTTTCATGTAGAACATGATGCAATGACCCTGTGCTCTAAGCACACAGTACATCTATGCTCATATGTGTGTGGGGTGGAGTGGGGAAATAACTGAAGCTTCACTGACTACAACCCCGTATGCCACATCATATGTCCTCCCTAAACATGCCCTGATCCTCAAAAATGATTTTCAGAGAGTGTTGTTGTTGTTGTTTAGTCGTTTAGTCATGTCTGACTCTTTGTGACTCCATGGACCAAAGCACACCAGGCACTCCTGTCTTCCACTGCCTCCCACAGTTTGGTCAAACTCATGTTGGTCGCTTCTGTAACACTGTCCAACCATCTCATCCTCTGTCATCCCCTTCTCCTTGTGCCCTCAATCTTTCCCAACATCAGGGTCTTTTCCAGGGAGTCTTCTCTTCTCATGAGGTGGCCAAAGTACTGGAGCCTCAGCTTCAGGATCTGTCCTTCCAGTGAGCACTCAGGGCTGATTTCCTTAAGAATGGATAGGTTTGATCTTCTTGCAGTCCATGGGACTCTCAAGAGTCTCCTCCAGCACCATAATTCAAAAGCATCAATTCTTTGGCAACCAGCCTTCTTTATGGTCCAGCTCTCACTTCCATACATCACTACTGGGAAAACCATAGCTCAGTGCTTTCTGAACTGTGTGTCGTGACACATTAGTGTGTCGGCAGCAGTGTGTCAGTGTGTCACATGAACACTCCCTGCGCTCTTCCCAGGGCTGGAGAGGGGTTAGTTTAACCTCCAGTTTCCTAGTATAACTGAATTCCTGTGTCACGAAATGATGCATGTCGAAAAAGTGTGTCACCAACCTGAAAAGTTTGGAAAGCTCTGGTGGAGGGGGAGAGAAAAGCCCAGGTGCAGCTGTGGGTTCAGCCCATAAGGATCTTAGCACCTGAACATGATTTCTGTCCAAAAAGGTAATACTGTAGATTTTTCCATTTTTCATTCAAACCAGCAGCAAATTCAGTCTGGCAATCTCAGTTCTGTCAGCAGCATATAGGTCTCAGAGACGCTCTCAGAATGTGCACGTTCTCTCTCTCTCTCTCTCTCTCTCTCTCTGAATTAATCCTATTTCATAGGATCCATTTAAAACTAGAAGTATGGGATCTACTCATTGCTAAAATTCACCGTTAAACTACCTGTCATGGGGTATATAATTGCAAATGTCCCTTAGAATAAGCATTTGGTTTCAAACAGCTTTCTTTTCCGCAAACACTCTCTCAAACCAACGCAGAATTGGCTTATACTATAAACCTTCCATTGAGCACTGTAATTTTACGCAATATTTCTATCAAGGAATCACAAAGGCAACCGGAAGACTACAAAAGCAAATGCCATCTTTGTCATGCGTTCATTGAGGAACCGTTCCACTTCAAAATGCGCCTTTGTTTGAAAGTGCCTTTGTGTCAAACAGTTAAAATCTCCCTGCAATCCAGAAGGCAAGCACCACTTTCTTTTCATATATATAAAAAATGAGATAATATTTTACAGCCTACTCTAAATGTTGACTGATTGTGGTGTTAAAGAGCATAGACTCATACAACCATAGAATTGTAGAGTTGGAAGGGACCCTGAGGGCCATCTCGTCCAACCTTCTGCTATGCAGGAGTCTACACTAAAGCATCCATGACCTCTGCCTAAAAACCTTCAAGGAAGGAGTCCAATGGATCAAGCAAAAAACCTGTGGAAACTGTTACAAAATGAGTCTCTAATTAGATTGCCATCTTGTCCTGTGTTTATTGCTTAGTCATAAATATCAAACATATATGTTTACTCATGCTTTCAAATGCATTATATGGTTGCCACGTGTCCTCTTTTCCTAGGACATGTCCTCTTTTCCAGGGGTAAAATGTCTGTCTGGGTGGATTTTTAACATTTACCAAAATGTCTCTGGCTATACTTTCTGGATAAGACATAGACATAACTGGTGGCTGAAGACTTGCTTTCCTCTTCTCTTCTTCTGCCCCCCTCAGCAATATATCACAGCTTCTATAGCCCACATATAGTAGGGGTATGTAAAATGAGAGTTGTTATAGCATTCTCTTTTCTGCTCTCCAAAATATGGCAACCCTAGCATATGCCCCAAATCACCCAGTCTCAGAGGTTACTAGTGTTCTAATTTCAGAACCAGCCCTAACCTTAGTGAGAGTGAAGTGACTGCCTCAGGTGTTGGACACCAGGGCATGGTGAGTGGTGGTGAAGTGTTGGGAGACAGAGCCAATTGAGAGTGTTGCCCTATTACCAGTACTGCAGTAAAATTCAGCTGCAAATCTCATTGAAAGGGTGGCGGTAGTCTTGCCTTCCCCCTCAGGCAGCAAAGTTTCTTAAGAATGACACCTGATTCATTCCCCTGACAGCTGTGAATGTGATTGGCACTCTCTCTGCTTTTGAGTTGTTGTAGGGAGTTTTGCACTCATCAGACATGACCGCTGGAGTGGATATCTGCCCCACAATGGGAAACCCACAATGGGAAACCACTTCAGTCTCCATTTGGTCAACTCCTATTCTCAAGCACTATGGTTTATCCTGCCTGCAAGTGAGATTTCTGATGTATTTTCCCTGTTTGTTTTCCAAAAATAAGTCATCAGTTGAAGCTACAGATCACAGCCCTGGAAGAAAGCTGGTGGCCATATGGTATTTGCTTTGACCATCTGTAAACGGAGCTTGCTATTTAGACAAGTAAGCAAATGAGAACAGGCCAGAGACGGAACAGACCTAATAATAACCGGAGAAGCTTACTCACCCGTTTATCCATCCTTCTGCCATTAAAACAACAAAATCAGTTCAAGAAAGGATAAATGAACTACTGAATGGAGAAAAGGGATGTAAATACAGCACAGACCTAAAGATTCACAGTACAGATCCCCTGGTATATGTATTGAATGTGGCATAGCTTGTTTACAAAGCTATTGTACTACCAACCTTACTGCATGCTTGTGAAACACGGACCACTTATAAACGCCATCTCCAACTCCTCGAAAGATTCCATCAACGGTGTCTCTGAGAATGTTTACACATCACTTGGGAAGACAGGGGAACTAATATCAGTGTACTGGAAGAAGCAAAGATCACCAGTGTTGAAGCAATGAGTCTTCAACCTCAACTTTGTTGGACTGGTCATGTTGTGCGGATGCCTGATGATCGTCTTCCAAAGCAACTACTCTATTCCGAACTTAAAAATGGAGAGTGTAATGCTGGTGGTCAACAAAAGAGGTTTGAAGACTGTCTCAAGGCAAATTTTAAAAAAATGTAGTATAAACACTGACAACTGGGAAACACTGGCCTGCGAGCGCTCCAGTTGGAGAACAGCTTTTACCAAAGGTGTCATGGGCTTTGAAGACACTCAAACTCAGGATGCAAAGGAGAATGGCAATGATTCCTACCTGGGAGGTGCCAGAACTGAGGTCTGGGGAGTTCCAGATGGAAAAAAAAGGCCTGGTTACCTGAGTATAAAACCAACATGACAGGAGGTCTACTGGGGAAAGTGTTTAAGATTTCTGGAACAAAGAATGAGAGAAAGAAGATTGTGAGTAAAACTTTGATTCTTTGTGTGAACCAAAGGTAGTTTCTGGCTATTTAAGCTTTAACAAATGGAACATGTCAAAACCAGAAAGTTTGTTCCTGACAGTATTGGAAAGAAGGTCACAAATCTACCCTGTGGATTGGCTTTCTGGTAAGAGCAGAAGGTAGCGATTCTACCTAGTGTGTGCCTGGATACTATTCATTGGTTGTTGTTGTTTTTTAAAAAAGGTGAAGCATTTTTACTTTTAAAGAAATCCATGCCCCAAAGATTTTCGGCAAAAGGAAGAACTTCCTTTAAAACAAAATCAGCAAATACGCCAAACCTAGGCAATTTGTAGCCACCTGTCCTTTGTAGCCCCCCACAACTATAAAGTAAGTTCAGTCCTGCACTCACCAAAATGATAAAGATATTCTAAACTGCTGTGCAAATGAGGCAGAAAAAATGGAATCTTCTTCCACAGGTGAAGTAAACTTTTGAGAAATCGGAGGACAGGTTTTGGTACAGCACTAGTACAGTGTGTTTGTGTGTCTGGTCCTCCTCATTTTTGAATTTGGCCCTCCCTGCCAACTGCTGAGGTAGTTTGGCCTGTGGGCTGCAAAAGCTTCACAACCCCATTACGAAACAATTCGGCATTATACAAAATTTTCTTTTCAATAATTGCTTGTTTTAAAAGTGTGTACAGATAGTGAATCCGTACTTAACCTTTGCTGGTATATCTAATAACATGTCAATTTGTGTTTATCGTGTGGACAGCAGACGGAGAAATGAAGAGAAAGGCAGAGGAAAGGGAATTTCCTGCTTTGAAAACAAAAGCATCCCTTAATTAGAACTCAAGCGGAGTCTAAAAAATCAGAGCGGGTGTCAGTTTCTAAGGCCGTGCTCACAATCTGCTCTCTTTCTTGCCAAAAGTGCTACACTGGAAATTTGCTAATAATTCATAAATAGATAAGAGGGGATTTATTGGAGGGAAAAAGAAATCTAAGATTAATGGCGGGGGCACTAAGGCTCTGAGCCAGCTGCCATTGACTCCAAGAGAAATATATCCACTTGCCCTAAGTGAAATTGTTTATACCTCTGGGAATGGCAGAGGTTAATGAGCCCTGGGAGAAAAAGGAAGCCATGCTTTGCATATAAACAGGATGAAAACTGACAGAAAGAAAGAAGTGAACACTCTGATTTCTCTGGTTAATAAAATGTAGTTGCAAGATGGACCATTACCTCTGAACAGATGATGCAGGTAATGACAGCTTGTTTTGTTTTTTACCTATAAAATGAACTGTGTCGTAAATCCATCAGTCCTATCCTTTCAGGGCTGGCTAACCTATGGCCCTCCAGACTCGGACTCCCATCAACCCTGACCATTGGCCATACTTCAAGCTGCATCTGGAAGGTCGCAGGTTAGCCACTCCTGCATTTTACTCTCATGAAAAGCATTTCCTATTCAAAACACGCACATACACCACAGTAGCTCTCTAGGGCTCAGGTCTCTTCTGTCACTTGCAGAATGAACTTTCTACCTGGAGGCGCTCGCGATTGAGATTAGGACTTTTTGTATGCAAAGCATGTTCCTAACCACACAGCTTCCACCTTTCCCCTTTTCGACAGTGTGACATCTTCACACCCGTACAAGATTACATGGAAATGGAGGGGATGCGTCAGTTACAGCTACCAACCTTTTCCCCAATGCTCAGTTAATGTAGTCACCTTTGTATCCTTCCCCGAAACAGAAGGCCTCATCTCATCCCATTGGAAAGCATGGTAGCCACAAGAAAATTCCCAAGAGTTTGGATTTGATATCCCGCTTTATCACTACCTGAAGGAGTCTCAAAGCGGCTAACATTCTCCTTTCCCTTCCTCCCCCACAACTAACACTCTGTGAGGTGACTGGGGCTGAGAGACTTCAGAGAAGTGTGACTGGCCCAAGGTCACCCAGCAGCTGCATGTGGAGGAGCGGAGACGCAAACCCGGTTCACCAGATTACGAGACTACCCCTCTTAACCACTACACCACACGGGCTCCAAGTGGAGAGTTCACCCCTGCAAGGGGGAAAATGGACTTTTGGACATTTGATCCATGTAGAAAGAACATGCCTTGGATGTTGGGAGGCATCTTGGTGGCTGTCCCTGTCTTTGACCAATACACATTCATTGAGGAACACAGGAACCTGTGTTCTACTGAATTGGACCGTTGATCCATTTAGCTCAGTATTGTCCCTGATTGGCAGGGACTCTCTAGGATTTTAGACAAGGCGGTGCTTGGCGATGCTGGGCATTGAAACGTCTGTTCTCCTGGTTTCACTATTAGAACTGAAATAAACCTCATAATGTGAAATACAAAGAAAATTTCTGGATAAAGAAAATAATAAAATGTAAAATGTATAATGTGATTAATCTAACCAATGGTAGTTGTAAATGAATACAGTCAGACAATAGGAATTGCATATACAGGAGGATTTATTTGGCTATAGACAAATATGAAAGAAGAACAATAATATACAAAATGGATGAAAACAATGTGAAAAATTTAGATGTGATATAAAAAGCCAAAAGAAGGAAGGAAGGAAGTCGGCTCTTAGGAGCAAATATACTGTATTTTTCACCCTATAGGGCGCACCGGCCCATAGGGCGCACCTAGTTGGGGGGGGGGAAAAAAAAAAAAAAATTAATTCCCCCCCAGGCACGGGACTGGGGCAGGGGAAGCCCGAGCTTCCCCGGACCCCAGCCCCCAGAACAGGCTGCTATCTGCAAGCCTAGGGAGCCCGGCGGGAACTCCCACCGGGCTCCCCAGGCTTGCGGATATCTGCCCGAAGCCCTGGGCACGCTCCGCTGCGCTCCCTGGGTTTCGGGCTGCATGCTGCTGTCCGCAAGCCTTGGGAGCCTGGCGGGAAGTCTGGAGAGCGAGAGGGGTTGGTGCGCAGCGACCCCTCTTGCTTTCCAGGCTTCAGCGAAAGCCTGCATGCGCCCCATAGGACGCACACACATTTCCCCTTCATTTTTGGAGGGAGAAAGGTGCGTCCTATAGGGCAAAAAATACGGTAAATGTAAAATGTAATACAATATGTGTATGTGGAGTATGCAAATGAAAATCAATAAAGAATATTGCATTTTCTGCAGATGCTCTACCATTGAGCTGCGGCACATGACAAGAGACTGTGTGCGCTTACGTCTTTGGCTTGCTTCAGGTATCAAAACAAGCATACGCAGAGAGAGGGGGGAGTTTGTCACATGAGCATTTGTCCGAAAAGGGCTAAAGTTTCAACAGGAGAGAAAACGAGCATTTTTCTCTCAGGGGAAAACTGGGTGTGAGAGCTTCAGTGCCTCAGAACAAGCATATGAGTCAGCTGTGACTGTCTGATGCTACTCTACAGTCAGAAAGCCATATTATATCATGTCTCCGTTCAGCATGACACAAATGAAAACAGACAAAGGACAAAATGGATAAAAAAGCACCTGAGGGAGTCAATTATGAACACAAAAGATTTTGCAATGGTTTTTTTTTTAATCAACAATAGCAATTGCACAAATACTAGACACATATTGGAGGAGGGGCCCTTTTCTCCCAGCTCTACCATAAAAGTCCCCAAAAGAGAGTGCCTTTGACGGACATTGCCTTCTCTACTTCATTCCATTTTACTGTTTCTTATTTAGTGACTGCCATTATTCTAAAGGCTTCTCTATTTATTTGTGCGGGTTCTGTCACAAAAACGTATTTTCTGCAATAATTGAAATGCTCTGTATACCACAACCCTTGCTTTTCTTTCTGCTGTTTTATTTTCTTTTGCAAGCAAGGAGAAAGCAAAAGTTTTTTTTCCACAGATTGTTCCAGAAATACATGGTTATTATGTGTACTCTCAGTACTCTTGAGATTTGTTGCAATGTAAAGAGGGAGCTCTTCCCAAATCATTTTGCTAAGCTCTCTCCTATATCCCAGCGACTAAAAAGTTATAATGGAATAGTCAAAAAAGTATTTAGAATACGAAATGTTGATTTACCTTGATATGGTGGTGTAACAAATGAAACGGCACTTTCTTTCTAATTTTTTAAACTTAAATATCTTAGGAGAGTGACATGCCTTTCACAAATCTTCTAAATTCTGTTTTTTGAAGCATGAAAAGAATAAAGCCTAAAGCATTTCTAAGTTCAGTTACTTGAACTTCAAAGTGAGACTTCTTCTTTTTTAAACAACCTACTTTTAAAATGACCAAAATACTGCAAAGCACCAGAGATCCTGAAAGGAGAAGCACCATGCTTCAGCGACAGGGCTGAGGGGGAAATTTGATTCAATTTGCATCTAAAGGTGAACCTACCCAATTCAGACTTTTTAAAAGAATACAAGTGAAACATGGCTGTCCTTTGAAATTCACACTTCTCTGAATTTTTCAGTGAAGTTCTTCAGCCAAGCAGTGTGCAGAAAAATCAAAGTACAGAGGTGAAGTACAGTGGTACCTCGGGTTACGTACTTAATTCATTCCGGAGGTCAGTTCTTAACCTGAAACTATTCTTAACCTGAAGCACTACTTTAGCTAATGGGGCCTCCTGCTGCTGCCGCGCCGCGGGAGCACAATTTCTGTTCTCATCCTGAACCTAAGTTCTTAACCTGAAGCACTATTTCTGGGTTAGCGGAGTCTGTAACCTGAAGCGTATGTAACCTGAAGCGTATGTAACCTGAGGTACCACTGTACACACAAAAATGCATATATAAAATGCATTATATTGGATAAATTATTTGGCAGGCGGTATATTAGACATCTGAAGGCAGCCCTGTTTAGGGAAGCTTTTAATGTTTAACAGACTATTGTATTTTAATATTTTGTTGGAAGCCCCCCAGAGTGGCTGGGGAAAAGCAGCCAGATGGGCAGGGTATAAATAAATACATTATTATTATTATTATTATTATTATTATTATTATTAGGCACACAGACATGTATAGTAAGAAAAATTCACACTAAGATGCTGATGAATTTTCATGTGGGCCTTTTTTATTTTAAAAAAGGCAAACTGAAGTGGAAATGTATAAGAACTGAAGATTGGAAAAAACAGGACAATTTTCTTTACCTATTTTCTCCATGCTAGGGTTACCAACTTGATTAAAATGGGAGGGGGGGTATGTTCTATCCTGCATAATCAACCACAAGATGCAGCACATGTGCACCATTTGAATGGCAATGCCAATTGAGGCTGACCCCCTCAAACATATTATGGGGGGGGGGGCTGAAGAGGCATCGGCCCTTAGGCGTTGGCTCCTATGCTCCACACTGTGCCATATTTTATAAGCTTCTTTCATGTCACCTTTTACATTTTCTCTAAACTAAAGAAGAAGAAGCGTTTGGATTTGATATCCCGCTTTATTACTACCCGAAGGAGTCTCAAAGCGGCTAACATTCTCCTTTCCCTTCCTCCTCTACAACAAACACTCTGTGAGGTGAGTGGGGCTGAGAGACTTCAGAGAAATGTGACTAGCCCAAGGTCACCCAGCAGCTGCATGTGGAGAAGCGGGGAAGCGAACCCGGTTCACCTGATTACGAGACTACCGCTCTTAACCACTACAGAGTCTTAACCACTAAAGAGTCCCAAATCCAGCAACCTTTTCTCTTAGGGAGGTTGTGCCACCCCCTTGATCATTTCAGTTGCAACCATCCATACTTGGGTTCAGCAAGGTGGCTGCCTCATGTGCTTTCAAACCACACCTTGTGTGCAATTTTGTAATCCATGTACAGTGGTACCTCGGGTTACATATGCTTCAGGTTACAGACTCTGCTAACCCAGAAATATTACCTTGGGTTAAGAACTTTGCTTCAGGATGAGAACGGAAATCGTGCTCCGACGGCGCGGCGGCAGCAGGAGGCCCCATTAGCTAAAGTGGTGCTTCAGGTTAAGAACAGTTTTGGGTTAAGAACGGACCTCCGGAACGAATTAAGTACTTAACCCGAGGTACCACTGTATTAAGGAAATTTCCTATTTTCCCAACTGAAAAAGTAAACTCAAAGCACATCCTATGCACTTATTACAGCCACAAAACTTCTGGAATATCATATTTTGGTCTGTGGCTATTTATGAAAAAAGGGATAACTCCTGAAAATATTATTTTAATCATTTTCATTTAATAAAAGAATCTCTAAACCTTGCCTTTACTCAAACGTGGCTTTCAGTGCAGAATAGCTAACAATGCCAAATATCAACACAACATCAACATTTACTGTGAGCCAGCCGTAAATGTCCGCTCTAAAACAAAGTATAATGGCAGAAGCATTTCTGATATTTACCAATAAGTCTCAAGGCCAACTAACCGAGTGCCTTTGGTATATAAACAGATTATCACCCTCATTTTCATGCCATGGGTGTAAACATCCAAAACAATTGGCACCATTAGTGCATATTCAGAGTTTAATCACATCAACCCAATACTTGGTCTTCATGAACAACAGTCCTTGCTTCCTGATACAGTGGTACCTCTGGTTGCGCACGGGATCCATTCTGGAGCTCTGATTGGATCCCGAGGAATTAGCAACCAGAGGTGCCTGTTCTGCGCATGCGTGCTGCGAGGTAGAGCACTTCTGTGCATGCACGCATGCAAAACTTGGAAAAATACTTCTGGCTTTGATGCGTTCGCATCCTGCAGGATATGCAACAAGAGGTGTGCGTATCCAGAGGTACCACTGTAGTCTCCCTTCAGTCCATTTTTAAGCCCACTGCACACATTATGGACATGCAATCACTGTCGACATGCAGAGGGCCGGGAGGCCAGCTGGCTAGCCCCAGCTGGGCTGTCTCTTTCCAGCTATCCCGCTGCGAAGACCCATCGGCCTCTGCTCCAACGTAAATCAGCAACCCAGGCTTCAAAGCCAGGGCACACTATCAGCAGATCGAACTGCGCACACAGAATAGGTGTGAGGCTTGTGAAAGCATACTACAACTACATATTTATTAATCATAAATCAGGACAAAGAAATATGTTGTCTCTCTTCTCCTCAGAGAGACAGGGAAAAGCAAAACCTATACACACAACTGAAGCTGTGCTGGAATGTAAACAGACATGTAACATTCAACAGTTCCATGTCTGCTCCTTAAAGTGGAATGGAAATCTCAACAATCACTGGGGAGCAGAGCTGCACTCGCGGACTTGCCCTACCACTGAGGACTTTGCATATCTGCCTCCAGAGGTCTGTGCATTCATGTGATGGTCCTCAGTGAAAAAGCTTATACACAAGCAACTGCTTGCACACTGACTTCAACATGACTGTGACGCTGGCGCTATTGAGCAACTCAGTCATGTGCGATCACAAGCAACTGCTCAAATGATGGCTTCTTTAATACATATCGTAGTAGTTCATGGACATTTGGATAAGTTGTTGAACTACAACCCCCATCATCCCTGGCTATTGGCCATGCTTGCTAGGGATGATGGGAGTTGTAGTTCACACAATACACAAAGCGCAACAGATTGAATGATAATACCTGTGAAAATTTTACTGGTTATTTCCTATTGTAAAGATCTAGTCCAGTATGTGCAACACATACAGTTCATATGTACGGTGTATAACCTATGGGGCTAATTACAATATTAATACATTTCTTATCTTTTCTTACTGCTTCTCCTTGTACGTTCCTGTATAACACAATCCTTAGGTAAGAATAGAAAAGTCCCCAAGGGATCGCGAACAACACAGCTGATGTAGACCGCTGGCACAAGCTGGCTGGTGCAGGCTGCTAACCCAGGCAGAGACTGCTGACTCAGGCAAGCTGGTGCAAACTGCTAACTTGGGCAGAACAAGGTTTCTGGATATCTCCCCTGTTTCACCCCAAAGAGCTTCCTTAGCTGATGTTAGATCTATACAATATACATATGAACACATGGTAATACAAAATTCAGTATCCAAGGTACAATAATAGTGAATAAGATATCTGCTGTAGCGTTACTGAAAAATATGGTGCACAAATATTATTAAGTATTGAAAAATTCAGAAGCTGTGCATACCACCAATGTGTATAACAGGTACATAAGTACCTGCTCAAATGATGGCTTCTTTATTACATATCGTAGTAGTTCATGGACATTTGGATAAGTTGTTGAACTACAACCCCCATCATCCTTGGGTATTGGCCATGCTTGCTAGGGATGATGGGAGTTGTAGTTCAGCAACATCATGAGGGCCAAGGATTCTCCACTCATGATCTAGAGATTGCTGCCACTAATGCCATTGGACCCACTGGCTCTCGTTCTTGTTCTGTATTTCAGTAACCAATCCAAAGTTAAGGCATCAGGATATATGAACACAGGCATGCCACACAGTTGCTTAAGCCACGCTACCCAAATGGTACTGTGAGAACATGCATATACCAGAGGGGTTGTGTACAGGGTGCTGTGGGTGTACCCAGACACACCCTCACGTCTCAAAAAGAAAGTGGCTTTGTGCAGCCTTGACATGGCTCACTTGTGGTAGAGCAGTAGCTCCACCATGGCATTCCCTGGGAGATGACCCAAACAAAAAGTGCTGGCCTGACTATGGCCCACACCGATACATTGTGAATTTTGGAGAAATGTTTTTGGAGGGAGCTTGTAATTTGTGATCCTAATGACATTTGAGGTGGGGAAGTCCAGGGGTCTGGAGGATTCATGTCACTATTTGCTGGGAAATCATGCGAAGTAGTCGGAAAATATTGATTAAAAACCCCCTCTTTTTAATCAAATGTGAATATCACGAATTTTCAATTCTCAGTGAATCCACTCTGTTTCCGTGCTGTTGTCCAACATTTTCCTGCCAAACAAGTGCTGGCAAAATACTAGCAAAATAGATTGCAGTTTTATTCTCCTTGTTAAGAATTTTTAATGGCAAAAAATATCTGCAGGGCATAATAGGATTGATTACTGCCTTGTAAATGAGCTTTTATTTCTGTATTCTTTTTATTACACTCAGTTAGAAGAGACCCAAGATATTTGCACTCACGGAATTTGATTTACATCCTCATGCTTTTGTTTTTCTTTACTAACTCTTAATCCAAGACACTTTGGTATTTATAATAATTTCTTCTTCTACCCTTTCATTTGCTCCACTACCAATATCATGCGCATACTCATAAATTTTAATTCAATTCCAATTTCACCTTCAACATTTTCCATAGGCGCCAGTTTACCATGGCTAATAACACCTAATAATGCAATCCTATACATGTCTACTCAGATGTAAGCCCTATTGAATTTGGTGGGGCTTATTCTCAAGTAAGTGTGTACAAGAGTGAAACCTGCATACTGCACACCCACACCCTGGTAGTTGTTACTTCTTGTAAAAAGGAACAGGTCTGGTTAAGAATTAAGAAATGGTGATGAACTGTAAACTGAATGGATCCATTGGATTGTCCTGCCTGAAATGTACAACATTTCTAAATGTTGTCAGTGCAACATCACAAATCCTCCAACACTTCTCTGATGAAAATAGGGACGTCCCACTGCCATGCGTGGCGAGTCTGCCTCCCCCTTCGGTAGCTTCACAGATAAGAATTAATGAGCAGTTTATATTTTCTAGTCCTTTTTATTCAGGCATCAGTTGCAAGCAAAAATCCACACCCACAAAGAGAGCAGTTGGCTACTCTAATTCTTCCCCCTTCCGTCTTCCACAGCACACTAGGCGCCAACAGGAAGTCCCTCCTCCTCTCTGTGTCCTGTGTTCGCTAATACAGTCGGACCTCCTAGTTCATGGGGAAGAAGGGCCCCCCCACACTTTAATGGCATCTCTGCTATCTGTCCCCTCCCTTCTGTTCTCTTGCCATTGTCTCATAGCTAGATAACTCCTGTCTAATCTGCTCTGTGCAATGATTTTTCAACATCAGCTTCGTTGGACTGGTCATGTTGTGCGGATGCCTGATGATCGTCTTCCAAAGCAACTTCTTTATTCTGAACTTAAAAATGGAAAGTGTAATGCTGGTGGTCAACAAAAGGGGTTTAAAGACTGTCTCAAGGCAAATTTTTAAAAATGTAGTATAAACAACCGACAACTGGGAAACACTGGCCTGTGAGCGCTCCAATGGGAGAACAGCCTTTACCAAAGGTGTTGTGGGCTTTGAAGACACTCAAACTCAGAATGCAAGGGAGAAACGTGCTAATAGGAAGGCACGCTTGGCAAATCCACACCGTGATCAACTCCCATCCGGGAACCAATGTCTCTACTGTGGAAGGACGTGTGGGTCCAGAACTGGCCTCCACAGTCACTTACGGACTCATTGTTAAAACCATGTTTATGGAAGACAATCTTACTCGGCTATGAGTGATCACAAAAGAAGAAAAGAAGAAGTGTCTGTGTCTGCTGAGACCTCTGGAAATGAGGAGGGCAAATCTTTCCCCTCCAGCTCCTCTTCTGAGGGAAGCTGATCTACCTGAGACTGCATTCCCCCCTCCTCTGCTTCAGACCATTCCCTGTCACCCACCATATCCTCCAACATTTCAGTGATGAAAGTAAGGATTTCCTATTCCAGGCTCTTTGACATTTCTCTGATGAAAACAGGGACGTCCTATCATAACCTCCAACATTTCTACCATGCAAATTGGAACATCTCAACATTTCTCCAATGAAAGTGTTGTTGTTGTTTAGTTGTTTAGTCATGTCCAACTCTTCATGACCCCATGGACCACAGCACGCCAGGCACTCCTGTCTTCCACTGCCTCCTGCAGTTTGGTTAAACTCATGCTGGTAGCTTCGAGAACACTAATGAAAGTAGGGATGTCCTAAGGAAAAGCAGGACATTCCAGGATCAAATCAGAAACTGTGACGGCTTCTGTAAATCTGGGAGAGCCCCTAGAAAACAGGGACATTTGGAGGGTCTGACATCATGTGCTATTATTCCCATTTGTGGAGTGTTACAATACCTCCTGTCTTCATTAGGCTGTTAGTTAAGCTTTGGGATACATGTTTAGGTCTACGTTGCTCTTTGGTTGCATTGTCAGTCTAACCAATGGCAACACCCTGTTCCTGCATCAATCCAACTTTAAATGTGTAGTGCAAATGGGGCTGTAGTGTGCATGTTCTATATGCATGTGTGAAATGTTTAAGATAAAAACAAAAAACCCTAAGACAGTAGGATAATTGACTTCCACATCTTTTTTACCCAGCATGGGTAGTGGTGGATGGGGAGAACCCCCAATGAGCTCGCTCGTAATTTTCCAGTTGGTTGGCAATCATAAGAACTACTCTTTTTTTCCTGCAGTGGTCCCTATTTTTCTCACCCCGCAAATATTTGGCTGAGCAATAGCGACACGCACTTGTAAATAAACACCTATCTGAAAATTCACCATATGTTTGTGCACTCTGAAAAATTCTGGTTTTGTTTGCTTGCTTGTCTTCAACACCTCAAAGACATGTTTAATTATAACTCTGACACTGCTGTTTTCTATGGGTTTCTGTTTATTCGTGGGGAGAGGTTCCTACTCAGATTATAACTAATGCTGAATATTGCCCTAGATATTGTTTCTGGTATTTATGTAATAAATACGCATCTGTCCTGCTGTTCTTGTATAGAAAACATTTTCTCTTTCTTTTATAAGCTTCCTCTATTGTATTCTGCTTATTCATATATGTACATATACATACCTTAGATGTGCTTCCTTATAGCTCTGATTTATTTATATATGCCATCCTAACTCCCTCAGCTGCCCTCAGTCCATTGTATAAAGCTATTCATCTTTATCGTCTATGTGACAAAAGTTTTTCTTTGCTCTATTTTGGAAACCCTTCAAGCCCTTCACCTTTGTTTATATATATATATTCCCATACCCCTTTATGTCACTTTGCTTGGGGTGTTATTAATGCCTAGTATCTTAACTTGAAGTACATTTGATGTTATTTTCTCCTCAAAAATGTCCTTCTGCTCTCCCCCCCCCTTTTTTGTGTGAGACCTACTTTGGCATTGCTTTGCAGAACTGCTTATAGTTTCCCCCATCTTTTTTCATGCTATATTTATGAAATGATTCCTTCTGGATCAGTTAACTTTGCTTTATGAACATGTCTATGGTGGATTTTGTTTTTGTCTGACTTACAACATACAGCGGTACCTCGGGTTAAGTACTTAATTCGTTCTGGAGGTCCGTTCTTAACCTGAAACTGTTCTTAACCTGAAGCACCACTTTAGATAATGGGGCCTCCTGCTGCTGCTGCGCTGCCGGAGCACAATTTCTGTTCTCATCCTGAAGCAAAGTTCTTAACCTGAGGTTAAGAACTATTTCTGGGTTAGCGGAGTCTGTAACCTGAAGCATATGTAACCTGAAGCGTATGTAACCTGAGGTACCACTGTACTCCCATTTTTCTATTTTAGAAATATTCAAGAGGTTCTCCCCCCCAGTTCCTCCATTTTCCCCTTCCCCACCTATAGGTCAGACTTTATTGGTCTACCAACAGTATTAGCAGTGGAAACTTGAACTTAGAGTCAAAATAATTTTCTTCTTCTCACTGCTTTTGTTTTATAGATTACCCTTCTGAATGTGAGTTCCTTTTTGTGCTTACTGAGTCTATTAACTTTCAACACTGGCAAGTTTCCTTTTTCTTTGCTGCAAACACTGCTGTCAGCATTTTAAAAAAATTCTAATTCATATATTTATATTTCATCTCTCCCTATTATTTGCATTTCCAGGTAAAAGAAACATAAATTAACCAGGAGGAAACTAAATAGAAATATATCCATTTGAATTGAATTCTGAGATGAAAACTGCATATTTTTGTCCTCTCAAAATTTTGGACGCTTTATGTATATTTTTCTGTTTTGTTTTATTTCTTTCCTTCAGGATACAATATTTGTGTCTTTATTTCTTTTAAAATGCTCATCTCTGTCCCCATTTTTATTCCTCCCTATGGAGAATTATATCACTGTCTTATATCACTGTCACTTATCATTGCTATATTTTTGCCCTGTCTCAGCAATTGGCTTGTCATTTGGTCTGTAACACTTATTTCTCTCATACAGCAGTTGTGAACACTTAGATGTCATTTTTGCAGACAGTCACCAACTGTTTTCATTGCTCATTCTTCTCAGACTTCTACCGTATATCGATATTCTGCACACATGCCATCCTGGCATTCTTCATTCTTTCTCGAGACCACATCATTTCCACTCCCCCCACCTTATTTTATCAATACACAGCTTGATCCATTCCCAAACACAAACCACAGTTTTGCTTTATACTTCTCAGGTCCTTTTTTAACACCAAGAACTAGAGGTTTGCCCAGATCAGAAGATTCGGTTTGGACTTTGGTTTGAAAGATTCGGAAAACCATCCACCTTGGATCAAAGCACTTTGGCTTCAAGCCTGAGGCCGAGTCTAGTATTGGGAAACAAAAACAAACTCTAAGTCCCCCCCTCCGCCTTGACAGAAGTGGATGAATGTACAGGCATGCTAGCCCCTCCAGAGTGGATCAAATTTGTCAAATCGTGGGCAAATTGGTCTAAGTGTTTTTGTGTGTGCTGGGCACCCTTGAAAACAGATTTTTGTTAAAGAAGCATGCTTAAAATCGATAAGGAGAAGAGAAGAGGGGTTCACTTTTCTCCCCCAGAGGACTAGAATGGGAAAGGTCAGGTAAAATAGCTGGTCCTGTCAGTCACAATGAAGTCCCTCCCTTCCTCTCTGCTCATCCATTTTTAAACAACAACAACACTACCCAATTTTATTAAAGGTTTTCAACATATAATATAATAAAAACCAAACAAAGCTAATGTCTAAAGAGAACAAAATACTAATAAAGAAAAGAAAATGGAGAGGAGAAACAAAGACAAAAAGACACACACCCAAACAAACACAAAATTTTATATTCTGTCAACCTTCTATCTTAATCTTCACTTCACAAACAAAGATCCAAATTTTCCCAGCTCCCACCTGGGACCACTCCCATCTTTTTCTGCCCTACACCCTGAGAAAAACCACTCTACTCTGCCTCTCACACAGACCTCTTCTATCAATCTTTTCTCTGTATGTATCTTCATATCATGTCATTCATATCATACATGTTCCAGCTTATCAACATCCTTCTTAAATTGTGGTGCCCAGATTTAGACACAGTATTTCAGGTGTTGTTTGAGCAAGACAGAATGGTGTTGTTGTTTAGTCGTTTAGTCGTGTCCGACTCTTCGTGACCCCATGGACCAGAGCACGCCAGGCACTCCTGTCTTCCACTGCCTCCCGCAGTTTGGTCAAACTCATGTTTGTAGCTTCGAGAACACTGTCCAACCATCTCGTCCTCTGTCGTCCCCTTCTCCTTGTGCCCTCCATCTTTCCCAACATCAGGGTCTTTTCCAGGGAGTCTTCTCTTCTCATGAGGTGGCCAAAGTATTGGAGCCTCAACTTCAGGATCTGTCCTTCCAGTGAGCACTCAGGGCTGATTTCCTTCAGAATGGATAGGTTTGATCTTCTTGCAGTCCATGGAACTCTCAAGAGTCTCCTCCAGCACCATAATTCAAAAGCATCAATCCTTCGGTGATCAGCCTTCTTGATGGTCCAGCTCTTACTTCCATACATCACTACTGGGAAAACCATGGCTTTTAAGACAGAATAGAGTGGTATTATTACCACCTTTGCTCTGGACTCCTGGAGTGGAACTGTATACTCTGAGGAGCAAGGCAATTCGTATTTGCAGACTGCAACACGTTACTTCAGACACCCTTTTTACAACTTCTGGACAACGGATTTGCAGTCAGGACTGGCAAAAATCAGATACAACTTTCTGGAGGTGCAATTTGCATGCCAGCAGCTTATTAGTACCAGACCACCTTCCTTCCACGGAACCTGTGGTCAAAAACCAGACATTGTTGGATTATAACTTCCATCAGCCCCTCCCAGACCATGGCCAATGGTCAGAGATTATGGGAGTTGGAGGCCAGAGGTACCCCATTCCTGAAGTGAACAGACAAACCAGACCTGTTGTTCTCCACTGAGTCACACATTATATTCTCCCTAAACTTTTGAAAGGTTTTGTCACTTCTCTTACAAAGTTCTAAACAGCCAATTTATCAACGTGGGAGGTCTTCTTTCACCTTCAAAACTTGCATAATAAGAGGAATAGCACACCTGACCTTGCCTGCTTTTTGGTATAAAAGCTCTTCTTCACTGACGCTGAAAATATGTGGGTTGGGGTTTTTTTGATTTTTAAAAACAAAACAAAACTGAGCATTTCGATGTCCTACATGAATTGCTTTCCATAACTAAAGCTTAAGAGCTCGTTGTGTGTCTTGCTGAGAATTCTATGACTTCCCAACTTTCATTATATTTCAGATTCAAATGTGAGATGAAATGCATGTAAATTATTCCCATTTTAATGCTCGCCTTCTACAGATAAATAAAAACAGCTGAAAATGCACGGCAAGTGCACTGGCAAGGAAGACCGTGATGCAAACAACAATCAGGAACATTTTTTTTGTCAGTGTAGGGATGTGTAAATGAGAGTCTCCTGAACATCTCTTTTCTGCTGAGTGTACCAAGCTTTCCCCTTGATACTAAATGTATTGTGCTCAATGTTTACATGGGAGTGTATCTGTATGCATGCGTGACCTTGGCAATGTGGCTACAGGGGTGTGATGTTAACATATGAGAGTGCTGGAGGTGAAATAGTTAAACAGGTTACCCAATCAGGACCCAGGGGGTGGAGTCAGAGGGACTATAAACCAGTTCTGGGAGGGGCAAAGGGTGGAGTTCATTGGGAGTTGAGTGGTTGGTTGGAGTGAGAGTGGATTGGGATAGAGTTGGTGGGTAGGTTGAGTTAGTGTAGCAAAATAAGCTGAGTCAGGAATAGTAGGGGCTAGGAAGACAAGTAAATATCTGAGAGGTGGTTTAGTGAGTGAGAGCAGGTAGCGAAAGTTATAGGTCTGGATAGGCACCCCATGTTCGTAATTGACCGATACCGTTTATGAAACCACACGCTTGGTAAACTGCAATAAATAAACAAAAGTTTATGTTCTGATTTAACCCTGACTGGACTCAGTATTGTACCAGGTAGGGCCTGGGTGGTGGCAGCTAGAAATAACGTGGTGGCACAGGGATCAATAGACGGTGAAACATCTGGAGACCCTATGTGATTGCCACAAGGGGTTGGGGAAAGCATCTGTCTGGTTGGAAGCCCACCTCCCAACAATGATGTATGTATGTGGAAATCTCATGGTTTGGCCAGAACCCTTGTGGGGGAAACCCAGCCCCTATCACCACTGCTTTGCATATGCATTCTGACCAGCCCAGTTGCTGTTGTGGCTGGATCTGAGTAAGAATGTCTGCCCAGATGGTGAGCTCAGCATGCTTTGCCAGTGATGTTTCACCCCTTTGAAAGAACAGCACTTGCAAGCATAGGAACATGGTTCCAAGTCAGATTATTGGTCCATTATCTCAGTTAAGCCACAAAGTGTGGCAGTGGCTTTCTAAGGTTTCAGCTGGGGTATCTCCCACTCCTTCCTGGAGATCATATGCAGAAATCTATATAGATGGGAGCAATCATGGTGGAGACAACCATGGTGGTTGGTCGCCTAAACAATGAAAAGTGTTGAAAGTACAATTTTCATTAGACACCAGAGTCACATTTGTGAGTAGCAAGACTCCTAGGCAATGTGGTTTCCCATAGATTCTGGGTTCTGAGCAAAGACCTGGGAATACTAAAATATTACATTTCCCAGAAATCTTGGCATTCAGCAGCCAGCTGCACCTCGTATCCCAGGATCTCTGGAAAATGCTGTGTTCCGGGACTCCTGGATTCACACAATAGAAGTTCTGGGAAACTCAAACCCCTGGGTAGCCTGGCACTGGGGAAATAGTTGTTGCACTAAATCCACAGCAGTCATTTGTCTTGCAGCTGTTGCCAGGTACGTTATGAGGAAAGACACCAGGGAGGGCTTGAAAGGGGATTGGGCAGCCCCAATGGGTGTGCAGTTAGAGGTGGGGACACCATTGAGAGTGCAACACACCTGGTTTGGAACAATATGGCTTCAAAATTAACTGGTGCAGTAATGTTCCATATCAAGTCCATCTTAGCTTAGCATTTCAATTCAAGCCTGAGGCAGCTCACCCCATGATCATCTGCCATAAACCAAGCATTGCTTGCACTTTTACAGCAGGGTATCAGGGTATCCTAAATTCGCATAATCTCTCCCATTTGAGATTTGCCACAGTGGAAGACAACAGATATTTCAAGGCAATTTGTCCCAATATCTGGAGTCAGTTTGCCACGAAGTATTTACCACACTGTCTGTCTTCTCACCCGCTCCCCAGGGATTATCCATTCTCTCCTGTTTCCAGTTTGTCTTGCCATAACCTTCTCTTGCAATGCATATCTTTCTCATCTTCAACATCATTATAAAGATATCCAAAGTATTTGAGGAAGGCAGAATAGATTATTCCATTTTGCCACGTATTATAAGGCGGGCACAAAACCTAAACAGGTTATTGATTAACTTGTAAGGAAATCAAAGCAAATGGATTTTGTTTCGTAAGAGCTTTTCTTAACTGTACGTTTTGGCATACGTCCTCTAACAGCATTTAAACAATGGACCAAACTTTCCAAAGCTGCTGTTTTCTTTCTTCTTTCAGTCCTTTACATCTTTTTGCTCTGGTTTTCCCGCTACTTCAGGGAACTAACAATTTCACATGCCTTCTTTTGAATTTGCATATGAGAGATTAGTAGGTGGTGGCATAATATTTGGAAACCCTAATACAGTGGTACTTCTGATTACAAACTTAATTTGTTCCGGAGGTCTGTTCTTAACCTGAAACCATTTTTAACCTGAGGTACCACTTTAGCTAATGGGGCCTCCCGCTGCCACCGCAGGATTTCTGTTCTCATCCTGAGGTAAAGTTCTTAACCCGAGGTACTACCTCTGGGTTAGCAGAGTCTGTAACCCGAAGTGATTGTAACCCAAGGTGTTTGTAACCTGAGGTACCACTGTAAAAGAATACTCAAAATTGTATTATCATGGAAAGATACGAGTTCGAAAGTACGTCAAAGTGCAAGTAGATAAATAGGTACCGCTCCGGCGGGAAGGTAAACAGCGTTTCCATGTGCTGCTCTGGTTTGCCAGGAGCAGCTTAGTCATGCTGGCCACATGACCCGGAAGCTGTATGCCGGGTCCCTCAGCCAATAAAGCGAGATGAGCGCCGCAACCCCAGAGTTGGCCACGACTGGACCTAATGGTCAGGGGTCCCTTTACCTTTACCAGGCTTTATTACCTAGTTAGAGATGAAGCATTCTTGTGGTTGTTTGCTGGTTCTCACAGAAAAACCCCAGAGGGATGACCTCAGGGCTGACCAATAAATAGTTCCCTAGTGCTTTTTTTCCTTGGGGCTTATACATATTAGATACTCTGTATGATGGAAGGGAAGGAGAGCACCTGTTTCTTTACTGCTCAGTGAGAATATTTGCCCGGTAAATGTGTCAAGAATCAAGCTACAGTTAATGTGTTTATGCAAATGAGCTTTCAGTCATATAGACATTCTCCTATGCAAGCTTTTTAATTGCTAACAAACAGACAAACCTGTAACAGAATAATTTCTGGCATGTAATTACCTTGGAGGTATGAAATGTGTAGCTGATCGTCATGACTGAAAAAGAGAGAGGATTGCAGCCGAAGACACTTTCACCTATGTGCACTTAATTGGGAGGAATCCCTACTGAGCTTGGCGGGACTTACTTCTGGTTAGACATGTATAGAACTGGATTGTCAGACGATTGGTCCATTTAGCTCAAGTTTGTCTACTCTGATTAGCTGTGGCTCTCAGGGCTTCAGACAATGTCTCACATTCTCAGATTCTCATCCCTTTATTGGCATATGTATAAGATTCCAGTAGGGTTCAATAAAAAACAAACTATTGACCAAACAAACAAAGAAACTGTCAGGGCCTGGAAGGAAGGGAATGAGATTGAGGAGGAGGAGGAATGGCGGAGGTCACCCCCCCTTTTCCTGACACTTTCAGAGTAGAGGAAGGCAGTATTGAACTACAGCAGGGAGTTGAGGAAGGTCACAGCTCAGAGACAGATGAACCGAAGTGTTGGGATGAGCTGAGAGAAGAGACAGAAGAGACAGAGCAGCCAGCTGACACGCCATCACTGGAGACTTTTTCTGACCCTCACTCCTTCTCCCAGAACTCGGCGTTCATTGAGGGTGCAAGAGCAAAGGACCCAGAGACAATTGGCCCCTGGAGGCCACCGTAAGGGGAAGTGCTGTTGCTAGGAAGGGAGGCGGGAGGAGCTCAGTTGGAGCAACGCCATTAATCGGGAGGCAGACTGCATTCCTTTGTCTCTCATTGTGATGCTTTAACAAACCCATTAGTAAAAACTGTTCCTTGTTTTTTTCTCTGCTCCTTGCGGCCACCAGGGGAGGGAGAAAATTTCCTGGAGTCTGACACAAACAAACAAAAAGTCCTGCATCTAATACTTAAGTTAGTGTTGCATAGCGTTCACAAATCCTCACTGCCTGTTGCAGAAACCTGCAACAAGCAATCTCCAAGCAATCACAACACATCCCAAAGATCTCACAAATAGTTTTATTTGGCAATGTGAAGTCATAGAAAGTGGCACAGAGCTGTGGTGAGCAAGGATTTTCTTAACTTGCCTTGGTGACTTGAAAATAGAAGTTGTCTGAATATTGTCAAAGTGGGTCAGTTAGCCTTTGGTTTGTGCCTCATTTGCAGGCTTTTGCAAGGCACTAGTGCATTCCATTCATCTTGAAAATGATTTTTTAAAAGACATATTAAATTAGCTCCAGCTCCTCCATCAGCTAGAAGTAGTCTGTTTCTCTCTCTGATAGTGAAGCTTATGTACATTCAGTGAGTTGCAAGCTTGCTTTTCTCTTTGGCAGATTCCATCTTCCAGCTCAGAACCCGTTTTGCTTTTCCTCCCACCGGAAAAGGAACAAGAATATGATTAGATTTTGCTCTTCTGGATTGCTGAATCAGGATGATATGCCTGGAGTCTATTTCATTTAAACCCATTTTTTTAAAAAACCCCAGCTCCTCCACTCCAATTTAGTGGTTTCACTCTTTCAATATGCAGTTTCAAATATGTATATGGAGATATGACTTCTTTTGACTGCCAAGATGACAGTAAAGTTATTCATCATGAAATTAAGCAGCGTTTGCCGTTCAGAGGCATTATGATCTGAAGATGTCTTTTCAGAACAAATGGATTGAATGTCCAACACGCTAATAGATAAATATCAAGAATGTCACTTGCGTGTGGAACAGCTGATATTGTGTGCATAGCTTGATACAGAAAAATCACGTTTGCAGACATTGATTCATCACAGTTCTTGTCCACAAAAAATACCCTGTAGGGAAAAAACCCCATAGAAATCAATAGCTCTATTAAAAACAAAAAGAAACCACTGGCAGGTGAGTATTCAATTTCTTTGTGTGTGAAATAAACAGAAAAGCGTGTGGAACTGAAGGTGCTAAGTAGGACTGATCCAAAAAAGAACTTTCTAGTTATCAGGAACATTGCTTGGAAATGCCCTCCTTCCAATTATATTTTTGTCACTGCCTGCAAAAATATGCACCTGTTCATTCACCTTGTCCTGTTTGCTCAGCCTCACCGTATGCTAGATTTGCTCTCAATGACATCATCAGGTAGACTTTGTGATGTAGTGATATTATCCAGGCACAGCATGGTTCCTAATTGGATGCAATTATCCATTTAACTTCAGTGACATCATTAAATAGTAGACAAATCTGACTGGCTATGTGCCAATGCCGTTCTATTCACTATGTGATTCTTATTGGCTAGGACCACCCATCTAAGTGACTAATCCAGAAAGTAGTAATCAATAGCTAGGAGAGAAAAAAAGAGATCAAACCAGCAACATATAGGGGGGAAATATGACTCCATTTTTAAAAAAGTGTATGTTCATAATCAAAGAGTTTACAGGTAACATGTTTACTCCCATTATTTCAGTCCAAAAAGAGAGGAATATCTGATGCAGCTCTACTGCTAGATTCATTGTGAGAATTCTAAGGTTTTATAAATTATAGAATTGTAGAGTTGGAAGATACCCCAAGGATCATCTAGTCCAACCCCCTGTAATGCAGGAATCTCAGCTAAAGCATCCATGACAGATGACCATCCAACTTCTGCTGAAAAACCTCCAAGGAAGGAGAGTCCACAATCCTCCAAGGGAGACTTTTCCACTGTTGAGCAACTCTCACTGACATATCCCCCCCCCCCCGGTATTTAGTCAGAATCTCCTTTCTTGTAACTTGAAGCCATTGGTTCAAGTCCTACCCTCCAAGGCAGGAGAAATCAAGCTTTCTCCATATTCCATGTGACAGCCAATAAGAGATCTGAAGATGGTTACCATATCTCCTCTCGTTTCCTCTTTTCCAGGCTAAATATACCCAGCTCCTTCAACTGTTCCTCATAAGGCTTGGATTCCAGACCATTTATAATCTTGGTTGCCCTCCTCTGCACATGAATATGTACTGTGCATGAAAATGAATCAATATTTGGTACATGTGATCTCTTTCATGGGGTATCTGCATATAACTTCATTCATAAAAGTACAAAACTGAAAATGTGTATCAATTTCAGATGACAAAACTTTGAAAATGTGTATCAATTTTAAATGTTGCATATGAAGACAAATAAACATGCTTCTTAATTTTGGCTGCTCTCATCATGAGTCTGGAGAAAAACAAACAATAATAAGTCAGGTCAATAATATTCCATGGGTTGCTTTTTTGTTGCTTTCCAACTTTGTCCATCAAGACAGAAAAAACAACAACACACTTTGCACTATGACATATGAAACCCCTTAAAAGCTGAAACAAGATGTGGATTTTGTAGCCGCAAGGAATGTAACAACAATTTAGGGGATACCTAGGAGTAATAGCATTAAATTGATATTAGAGAGTCAGGGGAAATTTCTTAAAAATGAGATCTGAGAAGGTTCATGCAGAAAGATATGGGAGCTGTGAAAACGTATCACACAAGTAATTCATTTTAAGCAACAAAGGATTTCCCCCAGATTTGAGGTGAGAATCATACCCAGGGAAATGAACAAAATCCCAACATTTGACTTCTTCATGAAAACCATGGGCCATTTAAAAACTAGTTCTGGGTTCCGGCAGCCTTCTGTTATTGTTTATAAGTGAACTATACACAAAGTCATTATACAGGAGAACCTATTTGCGTCATGTGAAAATATGGAAACGAGAGTTTTCAAAAGAAGAGCAAACCAAGGGACACCTGAATAATGATTATGATGATATTGCCAGTATTGGTAGTGTAACAAAAGCACATGGAGCACAGAACACAGACAATGAATAAGGGCGCTTGTGAAATTGTTACAGCAGCTGCAACACTTTAGGGTTTTCCCTGGTTTCACAAATGAGAGGGACTCTTCTGTCGCTTGCAAGATCAGTGCAGTCTGGCCTTCTTTAAATAACAATATTCCAACAGTAAAGACAGAAAAGCTCTACAAACTGAGTAAGAGGGAAGGGGTATCCGTACACCTAAAAGTCACATGCAACACTAAAGTCCTGTTACAGTGATATCAGGAATTATGCCACTCATAATTCCTCACCTGAAGGAATCTGGGATGGTTTCTCACCAATGCCTTCAAAGGAATCCCATGCCTTGTATTTTATTTCATGCTCCAGCCCAACTACAGATAGGACCTGAGGCAACTGTGGATCTCTTCCTGAACTCTTCATCTGCTGTCCTTAACCAGCTTGTGCCCCAGTAGCTGCCTCCTTCTGTAAGCCCCAGTCATCATCCTGGAGAGGAAAAAAAACCCACTCAGTGGGGTTACTATATTTCCACACTGATCCTGTCCTCCTTGTCTCCTATCCTTTCTGCTGTTGCTCAGGCTTTGCCCATTTCCCCAGGCCAGGGAGGAGAGAAGTTGCTTCAAGCAATGAAGCAGTTCAGACATCACTGGCTTTTAGATAGGCCCTGATCCAAACAGAATAGCCTCACAGGCATCTAGCTGGGTACTTTGAGGGCGGATCCTACCTGGCTCACTATCCTCTCTCTAGTCCTGTGTCCTGGGAGAGATGAGATGGGTGAGTCTGAGAGCTGTGAAGGAACTCAGTGTGGAGATGCCCAGTTCTGGAACAGGAACATTCAAAGCAGTGGCATAGTGTGGGTTTCCAGTGCCCGGGGCTGCGCAGATGGAAGGAAATGGATGGAGAATGCATGCGTATTCAGCTGCCTAATGGCATCTGTGTCACTCAGGAGATTGCAACCGCAGAGATAAGAAGAGTTGTCTGGAGTCTGGAGAGGTCATTTCCTGGTTCACACGGAGAAGCTGTATTGAGGCAGTACCGGGTGTTGAAATTTTGCACCCCTAACAATGTTGTGCCTGGGGCAACCACCCTATGGCCTCCCTATGCTACGCCACTGGTCCAAAGCAATAACTCCTTAGGATTATGGGCACTGTGTAAATTGGCTGGAGGGTCCTGTTCCTCTTTTGAAGAGGCCTCCACATTTGAATTTGTGCAGGGCTGACGTCTGATAGGCCTCCATTACCAGTTTTTCCCAGTTCAGGTGCTGGATCAACTTGCCCAAGATATCTACCGTATTTTCCCCTCTATAAAACGCAGATTTTTTCTCCTAAAAAGGAAGGGGAAATGTCTGTGCGTGTTATTGAGTGAATGTGTGGTCCCTGGAGCCAAATGGCGCGAGGGGAGCCCAAAAAAATCAGGCAAAAATCAAATCGCACGTCTCGGAGAAGGGAAACCTGAAAAGAGGAAGCGGCTGCTTTCCTGCATTCTGCCTCAGGGTCTTACTGCCCACCCCCTCTGTTTCCTTGCTGTGTTTGCTCAAATGGCACAAAGAGCAGGGAAGGCCCCTCCCCTCCAGGCAAGCAGAGGGAAAAGCAGAGTGTTGTCTCTGTGCTCCGGTGCTGCTGAAAACATGCAGGAGGGAGAGAGAGAGAGAGGGAGGGAGAGAGAGAGAGAGAGAGAGAGAGAGAGAGAGAGAGAGAGAGCGCGCGCGCTGGCTGGCTTGGGTGGGTAGGTGAGGGAAAACTTTTGCCTTCCTTTCCTCCCTCCCGTTATATCCCTCTCCTGCATTCTTAGCCAGCTGCTTCTCTGCACACCCCTCTCCTGCTCCTTGTCCCTTCTGTGTTTTTCCTTCCCTCCCCACTTAAAATGTAGTTAAAAAGCATGGATCCACATGGATCCTCAGGATCTTTGCACTGGGTCAGCCCAAATTCACCATCAGAGCACATAGCATGTCCATGGCTACAGCCTGCCCCCCAAAAATCGCACACCCACTGTTGCCTGGGGCTGCAATGGAGCAAAAACGTGGTTACAAAGCATGGATCCACAGGGATTCTCAGGATTTTTGCATTGGGTCACACCACATTCACCATCAGATCACATGTCTGTGGCCACAGCATGAAGCACAAAAATGATACATCCACTGTTTCATTCAGAATGTTTTTTCCCTTGTTTTCCTCCTCTAAAAACGATGTGCGTGTTATGGTCAGGTGCGTGTTATAGAGCGAAAAATACGGTACCTCATTAGTCCTTCTTACTTGGATTAAAGCTGTCATGCTGACCCAAAGCTATAGTACAGAAATTCAGTTCTTATAAATTCTGCTGGCCTCTCTCTTCCTGACTTTTCCCAGTGCTATCAGTTCATGATTGCTTTCTTGTTATTTGCCAGCAGTCTTTCATATTTAATACCAAAACACCCCAGTATGCAGCCAGGAAAAAAAAAATCAATGATGATTATCCACTCCTTGAATATTGTGAAAAAGGGAACATCAACCTTCTAAGTAACAGTGCCTTTGAAAAACAAAAGCCACAACCCTCCTTTTGTAGATTTATTTCAGCTAAGCTTCAAAACGCTATAGGACAGAAATGAAGACAGATGGAATAATACCAGCATTTTTGACTACAGGGAGAAAGCAACAAATCCTAACACCCTGCAACAAGAACAGTTGTGATTAGAAGATATGGGCAATTAAGGAGAATTCATGGTAAATGCAGCTTTAATGAAACTATATTTGTGATGGGAGCAAGAAGCAAGATGTCCTACATACGGAAATAGTATATAAAAACCTCATTTGCTTTGATCACTATCAAAAGGAAATTATGGCCAGAAAGGACGCAGGGACTACAAATAAGCTTTAGTCAGGTGCTGTCAATTAGAAGATGTTCTAAACTACAAAAATAACCATGTACCACCGTAAAGTAGCAGGCGATTTGGTGAGAAAACAGCTCTCATCTCTTGCATGTAAAAAGAAGACAATCTGGTATTGTAAATCAGGGCTGGCCAACTTCTGTATTCTGTGGACAAGTCTGTTGCGTGGCGAGTTCCCGCCTCCCACCAGTATAAATAAAGACACGAGACACCATAGTTAAGGTTAATGGGCTAAAACTGGCCAAACTTTATTGGTTACAGGTGATGAGCGGTATTGGCTTAGGCATTGGTCCTAATCAACTATCCGGCTTCAGACTGTCTGCCTGAGAGGCCGGGAAGGGTTAACACCAGCAGGGGGAGCCCTGCTGATGCACATCAACTAGGCACTCCCCCGGAGTTACCGCTCGGGGGTGTGCCTTGGGCCCTGGCCTCCATAGGCTTTGGACGGGGCCACGCCCCCTGGAATCCTTTACCGGACTACCCTTCGCAACCGGGGGAGGTGATGGCACTCCCCCCCATTCATCTACATAACAATACCCTGACCAATGCCTAACCACCAAACCGTGGAAGTTGTGACAATTTGCTACGAGGTAGGCGAAAAAACCAAATGGCCGGTGCCAATTTGCCAGATGGAAAAATTCCCGCCAGGCCCCTTAACGGCGACCAACCGAAGTCCATAGCAAGGTCAAAGGAGGAACCTTAAAGGGTGAGTGGGTGGGAAATTCCCCAGCTGATCTGTGGCAAGAGAGGGAGCTCCTCTGCCAGGCTTGCCTTAAGTTCGGCAAGCCACACCCCCTGAGCCAGCCAATTGGCTCACCAGGGGATGACGCGGCAGAGGGTTCCCTTGTTCGCGCGGGGCTGGGAGCCAGCCTCCGCGCAAGAGTTGGGGGCGGGAAGCCCGCAACACCACCTCCTCCCTAAGGTCGGAAGTGGCTTTCTCTGTTCATCTTCTGAGGACAAGAATGAGAACATATATCTGATGATCACCATACCCCATGTAAACCCACTCAATTGCTTTGATCTCCAGTACTGGGTGCCACATAAGTCTCATCTCACATTTGTAAGAAACCCATCTTTTAGTGTGGCAGCACCTACACTTCGGAACTCGCTGACTATTGACATCAGGCAGGCATATCTGCTGTATTCTTTCTGGTGCCTGCTTAATCCACAATATACAAAATACTGCTCCAAAATCCCACAAACCCTGGGCATGGCAGACCAGAAAATGTCAAAGAAGGATAGAACTTTATTTATGTATGCAACTACAGCAGCAAGAATTCTCATCGCGAAGCATTGGAAGACACAAGATTTACCCACACTGGAGGAATGGCAGATGCAGTTGATGGACTATATGGAACTAGCTGAAATGACTGGCAGAATCCGAGATTTGGACGAGGAAACAATAGAAGAGGATTGGAAAAAATTTAAAGACTACTTGCAGAAACACTATAAGTTGTTTGAATGTTAAGAATGTGCACGGTTAGGAAATTTTATGCTTTAGCAATTTGATTGGGTAAATTGAAAATTAAGTGATAAGAAAGAAGAGGAGGCAACATGAAATAATCATATTATGTTTATTCCAAAGGTACAAAAATTGTTTTAATATTCTGAACTTAGAAACATAATAACTGAAAGTTACAGTAAGATATGAAATAAGGTAACAAATTGCTGACATTGTTATTGTAAAGAACGCAGGGTCTGGAAGACGTGAGGAGGTCCAGTTGGTTGTGTCAAAATTATGGAAAGTTGGATTGTTATACATTTTTTTTCTTTATTCTTTTTTCTTGTATCTTTTTTTTCTATTCTGTATTTTCTGAACTTATGAAAAGAAACTTAATAAAATATTATATAAAAAAAAACAAAATCCCACAAACCCCATTGACACAATCAAATAACAAGGGGAGCAGGACATAGGCTATGAAATTAACCCCGCCCAATGGACTAGAATGTGGTCTAAACCTCCCTTCAAGTCCATATCAGCCAAAGGAAGGGAACTCACTCTGAAACTCACCTACAGGTTGTACTTAACACCATGGAAACTGGCGCTGATACACCCAGGAACCTCACCAAGATGTTTGAGAGGCTGCACCTCCACAGGCACATACCTCCACATGTGGTGGGAATGCCCTAAAATCCAACCATTCTGTAGTCTAAACCACTGAGCCTCTTGGACTTGCCGATCAGAAGGTCAGCGGTTCGAATCCACACAACGGTGTGAGCTCCAGTTGCTCTGTCCCAGCTCCTGTCTACCTAGCAGTTCGAAAGCATGCCAGTGTAAGTAGATAAATAGGTACCACTGTTGTGGGAAGGTATAAACAGCATTTCCATGCACTCTGGTTTCCATCATGGTGTTTTGTTGTGCCAGAAGCAGTTTAGTCATGCTGGCCACATGACCCGGAAAGCTGTCTGTGGAAAAACGCCGGCTCCCTCAGCTTGAAAGCGAGATGAGCGCTACAACCCCATAGTCATCTTTGACTAGACTTAACTGTTCAGGGGTCTTTTACCTTTTTTACCATTACCTACAAGAGCTATGCAAAATAACTAAACAGGTATTAGCACTCACCCCAGAATTGGCCCTACTAAACGTCTTCCAAGATCATAACGACCACTCACATTATACTGAACTTATAATCCACCTACTCTCAGCAGCCAGAAGCCTCATAGCCAGACACTGGAGGGAACTGTCAGGAGTAAACATGAACCAGTGCTATCAAATTGTATGGGAAACAGCCTTGCTAGAAAAGGTAATCGATAAACTGAAACTGACACGGATACAAATAGAAGAGGATGCCTTCATCCCAGTATGGCTCCCCTTTATCACATACACAGCCCAACAAGAATCTGCTGACAGCATACCTGACCCAACCATCCCTCCTTCCCTCACAAATGCAAACAAGCCCCACTGAAGCCAACCACAGACAACCAACCACACCCTGCCCCTAATACATCTCATTACCAAGGAAACATGATAAACAAATAGAAAGAGAACCTACCCAGTTGACACTGACACAAAACCCCACACATACTGCACACTATACAAAAGAATCTCACCCCCATCCTGCTCTTCTTCCCCAATCTTATACTGTGTCTCAAAACAAATGTAACTGATTTGCAAGATAGACTGTATAACCTGAAAAAAGAAAATTTTAAAAAATGATTTTTTTTTTTTTTTTAGAAAAAAGTTTTTTGGTTTAAGCAAGGCCAAGCAGACCTGTAGAAGCTATTTGCATTCTAATGCATTTTGTAGCTCATTGTTGTTGTGTAACGTATCAGGAGGCCAAATTCTGCGTAGCAGCAATTAAAAGTACAGTGGTACCTCGCAAGACAAATGCCTCGCAAGACGAAAAACTCGCAAGACGAAAGAGTTTTTCGTTTTTTGAGTTGCTTCGCAAGACGAATTTCCCTATGGGCTTGCTTCGCAAGACGAAAACGTCTTGCGAGTTCTTGCGAGTTTGTTTCCTTTTTCTTAAAACCGTTAATACCGTTAATAGCCGTGCTTCGCAAGACGAAAAATCCGCAAGACAAAGAAACTCGCAGAACGAATTAATTTCGTCTTGCGAGGCACCACTGTACGACATATAATGACTAGCACTCAGGAGTAGTACAGTGGTACCTCGGGTCACAGGCGCTTCAGGTTACAGATTCCGCTAACCCAGAAATAGTACCTTGGGTTAAGAACTTTGCTTCAGGATGAGAACAGAAATTGTACCGTGGTGGCGCAGCGGCAGTGAGAGGCCCCATTAGCTAAAGTGGTACCTCAGGTTAAGAACAGTTTCAGTTTAAGAACGGACCTCCAGAATGAATTAAGTTCTTAACCAGAGGTACAACTGTATATCGAGCGATGGTCATCCCTAGATCATAAGGGCTCCCCTCTGATGGATAAATGTCCAACTAGAACTGCTTTTTGATGTATATGTAATTTTATTTATTTTAATTTGTTCTGAGATTTTAAACTTTGTAATTGGTGACTTTTTTCCTGATACCCATCACTGATTGCAATAAAAAAACTTTACTTTCTAATTCTGCCCCCTCCCACTATTTTTAAATACTTGTTTTTAACTGAAATGTTGGAGTGTGATAGGATGTCACTATTTTCACTGGAGAAATGTTGGAGGGTATGGAGCTATGTGACTCTTGATCCAAGGAGATAAGTAACTATACAACCTTTAGAAGACATCTGAAGGCAGCCCTGTATAGTTTTTTTAAATGATTAATGTTTTATTATGATTTCATATATGCTGGAAGCTGCCAGGAGTGGCTAGGGCAACTCAGTCAGATGGACAGGTTATAAATAGCAAAATTATTATTATTATTATTATTATTATTGAATAGGATGTCTCTATTTTCATCAGAAATATTGGAGGGTATGGGATTATGCAGAGGAATAATCATCAATCCCCACCACTTTGATGTGTGTGTGTGTGTGTGTGTGTGTGTGTGTGTGTGTGTTCAGTAGCTGTTGCACCCCTGTACACTTACGTTGCAAAAAAAAAAGTTAGTGTTGCATTGGACTCTGGTGATAAACCATGTTATTTTCACCCAAAACACTTTTGCTCACATGGCTGGTTTCCCCCAGGTACATGTTAGCTAAGGTTTGTAAGTGAAATGCCCATTCCACAGCACAACTTTTGCTCTATAAATGTAAAGACTGCCCTGCTTAGACAAAGCCATGCTGTTTTAATGCTGCTGCAAGGTAGAATTTATTTTCTACCTGCTTAAAGTGTATCCATTGCCCTCGGAAAAATGTATGTGGCAAACAGCATTACGGACTTTTTTAGCTGATGCTAGGAAGTGCTATAATGGGAAAGTTTGGCAGATTAATTTTCATTTGTGTCAAATGCTAGGCCCATTTCGCGGCTCAAATGAAGCATTTCCGATGGAGTTTTTATCTGAGATATGCCAAACTTGCAATGCACGAGGGGGAAAAAATGGTATTATGGTGCTATTGAAATCCAAAACTTTTATCTCGCTTGCAATACACCTCAGAAAAGCTTGGGCACATTTGAGATATAAAAATCGCTTATTAAATCTACTTGTCCATATCTCTTTATACTGTTGCCTTTTGAGAGATACTTTGAAGTGTGTGTGTTTTTTATATTGTAAATGCAGGTTTATTGCTAGCGAACGGTGCAATGGAAGCGCAGCAATGAAGGTTGAAATCCTCTTATTTATTTCCCACAGCGCAAGCAGTAGCAGTTCATGGTCTGCTGTGATGAGCTCTTAATGGGCTTCAGTCATAACTGTGAGATATCGGCTGTAAAGTGCACATCGGCTGTGATGTCTATTCTGACTTCTTTAAGAAAAACTGTAGAACTAAGCAATTGTCAGGATATTGCTTGTGATATGGACTTTTTGTTCAGTACTGGAATGTGATCACTTTGGCAACTCATTTAACACACAATGCCGTGGCCTTCGAAAGTGCAATTGCATCACACAATTGGTCTCATTGTGAGTGTGGTTGATATGAACCAAACTTCCTTGGGCTCCAACTAGGCAGGGGATTTCATATTTTCTATGAGTTGGGAAGACTTTTCTCATGCAATGGGAAGTTGTCATTGCACACACATGGCTCACTGAAGAGTGTGGGGCAGTCTCTGCATTCACAGATCTCTGTAGCAGCATTGGTGCGCCCTTTAAAATAAAACTAGCACCACCAATTCGAGAAAATGTGCATGTACCAATTCAAGAAAACCTACCGTTGCTTGACGTCCCATCAGGGGCTCAGCTATACAGCTGCAAATGAAATGTTGTAAATGTGTTGTAATGTGCAGTATATAAATGCGACACTAGATGGCGAACGTGAGCTATGCCAAATTCAATGCATTTTTCAAAACTTTTTTTTAAAAAAGCATTTTCATAGCACTTTTTAGATCTGCATAGATTCCACCAGGGTTCCCAATCAGTTGCCTCTTGCAATTCATTTTTGACCCATTCCACACTATATGTCCCCACCTTTTTCCTTTTTAATTCCCCCCCAAAGATCTTTATTGAAACTTAACATATATACATAATAACCAAAATTCCCAATGATTCCCTCACATAAAATATAATATCTAAATTACAACAGCTGCATAATTATACACTTAATTATAAAACCCACCACCCACCCTCTTCTTCCCTCCACAGCAATTTGTCTTCTTTATATTTGTTTCTACCTTTCCCCCCCTTGCATTCTACAATAAATTATTTTTGTTAAATTCTGAATTTTTCCTTCTTTCTTTATTGGTTTGTTATTGCTTACATTTTTTATTCCAAGCCTATTAACATGTCATTTTTAGAACAATATTTTGACATATAATCTTCGAAATACTTCCACTCCATTCTTAACTTTTGATTTGATTGATATCTTATAATTGAAGTTAATTTTGCCAATTCTATATACTCATTTAATTTACAAATCCACTCTTCCTTTGTTAGCGTGTCCTGAGATTTCCATTTAGTGGCAATTACTACCCTGGCAGCTGTTGTTGCATATAAAAAGATTGGTTTTTTCATATGTGGTATGTCTTTACCCACCAACCCTAACAGATAAGCTTTGGGATTTTTTATCAAGGTTTTTTTTTTAGCATTTTCTTAAATTCCTTTTTCCATTCCATTGTGCTTAAAGCCAAAGTAGACATGAAGCTGGCTCTGCTTAACTTGTTTTTTCCCTTGTAAACTAACCACTGGAATGGAGAACTGAACTAAATAGGGACCATGGAACGACTGCAGCCTTAGAAGGAGAGAATATCATCACTATAGTTGCACTGCTCTCAATTACATCAGCACCCAGTCTGCTGACACTTGTATTCCCGGTTCTGTATTTTAAAAGTATTCAATAAAACTGAGAGGTCAGAAAAACCAGAGAGCTAAATTTTGCAACCACATGGAGATAACGGAATGGAACTGTGAGCAAGGACTATATCAACTACTGCATAAGCAAAAAAAGAGTATCAATCTCACATATGCCATAGTGTTTTGTTTGTAAAAATAGAAAGATTGTGCGTATCTCTGTGCAGATGACTCTTGACATTATTATTTTTATCCACCAGAGTGTAGGACCTGAACCAATGGATTCAAATTACAAGAAAGTAGATTCGGCCTAAACCTTTGGAATACCTCTCTGACAGTAAGAGGTGTTCAACGGTGGAACGATCTCCCTTGGGAAGGGGGGGAACTCTCCTTCCTTGGAGGTTTTTAAGAAGAGGTTGGATTTTTTTGTTTTGTTTTGTTTAAAAGGCTATAAGGATTGGAGAATCTTTAAAGAATACTTAGAAAACTATAGTATAAAAGGAAACATCTTGGCAGAATTAGTTCGTAGGGAGATAAAAAGAAACTATATAAGAAATACGTAACTGTGCGGTATAAGGTAATGGATAGACAAAGTACAGTGAGATTAATTGGAAGTCATTTTTAATTTTTTCCCCTTTATAAGTTATGGCCTTGGTCCTGTTTACCTGAAGGAGTGTCTCCACCCCCATTGTTCAGCCCGGACACTGAGGTCCATCTCCGAGGGCCTTCTGGCAGTTCCCTCATTGCGAGAAGTGAGGTTACAGGGAACCAGACAGAGGGCCTTCTCGGTAGTGGCGCCCGCCCTGTGGAACGCCCTCCCATCAGATGTCAAGGAAATAAACAACTATCTGACTTTTAGAAGACATCTGAAGGCAGCCCTGTTGAGGGAAGCTTTTAATATTTAATGCTGTATTGTTTGTAACACTCGATTGGGAGCCGCCCAGAGTGGCTGGGGAAACTCAGCCAGATGGGCGGGGTATAAATAATAAAGTGTTGTTGTTGTTGCCTTCAGTACCAGGAGTATAAATGATGTTAGTTATATTAATCTTGTTGTTTCTTATATTGTGGTTGCTTGTTTGATTCTTCTATTATTTGTTTGATTGATTGTATGTTAGTTTAGTTGTTTGTTCATCTGTTTTCTCATAAATGTATTTATTTTAAAGCAATAAAGATATATTTAAAATAATAATAAAAAGACAAAAAGAGGTTGGATGGCCATCTGTCATAGATGCTGGGGCAGAGCAATGGGAGCTCACTCCATCACAGGGATTCAAACTGCCGACCTTCTGATCAGCAAGCCCAAGAGGCTCAATGGTTTAGACCATAGTGCCACCCCATCTTCTGGAGGCTCTCTGCATTATGCCTTGGAAAAATTGGGGTTCTGCATTGCAAAGAGAGCCTTGCGTGAGTAGAAGCCGGCTTCCTGCTTCAGACAGTCACCCGGAGGTTAGTGGGGGGATGAGGGTTGAGCTATCATACTTGTTTTTATACACCATAACAATTGAGAGTTTCCCATGATAAAGGTTTAAGTCATCGTGCTTCTTCTGTGTGAAATTATTACACTAATTAACTATGTGGTCCAGAAGTCTCCGAAGTCCATCTAAGCCAGAATTAGACCAGACAAAAAGATGCAAAAATTGACTTTTCCTGTTGATCGAACCCAAACAACTGTGTATATTGCTGGGAGAGAGATTCAGGTGCTATCAGCCCTGTGATATAGATTTTATTGGATATTATTGATGCCACTTAAATTATGGAAATAATATATATATTCCAGATTGAATGCCTAACCTTGGTGAATGAATGGAGCTGTCAGCCAAGCACTACAAGAACTGGAAAGGGGTTGGGAATTAAATATGTGTTTCACAGATGACTTATCAAGCATCATTTGTTTTAGGCAGAAACAGCTTTAGCCATGAAAAATTCTTCATAATGTAAACTGCCGTCACTTGGTAAATTACAGGGAAATCTACTGAGTTTAACAAATTTATATTCTGTTTTTTGTATGGCAATTTGTCACTGTTTTGTTTCACTTAGGGAAATGCAGAAAAATGTGCATTTGGTGAAAAATGAGAAGCAGCATTGTTAAACATCTGTCAGTTTTGCATCTGCTAAAGGTACAACGCTCCAATCAGCTTTGGACCAGGAGCACAAACCAGGTGAAAAGTGAGCTGTGTCAAAGGCTGGAGAGGAACTCTCTTGCGTAATACACTGTGCTGGTTGGCATGAACTGCTGTAGCCGAAATCAAAGCCAACTCAGGTTGACCTTTAAAGAGTGCCTTCATCCACCCCAAAATGCAAAGATAAGTGATATGGGGGGAAAAAGCAGCAACATGCATTGAATACCCCGGAAAAATGCTACAGAAATGCCAGAGAATAATAATAATTGTTATTGTTGTTGTTTAGTCGTTTAGTCGTGTCCGACTCTTCGTGACCAAATGGACCAGAGTACGCCAGGCACTCTTGTCTTCCACTGCCTCCCACAGTTTGGTCAAACTCATGTTTGTAGCTTTGAGAACACTGTCCAACCATCTCATCCTCTGTCGTCCCCTTCTCCTTGTGCCCTCAGTCTTTCCCAACATCAGGGTCTTTTTCAGGGAGTCTTCTCTTCTCGTGAGGTGGCCAAAGTATTGGAGCCTCAGCTTCACGATCTGTCCTTCCAGTGAGCACTCAGGGCTGATTTCCTTCAGAATGGATAGGTTTGATCTTCTTGCAGTCCATGGGACTCTCAAGAGTCTCCTCCAGCACCATAATTCAAAAGCATCTATTCTTCGGCGATCAGCCTTCTTTATGGTCCAGCTTTCACTTCCATACATCACTACTGGGAGAATAATAATACAAACCTATAATGTTTTAACTGTGTTTTTAGCTTTCTTAAATAAATGCAATTTATGTGCCCATACTTCAGAACAGTGTGCGGCATATTTAAAACAATATACAATCCATAAAGGGGCACAGGTGGCACTGTGGTCTAAACCAGAGAGCCTAGGGCTTGCCGATCAGAAGGTTGGCGGTTCAAATCCCCATGACGGGGTGAGCTCCCGTTGCTTGGTCCCTGCTCCTGCCAACCTAGCAGTTCGAAAGCACGTCAAAGTGCAAGTAGATAAATAGGTACTACTCCGGTGGGAAGGTAAACAATGTTTCTGTGTGCTCCTCTGGTTTGCCAGAAGTGGCTTAGTCCTGCTGGCCACATGACCCGGAAGCTGTCTGCGGACAAATGCCAGCTCCCTCGGCCAGTAAAGCGAGATGAGCGCCGCAATCCCGGAGTCGTCCACAACTGGACTTAAAGGTCAGGGGTCCATTTACCTTTATTTTTACAATCCATAAAAGCTCAACATGAACCAAAACAACCCTTACTGACATTGAGTTGCAGGAGGGTAAGATTCCTTGGTTGAATAACCACCCTGTCCTCTGCCATCTATATGGGGAAGGCCCTAAATCCAATCCCTGGCATCTTTTCTTAGGACTGGAAATATCTCATTTGAAACTCTGGAGGGTTGCTGCCAACCAGTGTGGACAATACCGGCCTAGATAGACCACTGGCCCTGCCTCAAGTGAATGCGGCTTCTTCTGGACCCATTCCCAACATTCACATTTTAGGTGTGGGAATCTGCATGAGTGGGCTTCACACAGAAAACATTGATTTCCGTGGAAAGCAAACGCCCACTTCCTTCAGCTCATCTCCCAGAAGGATCGTTCATTTCTGTGGCAAAAAATCACCTGTACATGCCCAGCTCTTTTGCCATGCAAAGAGACCACTTCTCCCAATAAAAGGCAAGGTGACAGGCTATCTGAGGTCCAGCGCCGAGGGCCTTCTGGCAGTTCCCTCGCTGCGAGAAGCCAAGTTATAGGGAACCAGGTAGAGGGCCTTCTCGGTAGTGGCACCTGCCCTGTGGAACGCCCTCCCACCAGATGTCAAAGAGAAAAATAACTACCAAACTTTTAGAAGACATCTGAAGGCAGCCCTGTTTAGGGAAGCTTTTAATGTTTAATAGGTTATTGTATTTTAGTGTTTTGTTGGAAGCCGCCCAGGGTGGCTGGGGAAACCCAGCCAGATGGGTGGGGTATAAATAATAAATTATTATTATTATTATTATTATTATTATTATTATTATTATTATCTGCTTAAGAAAAGAACTTGGTTCAATCTGCCCCCCTCCCAGTCCTCTACTTCTGAGGACTCAAACAGCTATAATGTCCCTAGGTTGGCAAAGCTCCCCAGAGGAGAGCCAGTCTAACTCCAATACTATAACTAAAACTTTATTCATAACATTGATACAGCAGTTGTCTTCCAAGAAAGCCAAGACATTTGACTTCTATTCTTAGGTTTCTTACCCTTGATAAAAGGCAAACACTACCGCTGAGTAGAATCAAAGTAATAACTGCAGGTGTTTTTTTAAGAGCAATTGCAACATCTTCTGCTGTAATGGACAGAAATCACCTGTTCTGGGCTTCCTGTTTCCTGTGCTTCAGGGAATGGATGCCTCTCCCAACACTGTAGATACAGACGGACAGAGATAATCGGAAATTATGGGGGAATTGCATTTTTGTTTAAATCCCTTGTTCTGAGGAACCATTTTTCCTCCTGTCTCCTCTACTCGCTGTCATCTACTATCATTAGCCACCAGAACAGCACGTCTCATCAACAGATATGCTGTCTTCTTGTGAATTCCCTCAAGGATTTCCTGGCCGCAACTTCTGTCATTCTTCACTGGGATTAGCCAAATCAGTACTTTGAAACTGGCAAATGTCGTTTGAAACCTAGCTCTTTTCCCCCAACCTCTTGCTCCGCAGCTCATCGTGAAAGATTAAAGCAATTACTCTGAGTGCGGTTTATAGGACTATATATATATATGCATGTATGTATATGTGCCTGACTAAAGGCTCCATAAAAGAAATCCCACGTAGACCCTATAGTGGGAAGATGCTATTGCTTTTGGGAAAGCAGAGCTGAGGAATGAATTTGGTTTACAATGCATGGCTTGTAAAAACTGATCAGAAAGAAAACTTGGAAAACTAGAATACAACCCTGAAAACAAGGGCGACTTCCACTGTGTTTGCTTTCCACTGAAATGGGTAATCTGTCTGCAGGTTTCACTAGCGGGTGCCCACACCAAACACATGGATGTGAGGAATGGAGCCACAGGAACCCAAAGGAACTTGGAGGAGAGCAGATACGTCATGTGGAGCGATGCAGGAAAGGTCTATGGAGGAGCTGTAATGTGGAGGTCATTTGAAACAGCCACCGAGGGTAGCTGTACTATGAGGAACCTCTGAAAATCCCTTCAATTTTTCCTTAAAATGCTGCTATATTCCCTTGAGATGCAGGTGGCGCTGTGGTCCAAACCACTGAGCCTCTTGGGCTTGCCAATCAGAAGGTTGGCGGTTCGAATCTGTGTGACAGGGTGAGCTCCCATTGCTCTGTCCCAGCTCCTGCCAACCTAGCAGTCTGAAAGCACACCAGTGCAAGTAGATAAATAGGTACTGCTGTGGTGGGAAGGTAAATGGTGTTTCCGTGCGCTCTGGCTTCCGTCATGGTGTCCCTTTGCGCCAGAAGCAGCTTAGTCCTGCTGGCCACATGACCCGGAAAGCTGTCTGTGGACAAACGCCGGCTCCCTCGGCCTGAAAGCGAGATGAGCGCCGCAACCCCTTAGTTGCCTTTGACTGGACTTAACCGTCCAGGGGTCCTTTACCTTTTACCTTTACCTATTCCCTTAATTGTGTCTTCACATTCTGTATTCCCATTCTCTCTGCTTATTATACATTATCTGATTAAGAGGTGCATTTCACATGAACCCTGTATTTCAATTAGTTCAGGGAAAGTCATTTTTTAAATACCCAATTTATTTGGTCAAGGTGAGGCATGCATTCCTCTAAGAGTTCAGATTTATTCGGCCCCCATAGAACAAGCAAATTAACCTGATTTAAGGTCAGTCCAAACTTCATGATCATTGTAGTAAATATTTCTTTTGTGGGATTTAATATTTTAGACCGGCAAATAGGTCAGTTTAAATAGGTCAGTGCATGGTGTCTACATTATTGCTTATTCCTCTTTTTCACGCCTGCTGTCAGTTCCTCATAAAATTTCATCAAATTCAATGACTTTTGAAAAGGAGGGGTGGCAGTGAAAGTGAGCTAAACCAAAGGAGAAGAATCTGCTTGTAAATGAACTGGTCATATTATGTAAGCGTCAGTTGGATTTTTATTGTGTTATGTAAAGCACTCCTAGTAGCAACAGGTGCCTGCTATAGGAATAAAATGTCATTCTTATAAATAATAAGTGTACACTGAAAAGAAAAAGAAATAATGCGGAAAGCAATGTATTAAAAAGCAGAACGCAACACATAAAAATGACGGTTTTCATTTAATATCTACCAGGAGTTTAAGATGTGTTTGTTTGTATGCTGTGCATACAGTCAAAGTAGCTTCTAAGCAGTTTACATGCATCAATAGGGTGTGCCATTTAATGGGATGAAACTTAATTTTTGCAAATTTCCTCAGGGAGGGATCTTAAAAGTATGTTTTTGGGTGTGGGGACTTGAAATCAGCTATTATTTTTGTGACTGGACAACGTTTAGCTTGGTAAGTCTACGTTTGATAAAGAAGCACATAAACTGCTTTTGGAAAACCAAAGAATTTTACCTTCTGAAAATGTCAGGAAATACTGAATAACAACGACAGTAATAAATAATATTAATATATAATATAACTGCAAGTACTTGGCAATCATTTTCACAGACATTTTACTTACCAAGCAAAACTAAATTATACTAATTGAACCATAACATTTTCTGAATCCCCAAGTCATGTTACAACCTTTTAGCACCTCTCATTTTTGGAATTTACATGTCGGATACAATGGCTACACCTAATAGGTCTTGCACAAGGATAATGCTAATTCTTATCCATGTGTGATGTTCCTCTCTTTTTTTGCACCAATGAAATAAACAGTTCAGAAATGAAAATATAACCAAAGCTCATTTTGAACACTCTGTGTGTGATGACAAAGTAAAGCAGTACTTAGAAAAAAAAATCATATACTGGAGTCACTATTTGACTGTTTGGATACCTCTGGAAATGCCTGCTTCTACACACACAAGGAAAATTGAGATAATGACACTATGTCATACCTAATATCTAGTGCTCGCTTCTGAATTGCTTCATTTAGCTGGATTTATGTCAGATCCTCAATGCTACATTATCACAGTTTTATTCTGCCATACCCTGCTTTGTGATCTCTCTGTCACAGCTTTTTAGATTCAACGCCTAATAGAGTCCCCACCTGCTCACTGCAATACAGACGGCTTAAAGCCCACGGAAGCAGTGATGTTTCTGCTCTACAGGCTTGATGATGTCAGAACGCCTTTCAACCGATGCCAGCGACTGGGCTCAATAACTGGTTCTGCCCTGACTGGGCTAGGCGACTGGAGCACTTTCAGAGACCTTCCAATCCTGGAAAGCAGGTCCCAGTGCACTGGACCAACAACTGTACACTGTGAGCACCAGACTCATAAATTACACGGAAGCTAGCTGTGAAGCATAACTCCTTTTATTTCTAATAGCTACTACAAACTAAAGAACTACTGGCTTGCATGAGTGTTACAGCTCCCACTCAGCCATCTAGTCACTACATAGATAAGACTCTCTCCACACACACAGTCAGGCAGTCAGGCAGAAGCAGAAGAGTAGAAGAGCAGTTTCCACCCACTCCTTTCTCAAAACATCAGATCAGGAGATTCTGTCAATGGGAGGGGTGAAAATATCAACAGATGATAGTCTGACTGTGGCTATACTCATTCATGAGAAGGGCGTTGAGAGGAAACCCCAATGCAGATTCCAGTCCTGCTGCCTTGCAAGATATCTTTGGGAGAAGAAACGACTAAGGAGTAAACTCTACACAAATCTGGAGTGGTCTCTCTAAGGTTATGGGATGGTGCCTTGTAAGCCTCCTTTTGGCAACTCCTGCAGCCAAGCTGGTGCCAAATGTGGACCACATCAGCAAGTCTTGTCATCTGGGGAGCCAAAGGCCTCCAGACACACAGCCCAGGCTTGTGTCCCCTGAAGAGGTCACTTTGCTGTTGCTAAATGGCTTTGGCCCTGTATACCTGAAGGAATGTCTCCAGCACCACCATACAGCCTGGACACTGAGATCAAGCCCTGAGGGCCTTCTGGCAGTTCCCTCACTGAGAGAAGTGAAGTTACTGTCAGGATTTACTGTCAGGGGTCGGCAAAATTTTTGTGGCTTCGGCTGGTTCACGGTCCCGCAGACACTGCGGTGGGCCAGAGTGCATGTGCACACATGCGTGCATGTGCAAACGCTATTTCTGGCACTCCTTCCGGCGAAGAGGAGGCGTGCACAGCTTCCCATTGGCTGCAGGCGCACCAAAGCTTCCTGCAGCCATTGGGAAGCCGGCTAGCATCACGGAAGACGGTCCCTGCTCTGCTCTGCGCCGGTTTAGTGCAGCTCACGGGAGCCGACCGACCGAGCGGGCAGCGAGGGTCCCCGAGAGGGTGGGGGGTCCATGGTCCAGTTAAATGACCCCCATGGGCCGCTTATGGCCCATGGGCCTTAGGCTGCAGACCCCTGATTTACCATCTCCCTTTCACACCAAGAGACAGCAGGCTGGCGGTTTCATAACATTCAGATTTACAGTGGTACCTCGGGTGACAGACGCTTCAGGTTACAAACGCTTCAGGTTACAGACTCCGCTAACCCAGAAATAGTACCTCAGGTTAAAAACTTTGCTTCAGGATGAGAACAGAAATTGTGTGGCAGCAGTGGGAGGCCCCATTAGCTAAAGTGGTGCTTCAGGTTATGAACAGTTTCAGGTTAAGAACGGACCTCTGGAACGAAATAAGTTCTTAACCCGAGGTACCACAGTATTGGTATTTACACAGTAGCTCAGTCCAAGCACACAGCTCAATCTTCCTCACTCGATGGGTCACTTGAGCCCTCTGGAGGGTGGGCTCTTTTCCAACAGGAAATACGCCATTGGCTGCTTCTCCTTTGGTGGGCTTGACACCAAGCCTGAACTATGCCCAACCTCCTAGTACTCTGGAGCAGATAGTCCAGGTTGCCCCTCCTCCCCTGAGAGCATGTCTGAAAGCTGGGGCCCCTCTGCTTGCCTCACGCTGTCCTGGGAATTTACAACTTGCATTCCAGGACTGGAGAGACTCACTTCACTCTCTTCATGTGAAGAAAGCAAACCTGCATCTCTGTCTGCCTGCCACCCACCTTGGTCCTCAGAGCCCTCGCTGGGATGGAACGTTCCTGACAGTTACAGGGAACCAGGCAGAGGACCTTCTTGGTAGTGGCACCCGCCCTGTAGAACACCCTCCCATCAGATATCAAGGAAATAAACAACTATTTGACTTTTCGAAGGCATCTGAAGGCAGCTCTGTTGAGGGAAGTTGTTAATGTTTGATTTTTTTATTGTGTTTTTAATATTCTGTTGGGACCCACCCAGAGTGGCTGGGGAAACCCAGCCAGATAGGTGGCATACAAATAGTAAAATTATTAGTATTACTACTACTACTACTATAGCAAAAGCAACACTGGAGGCAGTTGTTGCGAGTTACTTGTTTCTGCAGCCACAGCAGGTGCTGTGTTTCTCCAGCAGTTTGGTATCACCCCCAGATGTGCACTCCATTGTCTATCAAGCAGAGGCACCACCTTCTCCAGAGGATTGAGGGCCCCCACATGTGAAGCCATGCAACGTCCTAATGTCAGGCATGCGGCGTTGCATGATGTCCTGACATTGTGCACACAATGCCATGCAATGTCCTGATGCTGCACAATGAGCCCTCTGAACATTCAGGGGGCCCAGCCCCTTTAAAAAAATAACAGGGGGGGGGGCCACAGTGCTTCAGCCTCCAGAGCCCAGTGTTCTTGTTCTTGAGACAGATGGATGGCAACAACAATGACCACTCCCCACATTAAATGGGGGGCGCCCTTTGTGTGGTCATGCACAGCCCCCTGGACCATAAGTGGCACCATTAGCACAGGCTTGGCTTCGCCTTCCCCAGGTGGGATACCTGGAGGTCTCCGCCTACCTCAGCCAGTTGCCCAATCCTGCCTGGGGAGGCGTTGCCAAGGTGACCAGGCCAGGTAGGGGGAGGGACTACCTGCCCACACAATAGGGGGAGGATCTTACCTGGAAATCGTCAGTTGGCTTCTCCCACCCTACCCACCCTCAGTTAAGACTTCTTTTGCAGGTATGCAGGCGCTGCTACGTCAAGGTTGCTGTTGAAGGGCCAGAAAGGAATTCTCCTGCATTGGCAAGTTTTGCCTTGCCCATAGCAAAATGTCACAACTTTGGTGGTATCAGGCCTTGGGTGGAATCCTTTAGTCTATCTTCCCTAAATGGGGGTGGGCGTGTAGTGGTGACCCACGCCCCTCCTCTTTGCAACGGCGATACCAGGGTTCCCCGTTAAAGGGGTTGTTTGAGGGGAGGCTTTGGCCGTACACTGAGAGGTTGTCATTGCTCTCTCCTGAGATAGTGGCGTAATGGGGGTGGGCTCTCTCTGACTGAACATATGTTCTCCAGAGCCAGCCCATCCCCCCCCCCCCACACTGGATAACCCTGATGTTCCCTAGGTTCCCGGCTGGGGACTGGGAGGGATAAACGCCCAATGCCTGAGCCAAGGTCTACCCACATCTGAAACATAATAAAGTTGTGGCGAATTTTAATCCCATAGCACGTTGTCTTGAGTTGCTATTCCACACGGGGGCTGCCCAGGGTTTGGGGGACTCCGCCTGTCTACGCAATGGTTGTCTTCTACTTTTCAGGGATACAGATAGGTAGTTCCACACAGAGTGTAAGAACTAGGCAGAGGCCCTTTTTTTCCTCATGTTATTTTGTAAATAGCAATTTCCACCCCATTTTTTGGCACATGCTCAATGATCATTACAGTGCCGTACGGTCAGGATAAAAAGTACACAAATAATAACTGAAATACAAAGACAGACACTTTCAAAGAACATCAAGGAAAGCCGTCTAAAAACCAAAAGGTGACATGGCAAGCACGTAAAAAACATAGTTAAAATGATATTGTGTGATAGGTTGGTGAAATAAATAGGCAGCCTGTCTCTGCTGTTCACGTATGCAGTAACTATATATTAGTTGTGTCATAAAATATGTTGTGTACAAACTACATGGCAGATTTTGAGGCACTGATTGTTCTCTGTGGAAGACAAAGGCTCCCCACTGCCAGGGATGTCAGAGAATTCTGACGAAAGCAGAAACGGGAGCAGAAATTGCTGAAGTTTGCTTATTTGTCCCATATCCAGGAGACATGATGGGAGTTTGCTGTTTCTGTTGCTTTTGGTACACAAACGACACATAAATGATTATGTACCTCCACCGTTTGCATTGTATTTCCTTTGCATTGAAATGAACGGGGTGGAATAAATATATAAGTCGTGTAACATACAGTGAAACCACTGCTATTTTTCTAGAAAAAGAGGTGCTGGAACTCACCACAAACATTTCCCTGGTTCTTTTATAATGGCAATAGTGCCCACCAGAGAGGTGCCGGAACTAAATTCCAGTGAATTCTGGCTGGGGAAAACAGCTCTGGATGGAAAACATAGTTTTGGGTGGAAGGTGAACTGTATTGGAGCAAAATAATAATAACTGATGCCTTCTTACATCACTATTCTCTGTAGGCATCCATCCTCATCATGCAATGGGCTGGCAGAATTAGCAAGACGTTAGCAGGAGGGCTAGCTATGCAGCCCCACATCTCTGCTTTTCCCCTGTGGCTTCTCTTCACTCTAGTAACAAATGTCGAGAGCTACAGCCTGCCTAAAAGTCTACGCAAAACCGAAATGGGAGAGGAAAATAAAGCGGTCTTCCAAGCAATAAGGTGGTCTGTTTACCTCAGGGATTTCTGAAAGCCCCAGGACCGATCATTATAAAATATGAGAAAAGCCCTGTAAGCATGTCAGAAGCCATTGAGTATATGTTTGGCTTTTCACAAATCCACCTTTCTTCCAACATGGCTGCCCAACAGAAAGGAGAAATGAAAAACAGCCTGTCATCCTAACGAGGATGTTGTGAGTCAAGGCTAAGATATCCCCCCCCCATATTTTTTTTCATTTGCAGAGCACCATCCATCTATCAAGCATGGGGGAGGGAGTGGAGAGACACCTTGGAAGGTTTGTGTTTAACTGTTCTCGTCATGTAGTACCTGGTTCTGTAGCAGAAATACAGCATGTGGCAGAGCACAGCAATTAATTTTGATGCAATTAGGCATTTAAACAAATAGACTTCATTTGCATATCTTCCCAGTTAGTGGGCTTACTGTATGTTCTAATACTTCTTAAGTTTGTTCTGATGTGAGATGTGTACACTATTGTACACGGGCTATGATTGCATACCCTCCAACATTTGAAAATAGGACAACCTATAATAATAATAATAATAATAATAATAATAATAATAATAATATAATAATAATAATAATAATAATAATAATAATAATAATAATAATAATAATAATAATAAT
>JAXCMG010000071.1:3127374-3177266 GCA_034642415.1 Podarcis siculus | reverse complement strand
CAAACTGCGGGAGGCAGTGGAGGACAGAAGTGCCTGGCGTGCTCTGGTCCATGGGGTCACGAAGAGTCGGACACGACTAAACGACTAAACAACAATAACAACAACAAGGAAAAGTGGGGCATTCTGGGATCAAATCAGAAACTGGGATGGCTTCTGTGAATCCAGGACTGTCCCTGGAAAATAGGGACACTTGGAGGGTCTGTGAGTGGTCAGGTTTCACAGTCAGAGCTATTTTCCCTCCAGACATTCAGTATCGACGGATAGTATTCAAACACACAGAAGGGGAAGGAACAGCATATTCTACCCTGAACTTTTTGCATTCATTCAAACATCTGCAGGGTGACCTGTCAGGATGCTGTCAGTGGCTCCTGGCTGGTTGTCCAGGAAAGCATAAAGACAAAGAAAAGTTTCTTACATTCCTTTTTTATTTCAATTTTTACAGAGAGAGGCTATAGAACCCAGCCTCTAGGATAATGGCATTGTTCTGAGTGAATCTCCACCCCACTTCTCTCCCACTTCCTCATTCATAATTCTCATCACCTCCTCTATGGGTGTGGCTACGTGTCCTCTGTCTTTGAGCTCTTTGCTCTCCTACTTTTAAGGCTCGCTGGGTTCTGGGAGATGGAGGGTCTGGAATGCTTTCTAGTGACAACTTGTCAGCCAGGTGTTGCTCTCGTTCTCCCATGATTTCCCAACATTCCCCCTTATCTGGCTCTGGCCTGTGACCTCCCTCAAACCCCTGTTGTAAATCTATACTATCTTCCTCTTCCTTCTCCCTGGAAGGGTCAGGATGGGGAGGTGGTCTCCACCATTCCTCCTCTGCCCAGTCCCTGACATGACCCCATGTACAGAGTTGTATGTGTAGAGACTTTACAACTTTACACCTGTAGAACACAGTATAAAGTTCTCCACCTCTCTTGCTCTGCATGTCCAGTATCCACAGATGCTGTTGCCGTAAATGGATTCCTAAGCATACATTGCCTTTCTTTTAAACGCTTTCACACACAATGTATGTTGACATATCTTTTTTTTTGTCCTTTAAAACCTAATATGCACATCTTTCCAAGAAAGATCACCCAGGAGACAATATAAGTCGTTTCCAATAAATCAGCAATGTTCTTTTTAAAAAGAAGAATCCTTCTAAACAGAAGGAAATTTGGTCTCTGAGAACGCACACCCCAAAACAAAGCCATCTCACGCTGTGTGATAATCACCACCGTTTCCAGGAGGATTCCTTCTCCCCACACATTATAACAGAATTAGAAACCCTATTACAAAGCAATAAGGTCCGGAAGCCATTATGTATTTCTGGCTCGCCATATTTCTCTCATTCTTCATAAGAGCAGCATAGAGAATTGCTCCCTCCTGATCCTCACAGAGGATCTGCAGTAGGTGAAGCAATTCGAAAGCGAATTTTGTCTCTCAAATAATGTCTTTTTGTGTGTAATTACCTTCTTTGCTGTTAATGCTGCTGCTTTACAGATCTGCAGAGCAATGGCATTTGAAATACTGAGTTATTGTAAATTCTTCTCAGGCTAGAACCACTGAAACTAATGAACCTAAGTTAGTCGCGCCCATAAGCTTCACCGGGCTCATTCTGAGCAGGACTAGCATAAACTCACCTCAAAAAGGATATTGTAGAGTTGGAAAGGGTTCAGAAAAGGGCAGCTGAAATTATCAAGGGGGTGGAGGAACTCCCCTGTGAGAAGAAGTTGGAGCATTTGATGCTTTTTCAGTTTGGAAAAAATGTGGTATGAGGTGACATGAGAGAAGTGAATAAAATGGGGCACGTAATACTAAAACTCATGGAAATTTGATGAAGCTGAATGTTGGAGGGCAGACAAGAGAAAGGCCTTCTTCACACAGCACTTAATCAAGCTAAAAAAAAGAAAGTAAGTCTATGGAATTTTCCACTAACTTGGATGACCTTGAAAAGAGGATCTGACAAATTCAGGGAGGTAAAGGCTATCAATGGTTGCTATAGTTATGATGGCTATGTTCTGCCTGTGAATACCAGAAACTCTAGTGCCTGAGAGCTGCTTTGGGGCTTCTCACAAGCATCTGGTTTGCCACTGTGAGAACAGTCTCCTGCACTATAGATAGGCCATTGGCCCAATCAAGCAGGTTATTCTTATGCTGTTAAATGACATTTTGAGGGGGGAATGCAGAAATCCTGGGTCAAACCATTGATCCTGGGCTGATTACAACTGCCCTGGGGTGGTTTTTCAGTTATGCGATCCACTATTTGTTTAGAATGCATTGGTAAAGCTTGCCTTTGCTAGACACTAGAAATCAGAAGATGCACCAACAATGGAACAGTAGACTACTTCTTGCAGGAGAGGGGGCTCCTGGGGACTGAGCCCTTTTGGGCCTCCCTATATTTTGGAGGGGTAGGGCCCCCCAATGTCATCATCATCATCATCATCAATTGTTACTTATTCCCCGCCCATCTGGCTGGGCTTCCCCAGCCACTCTGGGTGGCTCCCCACAAGATATTAAAAACACGATAAAACATCAAACATTAAAAACTTCCCTAAACAGGGCTGCCTTCAGATGTTTTCCAAAAGTCAGATAGTTGTTTGTTTCCTTGACATCTGATGGGAGGGCGTTCCACAGGGCGGGCACCACCGAGAAGGCCCTCTGCCTGGTTCCCTGTAACCTCACTTCTCCCAGTGAGGGAACCAACAGAAGGCCCTCAGAGCTGGACCTCAGTGTCTAGGCTGAAGGATGGCGGTGGAGACGCTCCTTCTGGTATACCGGAGCATTGAGGTGAAGTGTGGAGCCAAGCTTGGAGTTGAGCATGGCTTGGCTTCAACAGTCAGCTCCTTCTCCTCCGCCTCCTGCCATGAAGGGAAGGAGGCTGAAGCAGCCTCCCACTGGTGGCAGTGCGAAGAGGAGGAAGAGGAGGAACCACCAGCTATTGAGCCGTGTGGCCACTGTGGTCAGCTCCTCCTGAGGTCCTGACATTACGTGTGCAACCTTGCCCCCCTCCCCATCGCCCTCGCAAGCTGGTACTTCTGACTTCTTGTGTACCCATAGTTCTTTCTGATGGGTGGCTCTGTTTTGTTTTGTTTGTGGCGTCGACACTCTGTTGCTGTTGTTGCTGCCAAGTTTTCATATTCAGAGCTCCACATTGATTCTATGTAGACAAACTCGTAATAGTCTGATTATGTAGTGGACCACAAACAGAGAACAGGATGAACTCTGTGTGAGATGTCAGGTTGATTCGACAAATAGTTATTAATAAAACAACCAGCCATAAGGCTCAGCTGTGTGCATCAAGCCAACTGAAGTTATTCTGCAGAGCTAAATGCAGAGGCCACTAATTTGATTATGGTGCTTCTTGCTGTTATTACTTATGGGTAGCTCTGCTCCTGTCTCAGTGCACTGCCATTTTGGAATACCATTGAAATATGTCTCGCTTAAAGACACATGGGCGTTTTCTGCTAAGCTTGTTTGGGTATCAAATGGTTTAAAACTCCCTACAGAAATTAAATACCCCTTTTGGCTGTCAGAAAAAGCACTCATTTGAAACATCAAGCCAAGTGAATGATTTCTGGGAATTTGCAATATTCTTTCCATTTCTTAATGGGGAACATGTGGGAGATGGTAAATTATTTTTAAAAATCTAATTTCCAAAGCAGACCTGAAACACTTTTGGATACTCAAAATGAAAAAGCACAATTTAATTCAGTTTCCATTGGCTTTAGGGCTGACCTTAGAGATTTGGGTCAGATGCAAAAAAGAAAGAAAGAAGGAAAGAAAGAAGAAACTACTTTTTGCGTTTTATTGCTATACTACACTTTGTGGTTCTGAACCTGGAAGTCTCCTCTCACTGACTAGGATTTTTCTGAGCCCTGATGTCTTGGCCAAAAGTAGCATGTACTGGGATCCAATGGTGAAATGATGGTGAGATTGCTTTAATTGCTTTCAATGCAATAACATCTTTGCAAGTAACATTATCAAAAGCAGTAGGGCTTGGAATGCATCACTTCTGAATATTGTTAACATAGCAAAACACCCATTTTTAAACTGAATGCATGCTCAATCTACTGTAAGTTTCATATTTGAAATGACAGGTGTAGAAAATGCCCAGTGAACTCAGTGAGCAATTTAGGGCAGTTTACATCTTTGGTTAAAAATACCTTTCCGGACTAATTATGTACTCATGAGTTTATAAGAAAACTACATGTCTCAAATGGATGATGACCCCAAACTTTTTTTTTATTTCTTGAAAGCATTTATATTCATGGTGTATATGCTGTAATTAAAAAGAAATCTGCAGGGTGATTGTGTTTGTGTTTTGGGGGGAGGGGGGAAAGATGATAAAAGGAGGAAAGGATTAATTGGGGAACAAATAACCTTATTTAATGAAAATGCTAATGAGTCCCTAATTTAGTACATTTTTTTCCTGGAGGTTCAGGTACAATTAGCCATATTACCTATGCATCCTAATTAAAAATGATCCAGTCTACCTGAGATGTACGTGTGAGACAGAATATGGTTTAAGGTTCCTAAATATCTCTGCATGGATAGCTTCAGGCTTATAGGAAGCTATTCATTTCAGTGGCAACGTAACGTCAGTGAGAAGTTTTGAATCAACTTTCGAGACATCATTTTATTATGGGCCCAGAGTAAGGTGGTGCTCTGATTCAAACAGTTGTCTACTGGGGAAAGGACTCTAGTCCAAGAGGGACACTGTTGAGGGCCTTGGTTCCAGGTGGGTAAAATACCAATCAATTCCACAGCTAGGATCTAGTCTGCAGGGTTAGGTCAAGCTATGGTCAAATTCTGGAAAGGCAGATCAGGGGAAGGCAGTCAGATTCTAATATACAGAGTCAGGTGCAGGAAGAAAGTCAGGTTGCACGCTAGCAAACAAAGGAGAGGTCATAGAAAGCACAGATGATCAGGGCCGTCTTTACCTGGGGGTACAAGGGGTGCGGGGCACCCGGGCGCTGAATTCTGGGAGGTGCCAGGTGCTAAGCTCTTAACCTATCTACCTGCTATGAAATAATAATTTTTATCAAGCTAGAAAAACAAAATACATATATATCTAGGTATTACCAAAATGTATACTTACTGTTTCACTAAAGGACTTTGTGCGCTCATTTAGCAAAGACGCACCGCTTGTCCTTCACAAAGGTGATGCTTGTCAGACTCAATGGCACTGTACACGCAGAATTAACTCTTACATCAAAATATTACGTTACGTATTATGTTCTGTATTGTATTGAGCTGCTATGTGGCAGCTGGGTCAGCGGCACCTTTGACACCACTGATCTCGCTACCAATGTTTCTCCTAAGTAGGTGCCTAAACAATACTTATAAGTTTAAGTGTGGTGGTGTTGTATACTTAGGTATAAGTGTATTGTAAATAAATGCGCAAATAAAAAAAAATGTTTCTTTTCCCTCCCTTCTTTCGTAAACAAGAGATGAGGCGTAAGTGTGGTGTCTGCCATAAGCATAATAAAAGTTAATTTGGGGGCTAAACTAAATTTGGGGGTGGTGGGTGGATCTTTGCACCCTGGTGGCGCATAATCTAAAGACTCCCCTGCAGGCGATGACTCCTAGGGGCAGTTTCAGCTCCCTGAATATATACCGTATTGGCCCAAATATAAGCCGCACTTTCCTCCCAAGTTCTGACTGTGGAAAGTTAAAGTGCAGCTTATATTCATGACCTTACGGCAAGCAGCCAGGAGCACAGGGCAAACAGTGCAAGGAGTGCGGTGAAGCGGCGCCTTTGCTGTGCACAGTCCCCTGTCCTCTCTCCCAAGGTCAGGAAGAGAGAGCGCGAGGAAGGCTGGGGAAAGGCCGCCAGCAACACAGCGTGACTCCCCCCCCCCCAGTATGCAGCGAGCAGCTTATATTTAGGTATTTTTCTTTCTTTATTTCTCCCCCCCTCCAGTTTTAAGGGTGTGGTTTATATTTGGGCCAATACAGTATATATATTTAGGAGGAGGGTCTCAATATTTTTCAGTTTTGTTGTTCTGTATAGGACAATGACAATAAAGATTACCGTATTGTATCGTATTCAGATGTGTGTCATCAGGTGTGTGACATCAGGACATCGTGTGACATCATCAGGATGTCGTGCAACATTGTGTCAGCCCCTTATCCTCTGGAGAAGTGAGCACCTCTAACAGGAACATGGTCATGCAAACTCGAGTTGTCATAGAGCAGAGGTCAGCAACCTTTTTCATTCGTGGGCCGGTCCACCGTCCCTCTGACCATGTGGTGGGCTGGACTATATTTTTGGGGGGGAAATGAACGAATTCCTATGCCCCACAAATAACTCAGAGATGCATTTTAAATAAAAGCACACATTCTACTAATGTAAAAACACCAGGCAGGCCCCACAAATAACCCAAAGGTGCATTTTAAATAAAAGTACACATTCTACTTGTAAAAACACACTGATTCCCGGACCGTCCGCAAGCCGAATTGAGAAGGCAATTGCACTTGGATGTGCTTTTGAACTGCTAGGTTGGCAGGAGCTGGGACCGAGCAACGGGAGCTCACCCCGTTGCGGGGATTCGAACCGCCGACCTTCTGATCAGCAAGCCCTAGGCTCTGTGGTTTAGACCACAGCGCCATTATGAAAGAACCATTATGCAGCTATTAGAAGGCAATTTTTGTGCACATTTCTTTGACCACTTCACCTTGGACTTTCTGAAATGCTTTTACTACGAAGCAGAAAATTAAGCATTTATTAGCTGGTTGAGAACGTAACATTCCGAGGGTAATCAGTCTCAGAACAGTGTTGTGTCACAAGATCATCCATTATGCTGCACAGAGCTTTTGGAAAATCATGGGTTCCTAATGCATTCTTTATCCCATCTACAGGCTTTACACCATTTATTTTTGGACTCATCTTTCATACTGCTGCCCCCTTAGCTCTTCTGGATTATTTTCGGATGAAAAATACTACAGATATATTTTGTTGAGTAGTGCCTTTCCTGGTGCATATACAACCACTTGCAATGATTTGCAGTCTTGTTCTGCTGTTCTCTTATAGCCACAGCTCCTACAACTCAGTTGGCCATATATATTTACATCACAGACTGATGCAATTGGCTGCTTATATATAGCAAAGATTGATTTGATTCTCATGGTCTTCTCTGATGGAAGTTACAACATGAAAGAAGGCAATGGGAAATTGGAGTTCTATCATCATTAATGTTGTTGTTGTTGTTAATTTCTTACCTGACCCTCACCTGACCCAGGGCAGGTTACAAAAATGCAAAGTTAAAATCATTTTAAAAGATTTACGACTAAAAGAATAGAGTACGTCCTAAAATATATATCTGTATCTATTTCTCAAGTGTCAAAGGTTAGGGTAATGAGATGTATATTCAGCATATGATGGAAGCCACACAGTGAAAGGGTCAGATGCATCTCTGTGGGGATTGAATTCCACAATTTAGGGGCCATCACAAAGAAATCTTCTCTCCTGAGCTCCCCCCCCCTCAAAGAACCTTCAAAGGGTGTAGGAAATACCAAGAGGAACCCCTTTCCTGATCTTAACACCTGAGAGGGTCTGTATGGAAGAAGATAATTGGGGTCTAAAGTGTTTAGGTTTTAGGACTAATGTAAGTGTCTTAAAAAGCAAAGACATCACCTTGCCAACAAAGGTCCGTATAGTTAAAGCTATGGTTTTCCCAGTAGTGATGTATGGAAGTGAGAGCTGGACCATAAAGAAGGCTGACTGCTGAAGAATGGATGCTTTTGAATTATGGTGCTGGAGGAGACTCTTGAGAGTCCCATGGACTGCAAGAAGATCAAACCTATCCATTCTTAAGGAAATCAGCCCTGAAAGCTCACTGGAAGGACAGAACCTGAAGCTGAGACTCCAATACTTTGGCCACCTCATGAGAAGAGAAGACTCCCTGGAAAAGCTCCTGATGTTGGGAAAGATGGAGGGCACAAGGAGAAGGGGATGACAGAGGGCGAGATGGTTTGACAGTGTTCTTGAGGCTACCACCATGAGTTTGACCAAACTGTGGGAGGCAGTGGAAGACAGGAGTGCCTGGCGTGCTCTGATCCATGGGGTCATGAAGAGTCGGACACGACTAAACAACTAAACAACAACAAGTGTCTTGAGTCTTCAAGGCCCAGTTTATCCATTATTTGAGTTTGAAACAGTGGTACAATAATAATAATAATAATAAAAACATCAGAAGGTAGATGTATAGTATCAGGAACAAACAACCTTAAATGCCACAAACGGCCATTCAGTCCTCTGGATAAATTTTGTTGGGTTGGATTCAGATGGAGACTGCAAACAAATCATACATATAAAGTACATTTAAAACATATAATTCTTCCCCCAAAGAATCCTGGGAACTGTGGTTGCCTCACAGAGCTGCAATTCTCATCTCCTTTAACAAAGGAGAGCTCGCAAGATTTTTTGAGAGAAATCAGTTGTTTTCAATGTGTGGTGTAGCCTGAGCTAGCAGAGCTCAGCTCCCACTGTAATCAATGGGACTTCGCTTTATTATTACTAACTTTTCACATTGATTTCAATGGGACCCAAGTTCAATTATCTTCCTCTGGATCCATCCCACTGGGATAAGTGGAGTTTGCTTTTGAATAAGTGTGCATAGTTTACAATGTTCATTTGTTTCTGCACATACATCTCTACTTGTAGAAATGACCAACCTTCTCTTGGTCCCATAGAATTAGTTTCCAAAGAAAGGTAAAGGAAAAGGGACCCCTGACCATTAAGTCCAGTCGCGGATGACTCTGGGGTTGCAGCACTCATCTCGCTTTACTGGCCGAGAGAGCTGATATTTACCTGCAGACAGCTTTTCTAGGTCTTGTGGCCAGCATGACTAAGCTGCTTCTGGTGGACTAGAGCAGCACATGGAAATGCCGTTTACCTTCCCGCTGGATCGGTACCTATTTATCTACTTGCACTTTTGATGTGCTTTCTGTTATGTACTGAAGTTCTCACCCTGGGCCAGCAGGGGGATACTGTAGATAGTTTTTACTCAGGTCCACATATGCAAATAAGGGATCAAAAGTGACGTTCAGTGATTGGATAGTTACAGAAAGTTGTTACAGTTACGTTGTACTAGAGCTCTATATAATCAGGCTGGCTGAACCCTTCAGTTCAGTTCTGTTCTGACCTGTGAATAAACAAGAGCTGTTTGGAGAATCGCTGTGTCGTCTGATATGTTCACCCACAACTTAACACTTTCGAACTGCTGGGTTGACAGGAGCAGGGACTGAGCAACGGGAGCTCACCCCATCACAGGGATTCGAACCACTGACCTTCTGATTGGCCAGCCCTAGGCTCTGTGTTTTAGAACTCAGCGCCACCCGCATCCAAAGAAAAATATGGCACAATTACACACAGCTCATTAGTACTTTCTTTTTGCAAAAACGCACAAGAAACTTTCCCAGACAGATATGCAAACTCAGTAAAATAAAGTATTGTGCTTTATACCAATTCATTTTCTATGGCATTAACAACATTGTGCAACAAACAGTGTCGTTCCCCATATATATTGTAATGCATACAAACGACCCTCTGATGACTTCTTCTGAAGTTCTTGCAGCACAGGGCTAACTGGGATATAAAAGGAAATCATGCATAGGCAGCATAATGGATTAATCATTAGCGCGGGGTGAATCATCACTCTATGGGAAAAAAAGTTATCTTGGTTGGTGTGCTCTACGCTGCAACGGATAAGTTCAAGGGAATGGCTGTGTGCTAAGCCAATTGAAATTAAGGGCAGAAGATGCCATTGGAAAGCCTACTTTTGAATCTTTACTAAAAAGAAAAAAAAAAGAGATAAAAGAATAATTATTCTTTTAACTAACGTTAAGCCAGGTTGCCTACCGGAAAGCGTTGCTTAAAAGGTCTGACTGAATCAATGCATTCTTGAAGCAGGGCTTTTCTTTAATGCATGCTGGTGTGTGCCACATGGATTCATCATGCACATTTCCATGCTGAGTTGTGCAAAACTTTCATCATTGCTTCAGGAGCTGTTTCAACACCTTTAATTGACCATTAATTATTTTATGGCACAAAGGCAAGCCTCTTTGTTTAGAAGCAGATAATACTAATACTAATACTAATACTAATACTAATACTACTACTACTACTAATAATAATAATAATATTTTATTTATATCCCGCCCTCCCCAGCCGAAGCCGGGCTCAGAGCGGCTAACAACATTAAAATGATACAACATTCTAAAATCATTTCATTATAAAATCAATTCAAATCAGATTAATGGCAACCATTGGGCTAGAGTTCTGTGAGGATTGCCAAAGGGTTAGGGTTAGGGTTAGGGTTAGGGTTAGGCTATTGGCTACTAAGGGGCTACTTAAGCAGCTGCACGTCGCTGGAGAGTTTCACTTTCTTGTGACATGCAGTGGAGCACCTGCCCTCCTCTTCCTATATTTAGGGTTGTTCTTTGGCCTTGCTATGCCTGTCTAGGGGTCGTCTGTTTTGGAGCAGGGGTCCGGTAGGAATTTTGCCGTTGTGCTGATTGGCTGTTACCACTTGGTTTTTGCCTACCATGTAGCAAATCTTCACAACTTTGTAAGGTTCGCGGATAGGCATTTGGTTTAGTGTTTTGGGGAGGGGACATGGTTGGCTGTGCCTGCCACCCCCCATTGCTGCTGCTAGGGAATTCCATTAAAGGAATCCAGGAGCTCTCCTTGCTTTTGTCTGAACCCTGTCAAGGGGCCAGGGCCAGGCCAGAGCCCCTGGGAGCATCTCAGGTGAGCTGTGAGATCGAAGGAGTTCTCGCTCCCCCAGGTTGCTTTCCCTTACTGACATATGGTGGTGCCCAGTGTCAGTCCAGTTCCTGCCTCTGTGCAGGTTCAGGTAGTCTGGAACCAATGCCTAAGCAACCACTCACATGCTGTAATCAATAAAGTTGTGGCCAAAATTTAATGCCAAAAACCTTAAACTAAAATCTGTGTGTTTTATGTCTTCGTTTGGGGGTGGTTTTGGGGGTCTTCACATGCAAGTGGGATGGACCAGCTGAGAGCATCCTGTTGCGGTCCTCTGCCTTAATTCCATGCTCCCTTTCATCATCATCATCATCATTTATTATTTGTACCCCATCCATCTGGCTGGACTTCCCCAGCCACTCTGGGCAGCTTCTAACAAAGATCAAAAATACATTAAAATGTCACACATTAAATACTTCCCTGAACAGGGCTGCCTTCAGATGTCTTCTAAATGTCAGGTAGTTGTTTATCTCTTTGACATCTGATGGGAGGGCGTTCCACAGTGCAGGCGCCACTACCGAAAAGGCCCTCTGCCTGGTTTCCTGTAGCTTTGCTTCTTGCAGTGAGGGAATTGCCAGAAGGCGCTCGGCGCTGGACCTCAGTTTCTGGGCAGAACGATGGGGGTGGAGACACTTCTTCAGGTAAACATAGAATGTTAAGCAGGATGTTGACCAACCGTGGAAGCACCCCCTCATTTCCCTGTAGTCTAGGACCACCTCCCCCCCCCAGCAACGAGGGCAGCAGCGGCAATTGCATTTCACATGAATCATATTTTGATTTACGAAGCAATTTTCTTTTAAAGTTTACAACCATAAGAAATATTGGTCTTTGAAGGCATAGCCATGATTAAGATGCACTGGTGCCATTTATTTAGACAATTAATGATTCCCATTTTGTGTTATCTCCTCCAGAATTATTATTTTTAATAAAACATAACCTGTACAAATAAATATCTTTAGGATATGTCACTTAATGTTAAAAGCAACGGAATTGAATAATTGGAGGCTGTAATTAATCAAAATGCTATTAGCTTCAGAATGCATAGAGTTATTGCCTGAATGCCTGTAATTCTTCACCACAATTTTTAGTTTTATTTGGAGCAGGTTATACACCCCACCACACACAAACACCATATTATCAGCTGACACTCGAAAAACTGAAATGTTCTGAAGACCAAAGAATAAAACATCAGCTATTGATTTCAAACTAGAAACCTGAAAGCCAGAGGCCACTCTCCTATTTCAGGGAAAAAGAGCGAAATGAATGAAGCATAACAAGGGATATTGACTTCGTGACTGGTCTGCAGGCCATGAGAGCCCAGTGGCTTTTAATTCAAGCCCCAGTGCCATTGGTTCTATTGGCATCTAATCACAGTTCCACAAAGAAGCAAGAATTCGGTTTTAACAGATGTACATCAGTTGTTAGGGGAATACCGAAGTCACCGAAGGTGAAATGAAGCTGCACTATGCATTAGATTCTTTAAAAGAAGAAACTTTCTTGATGTAAAGCTTCAAACACTAGGTCTTGGATGTTTTTATCAGTTTCAGCTGGTATGTCATCTGTGGCTATTCCTGGACTCTTCAAAGTTTCTCTGTTTTCCAGGGACAGACCTGAATTTACAGAAGCCATCCTGGTTTCTGATTTGATCCCAGAATGCCCTGCTTTTCCTTAAAGGTAAAGGGACCCCTGACCATTAGGTCCAGTTGCTGACGACTCTGGGGTTGCGGCACTCATCTTGCTTTATTGGCCGAAGGAGCCGGCATACAGCTTCCGAGTCATGGGGCCAGCATGACTAATGCTTTTCCTTAGGACGTCCCTATTTTCTTTGGAGAAATGTTGGGGGGTATGGGATACCTTGACAACTGTAGTACAGGCAATGGGCCAGTCTTGGAATATTGCAATGCACTCTTTCTGGGGTTTCCCTTGAGCTTGAAAACTCCAATTAGTGCATAATGTCGCAGCACAGTCACGGACAGGAGTGAGATGCTATAAAAGTCCGCACTGACAGCTGATTTGTTATTGGGCCAAAGTGTTATTATTAGTATATAAAGCTCCCGACAGATCAGAACCAGTTTTCCTAAAGGATCGCCTTACCCTATATATGACCATTTGACACGCAGAAGTGAAACTTTTATACGTTCTACATAATAATTACATAATAATTTTTACTACATAATGATGTTACACGTACTACAGTCGGCACTCGCGGACCAGAACTGAACTTGGGGGCCAAAAAGAGAGAGAAGAGTTAAAGAGAGAACCAGGGCTTTGCACCTGATCAGCAGTGTGGATGGCGACATTTGGCTTGCCCACATATTACAGTGAACACAGGCACAAGCTGCCTCTACACATGTCCAAGTGTTTCACTTGAAAGAGTGTACACAGCTGGATCTCTACAGCTCACCTATTGTATGCACAGGTAGAGAGATTGTACACTCATTAAATGTTACATGTGACATTTACAAATCAGCTACATGTGTACCCAGGTACACAGATTCTGTACTTGCTGAATTTGAACACATCTATTGTCGATAGATAAAGAGATGGGTGCATACATATTTTACAATGCAGTCTGGTTGGTAAACTTCAAGGTGTGATGCTTTTATGCAGAATAGGAATGTATACACAGTGACAGCACCAAGAAAAAGTATTCAGAAGGAGGTACAGGATGAACAAAATGCATTTTGTGTGTTGTGTGTGTGTGTGTGAAAGAGAGCTTTCTCCCCACATTAGATTTCCAAAAAGAGAAATGAAGACATTTTCGACATCAACACACCTATTCTCATTGTTTTCTCTGAAGTGAATCCTTTTGAATTTGGCTATGTTAACTTTCAAGATAAGCATGCTTAGGTTTGCACTTGTATTCTAATTCAAAGTTCATGATTCAGTTCATATATGCTTCTGAAAAGTGCCTTCCTTTCAAGTCACTGCTGGATTCTAGCAACAGGGAGGCAGGCAGTGAGCTACTTGTCTGGGGTTAGTTGTCCCCTTGTCCCTTTCTGGTACCACTTATTCATATACAAGATAAGAAGCAAATGATCCAGTCTCCACAGTCACTATCATTATGCTGTCTTTTGAAAAAAAAATTCTATGCCAATTTAACACCTGTAATAGTTTCCAGAGACTGCTATTGTGAACAGGCCATTCTGTTCTTATCTTTCATACGTTTCGGTTTTGCATAAAAATGTCACAGACCTACCGTAATCCATTGCATTTTATAGCCCTTTGCCTCTGTGTTTACAAAAGAAAGACTGCTCTTACATAGTACTACTTTTGTATCACCTACCCCTTTCTTTCCATGGATATTTCCATCTTCCTACATGCTGGCATCACATGTTCAGAGCATTTATCTGCGGAAACAGATATGCTGTTTTCACAATGTAGCTCCAAAATCATTGTTCGGCTTCACATGGAACTTAATTACCTGTGACAATCTTAAATGCACACTTTTATCCGATTTACAACAAAGCACCTCTCTTATCAGTAAAATGCAGATCTGAATCTCCGTTGTACATTGAATGCACAATTGGATTTATTTGCCACCGTCTTGTAGAGACTGGACCTACCTGGAGGTACAAGGGAGTGAATCTGGAACAGAGCCATAGTCTCCTCCACTTGCCCCTTGCTGATCAAATTGTCCATCCATGACATAAGGAAGTAGCAAGTTGAATCAGAGTAATGGCTTGTCTAGGACTGCCTTTCTAGAACATTCCGTGATGATGATGACATGTGCAGGTTAGCAAACAAGAGAAAAATGGCTGGTGCCTGCTCTTTAAAACACAGGACTTGCACATAAAGATCATCAGTAGAAGAGAATGAATCCCATTGTTAGGCAGATTTAGTAAAGCATAGGAACAGGTTTTCAAACCTTTTAATGTCTACCAGCTACTTGAGGCAACTGCCCCCCTTTACCACTCCTGCAGATAAGCAGTCTACACACTGAAGTAAGTTTAAAATATACTTTACTTACAGCCATGCATTGTCCTCAGCAGCAAATGCAGGTAAATGTTCGTAGTTGAAAAATACAGCAAGGGCAGCCTTAGACATATGTCTGAGGCAGAAAGATACGTTGAGGCATGCCTACCTCCTACAGGCAGAGAGAGAGAGAGAGAGAGAGAGAGAGAGAGAGAGAGAGAGAGAAGAACAGGAAATGAGCCTTACTTCCTCCCTCTCAGGAGAAGAAGGGATGTGACATCAGTAAGCCTACTCTAGCAATTCAGAACTCTGTGGTCCTTAACCCCTTCACATACTAACTAGCATTGTTAGGGTTGACTGAAAATCTCTCACACATGTCAAAAGCCCATTCAAGCTGGATTTTCAGCCCATGGCACTGACTTTCTCATGGCCTGCTGTGCTCATGTGTCAGGGTGGCTAAAAGCTGCCATGAGCTTACTCAGAAGTGTAGTTTAAATGGCTGAGACAAATAAGCCTTCCCTATCAGCACAGTGTCTTCTTATACCCATACTTAATAATGTAAGGCCACAACCGATGGGGCACAATTAGCAACCAACCACTTAAAACCTCCTCAGCCCATTGAATCGGAATCATTTAATGTTCCAGAACATATCCCCTTTCTTGACACAAACTGAACTAATCTCATAACAGACTGGTGGATGGTTTGATGAGTACATCCGCCATGGGTGCATCTCAATAGCTGCTTAAATATTGATCAAGATGGCCGGAACTTGGTCCAAACCATCAGCATCTTCCTTTAACTGCAGCCCTGCACTTTCTTCCAATAACGGCTCTGAAAGTGAGATAATGCCTAATAGTGGTGCTGGGAAACATCTCTCGTTCTAATGAAAGGTCTGCAGATGAGATAAGCTAAATCTTCTCTCTCCCCCCCTTTTAACACCATTCCTGGCAATAATAATAACCACAAATCCCCGATGTATGTTGAATCAGATTTAATTTGTACTAAACTGAAATAAAAACTATTTACCATTGCCCCCTAATGAGTGCAATTTCCTTGCAAACTGTTACTTAACAGGCATTGCACACTGTACCTTTCTAAGCCTGCCTTCGCTGCATCTCCCAGCTTTTGAAGCCCACGGGCTCTCTGTGAGCATTTCTAATAACTAAATAATAATAAAAAAGGATTTATTTATTTTTCAAAATGAAGAAACAAATATGAAAGACAAGAGCTGCCAGGTGTTTTTTTTTTTCTTCACTCCCCAATCTTGGGTGGAAGAGCACTCTATTTATTTTCCTGCCCTGGACTCAGTTAGCAATATGTGCTACGAGCAACCAGATTACAGAACACTACATATCACCCCCATCTCCCCCGTAGTGCCACATAATTCTATCAGGGTATTTGCACCAAACATGCAAACCATCAGACGGCTGTTAAACTGCTCATTTGCAGGGAGAGCCAAAATAGCTCCATTATGATTCCAAGTCGCTGATCTCTTTGCTGCCAGATGGTGCACAAATTGATCCGATCCCGGCGTTACAGATGTCACAGAGGCCTCGCTTCCTTCGCATTAGGAAGCCACATCCTTGCTGGGGATGCAGCTTCAGAGGCCTCCCACACTTCATCTTGAATTCACCCATCAATATATATTGAACTCCAGTCCCACAAAAAAAAAAAAACCAACACCCTGCCCTCGTTAGCAAATCAAATGAGCGTCTTTTTGTCATCACATGAATGCCTGGCTTCCGAGCCAGCAATAAAGCATGTATAATAACAGAGGCTATGTGTGAGTGAATGCTCATTGGAAATTAGATTAGCTGCCTTGCTCCTTCGATGACGGCAAGGCGAATTAGGCAGAGATGGCTTTGTGGAATCCGCTCCTCTTGGGCTTTGCCTCCAGCTGCAAACATTTGTTCACTGCGTAGGAACACTGAACTAATCATGCCAAATGGACCAGGATAAAAGATCAACACATTCACTTCTAATTGCTGGCCGTGCATGCTCTCCTCATCGCCCGCGCTCTTGGTTTCCATGACTTTTAAAGCTTCGTTGAGTAGCTATTGGGGGAAATTTAAGAAGGAAGGAGATAGCATTAAATAATCAGGCCCATCTAGTCCAGCATCCTGTACTCACAGTGGCCAACCTGATACCTGTGAGAAATTGAAATACTTTATTGTCACTTGTAAAACTTGTATACAGTGAGATTACACGAGCACCCCCCCCCACTCAGCTCTCTTAGTCTTAATTCCCCTCGTTTACTGACGCACACCCACCAAACCTGAAAGTCAGTTACCTTGTTGTTATCTTTTCATTCAGCAGCCTAACAGCCCACAGATAGAAGCTGTTCTTTACCCTGTTGGTGCAACTAATCATGCTTCTATATCTTCTGCCTGAGGGCAGGAAATCAAGAAAGTGCCGGCCAGGGTGTGAATCATCCCTGGGAATTTTTCATACTCTTCTGAGGCAATGTTCTTCCGCTATTTCATCCAGCGGATTCACAAGACAGCCCATTATATCTTATGCTGTATTTACCACCCTCTGTAGGCACTTCCTATCAGTTGATGTCAAACCAGCGTACTACACCGTGATGCAGTATGAAAGGACACTTTCTATTGTTGACCGGTAGAGGGAGATCATCAAATGTTGACATCGTTCTTCCACAATACTCTGAGGAGATGGAGTCTCTGTTGGGCTTTCTTAACCACCTGGGTTGTATTGATTTTCCAAGTAAGATCTTCACTGAGATAGGAATTTAAAGGAAGAGACTCTTTCCACACAGCCCTCCCCGATATACAGTGGGGCTGGTTCTCCTCTCTTCCTCTGAAAAAGAAACCAGTAAACAGAACATGAGCCCAAGAGCTCCGTCCTTTCCTGTGGTTTCAAGCAACTGGTATTCAGAAGCATTGTTACTTCCAAATGTGGAGGTAGAGCATTGGGCGTAGCCATTGATGTAAGGGATACTAAGAGATGGGTTTTCTCTTTAAAGCTGAAGTCTCTTGGACTGAAACTTAAGAGAAGTAGGGTTTTTCTTTTCTTTTCTTTCTTTTTTCTTTAGCAGAATTTAGCAGATGGGGGGAGGGGGGAGACTCTGTGCAACAGGACGTTCTGCTGAAAAAGAGTTTTGATATTTCAAATCAAGTGTGGGAAACCTTTGCCCTTCCAGATGCTGCTGAACAATAACTCCCATCAGACCTAAAGAACATGGGCAATGGCCAGGGATGATGGAAGATGGAGCCCAGCAAATATCAGGCAGGTCAAAGTTACGTCACCCCTGTTTTAAATGCTGCAACAGAACACCATGATGGCAGTAAAACCCTAAACAGGGCTGCCTTCAGCTGTCTTCTAAAAGTCTGGAAGTTGTTCTTCTCTTTGACAGATGTGGGAGGGTGTTCCACAGGGTGGGTACCACTACCAAGAAGGCCCTCTGCCTGGTTCCCTGTTACCTCGCTTCTCACAGTGAGGGAACTGCCAGAAGGCCCTCAGAGCTGGACCTCAGTGTCCGGGCAGAATAATGGGGGTGGAGATGCTCCTTCAGATATAACAATTCCCAGCATCCCTGACAACTGATCCTGCTAGCTAGGGATCATGGGAGTTGTAGGCCAAAAACATCTGGAGGGCCGAGGCTGAGGAAGCCTGCACTAAGGGAATGCCCGCATAAATGAGAACAATGTTGAGGTCACAGTGAGGATGTGTACACTAAAATGTGCCTCCACCAACACTGAAGTGAATAGTAACGTTTATTTTCAGAGAGGAGCATTGCATTCTCAGTGGAGCTTTCTGGCATTGAAGTGTTTAGGCTAGGAGCATGTCGTTGTGTGTACCTCGGGTTACATACGCTTCAGGTTACATATGCTTCAGGTTACAGACTCCGCCAACCTTGTACCTTGTTACCTTGGGTACTATTTCTGAAACTTTGCTTCAGGATGAGAACAGAAATCGCACGGCGGCGGCGTGGCAGCAGTGGGAGGCCCCATTAGCTAAAGTGGTGCTTCAGGTGCCTCCGGAACGAATTAAGAACTTAACCAGAGGTACCACTGTAAAAGTAATGATATCTGCAAGTAATATAATAAACTGTGAAACTGAGCTGCACTTCTGACAGCCAAACAGCCACCTCTCTCTCCGTTTCACTTTTCTCAAACTTACCTGACAGTGGGGCAGACACGGCAATGATAAGTTTATTGACATATCTGCTTTCTTTCCAGTCCCAACATGCCCTTTTTGCTATTCTGTGTTGGCAGCAGGGGCCCAGGTGCATGGAATCCTGTGAAACTGGATTTCCCCAGGACCCTGTTGCACAATTCTAGATACCTGAAAGAAGGAAGGAGAGAGGTTTAAAGACTGTCTCAAGGCAAATCTAAAAAAATGTAGTATAAACACCAACAACTGGGAAACACTGGCCTGCGAGCGCTCCAGTTGGAGAACAGCTTTTACCAAAGGTGTCATGGGCTTTGAAGACATTCGAACACAGGACGCAAGGGAGAAATATGCCAAGTGGAAGGCATGCTTGGCAAATCCACACCGTGATCAACTCCCACCCGGAAACCAATGTCCCCACTGTGGAAGGACGTGTGGATCCAGAATTGGCCTCCACAGTCACTTAGGGACTCATTGTTAAAACCGTGTTTATGGAAGATAATCTTACTCGGCTACGAGTGATCACCAAAGAAAGAAGAAAGATAGAAACTTCCAGAAAAAGAGGAGGGGAGGAGAGAGGGGCAAGAGTGGAGAGAGACAGAGAGGGAGACAGAGAGGGTGAGAGGTGGTTGGTGTAGTAGGTGTCACTCACATAAGTTCCTAACATGGTTCTTGCTAGTAACAGAGAAAGTAGTGGCAGGGTGGTTGATGTGATATGGGTGCAGTGGCAGGCATGGACAAAACCAGGATTTTTTTGGGGGGGGATAGGCTTTATGGGGGGCACAGCCAAGTTATCTGTGACACAGGTCAGTTAGTTAAGTTTTTTCATTTATTTACTTGATTTAGGAGAGGCAGCTGCCCCTCTGCCCCCTAGCTACGCCCATGATGACAGGAGTGTCACATTTGTTCTACTGCTGTGTTTACATTGCACCAACCTCCCATGATTTTGTTCTCATTTACTGGCAGCAACCTCCACATTGGGAAGCCAGGTGACCAATGGCACCCTCTTCTGCTGGCCACTACTTGGAGAGAGAGATCTTTCCATTATTGCTACTGCCCTTCCTCCTCTAGCTGTGGCCCTTGCGAGTGCTCAAAAAGATTCAAGCTTTGCTTTTTCACCACTCACAAGGAAAGATCACACAAAAAAGGACAAGAGGAAATTGAGATGCATCGAGGGGAATTCACCCATCAGTAATACAGGCTGGGGTTCTGCATACAGCCCAAATGCTAGGTGTATACCACAGGAACAAGCCTGGTGATATAAAAATTTGGTTCCATCATCTAAGCATGGATGTGAGCTCTGTTTAGGCATCAGAGAAGATCTTCTCAGCAAAGCCAGTAAAATTGTGCCTGGCACTGACAGCAACTTCTTTTCCACTTGAAAATTATTTATGCCTTTGATTAATAAGCTACATTTCTGCAGCTCTAAATTTGAATTATTGCATTGTTGTTCTGTGATTCTTCAGCCTATTATATTAATTTTTCAAAGGTATTAGAATTTAGTGTGCTGGGTCACATTAGCTCTTAGTCTTTTTCTAGACTTGCGGACTACTTTTAATTAACTTATCGCTTGTGAGCAAGTTAGGATTTACAATGTTATGGGCTGATTTAGATAGTGTCAGTAAAGACAGAGCTGGGCAATATTTCCTGCTCTTCTACGTGTGTCACAGCCAAAAGTAATTCATTGATATAGTTACCTGGAGAACCAACAGGCTGTGCAGAGGCAGAAGAATGATGGAGCAGGACCATCACAGAGGATTGGCCATAAATGTCACTGTTGAGAGCAAATCCTACTATCCTATAACTTGAGATGGCTCGACCAATCTAGTTCCACTCAGTGTCATTTTCTCATCTAGTCATTCATAAATCCCTTCCATTCTATTTCCATATATGCAAATGCATGCAACATGAAAATTCATATTAAGGACAATATTCTTGAAATTAATAGTAATTTATATATTCTTTTTTTAAAAAAATGTTAGAATCATTGAAATGTTGAGTTGGAAGGGACCCTGAGGATAATCTAGTCAAACTTCCCAACAAGAAGAACTACCGATGAAAGAAGAATGGCAGACAAAATTAATGGACTATGCAGAATTAGATAAAATGACAGGAAGGATTCGAAACCTGCGGGATCAGAGATTCTCAGAGGACTTGAGTAAATATGTGAACTATTTGAAAAGCAACTGTAATCAACAGATTACGCTAGTAGGACGGCAAGAAGTTTTGTAAGGAGGACTAGGTGAAATATTGCAGAGAAAAGCATGAAGAGAATTATTAGCGAAGGTCTATTAAAAGTAATAGTGAAACTAATGAAATGCAGATAAAGTGATAAAGACTTAAAAATCTTCAGAAGTGGTTGATGGAAGTCCAAAACATTGTATAAGATAAGAAAATATGTTGTATGTTTTTTGGAAATTTTATGTAAAAATTAATAAAAATATATTTTTGAAAAATCTAGTCAAACTTCCTGCAATCCAGGACTATGCAGCTGTCCCATACAGGGATCGAACCTGCAACCTTGGCATTATTAGCACCAAGCTCTAACCAACTGAGCTATATTGACCTGGGGGAGACCCCACCTGAAAATCTGGAGAGTCACTGCTGGCCAGCATGGACAATACTGAACAAACTGGGCCAATAGTCTGCATCAAGCAACTTCCTATGTTCCTAACTATGTGTCTCTGAGCCTATTTTTTTCTCACAAAGTGCACATTTCTCAATATATTTTATCTGCGTTTCTAAACATCTCAACATACGCTTTTTAAAAGGCATTTTGAGAAGCTTTGTGAACTGAGAGCTGCATCAGAACATGACTAAACGACTAAACAACAAGAACATGGTGGCATTATTGGGCAGGGACAGGAAATTACCTGTCTCACTTTCCCCTTCTGAGATGTGCAGAACTCCTGAAAGGAACTGCTAGTGCTGAACTGTCTTTCTTGCCTAGAATGCTGTAGGTTGGACTTCATTTCTCATTGGAGTTGATTTGAGAAGATTGGCAGTTGTGCCTTTGGAAGCTTTTATCTGCCATCTTATCAGCGGAGGTATTGTAGTTATAAATCATTTAAAAGCTTAAAAACTTCCTTCGCTGAGAAGTTCATAGTGTTACCTCCAAAGTTTGCCTAAAGCAAAATTCAAGGCAAATGTGGAGGTGAAAACATCTAAGCTATTGCTTGGGAAGCTAAAAGTATTTTGATAAGACTAGGAACATTTCTCAGAGGACTTTCACGCCAGAAGCTCTTTAAGTACATAGGTAGATGTATGGAAGTTTCTCCAGTTAGTTCTTTACATCAGGTATGGGGAACCTTTGGTCAGGGATGGTCAGCTCCTTCATCTTCCCAAAATCAAAATATGACCACCACCACTCCAGTACTAGATGTTCTCCATTGGGGCTGGGAGAAGGTGATTCCACCAATGGGATTGCAACAAGGAGCAGCAGACGTCTATCTGGTGGGTGAACTGGGTAAAAATTGAATATGGCCAGAAATGGGCATCTCACCCAGAGCCTCCTAAGCTGGTCCCATCAAATGCAACCATCATTGCTTCAAGCCAGAGCTTTGCAGCTTGTTTTTAAACATCATGTGATGACTAATACCTTTAACACTGCACAGTTTGAGGTAGATTGTACCTGTAGCATGTTCAAAACTCACCCAGGTCATGGGGGTGGGAGTGGGGGTGGGGAATGGCTTCTTCAATCCTCTCTGGGAAATCCCCAATGCAATGTCGCCCCCTGCCCTCCAGAAGCATGTTTTCCGTTACTTGCACCAACCACCCAAATAAGAAGATTTGTCAATGTGATTCACTTCTGCACAACTAAGCTTTGACTAAATCTATAGCGAAGCTTTGGAAGCGCGAATGTTTAGCAGTTATAACCCTTCCATCATTTTGCCCAATGCATTTTGCCCATTTTTTCACACCTCCTTTAGACTTACAACCCATCTGTAAACATTTTTTCAAGCCTAAATAAAACACCCTTATAACCATTTCTTCCTGCTGCTTAAAATCAATGTGTTTAACTTTTTTTTATCTTCCATGCTACATAGCTTATCTCTTAAATCTTTGTTGATCCTCCGTAGTTCATAAAAACTGTTACTGCTCATAGTGAGGGATGGGGATTTACTGTATATAGGGTTACATGAATTCAGAATACCATCAAGACCTTAGCTCATATTTCTTCATACTTTTTACTCTACTCAAGTCTTAGTTGTGCATGTGTTGTCTTTTTTTGCACAGCTTGAAGTAGGAATTGCCACTTCCAAAAGCTCTGTATCAGCACTCCAGCCCTCATGAAGACTCATGATGCCTTTCCTTGTCTGCAACATTATAATGGCAGCAGGTGTCTTGCTGTGAAGAATAGCAGCAGCAGTAAATAGGTGGGGTTTGGTTTATAATGTTTTCCTCCCTCCTTGTATTATCCTTCTGTATTATAGTGTAATTGCTGCTTCCCTGATATGCTCTGATTCCTCTCTATGTGGATGGATTGCTAGGTTGTTGTCTAGGAAGAAAACTAGCAATATCTGCACCTTGTGGGAGATGGCTATTACTGATTACCTGCCATAATATCTAGCACTGGCAAAATAGCTGCGAGGTTGACTTGATATATCTGGAGATGCTGCAGATGCAAGATCTGGGGGGGGGGGGGAAAAGAGAGAGAGAGAGAGAGAGAGAGAGAGAGAGAGAGAGAGAGAGAGAGAGAGAGAGAGAGAGAGAGAGAGAGAGGAGAATCAAATCCCAAAGAGAATTATTATGGAGACAGTTGCAAGACGTCATTACTTTTTGGCTGCAATTTCCAATAGTTTCCAGAGCCCAAAGGAGTTATTATAACACTCAAATCAAGCTTACAAAGCGTGGGTGAATTCACTCTGTTGTAATCCACAATCTAGTTGCACTTCAACATTGTTTGTTCATCTATCACAATTCTAGTCCTGATTAAATATCACTGAAATTATTGAATGAATACGGCAATTTTTTAAGTGTGGTTTTATATTTGGTGCATCATTTTAAAAAGACAAGCAGCCACCAAATATCAGTTAGTTGAGTCGTGCATGGCTCTGTTGATAACCTGTCATATTAGCTACCGGGATAAGTTTAAACTGCTAGTTTGAATGCATAAAACTCTATAGGTAAAAAAGGTAAAGGACCCCAAGACAGTTAAGTCCAGTCAAAGGTGACTATGATGTTGCACCGCTCATCTCACTTTCAGGCTGAGGGAGCCGGCATTTGTCCACGGACAGCTTTCCAGGTCATGTGGCCAGCATGACTAAACCGCTTCCGGTGCAACAGAACACCATGATGGAAGCCAGAGCACATGGAAACACTGTTTACCTTTCTGTTACAGTGGTACCTATTTATCTACTTGCACTGGCGTGCTTTCGAACTACTAGGTTGGCAGGAGCTGGGACAGAATAACGGCAGCTCACCCCGTCGTGGGGATTCAAACTGCTGACCTTCCGATTGGCAAGCCCAAGAGGCTCAGTGATTTAGACCACAGTGCCACCCGAGTCCCTATATAGTTTGGGATCAGAACACCTCAAAGCTCATTTCACCCCTTATAGAACCAGTGCAATACATGATACACTTAGTTGCAAAATATAGTAAAAATTAATTTAAAAATATCAAGAAATAGAGAAAAAATAACAATCCCCTGATTCATAAGGCCTAAAAATAAGATGCAGAAACACCACCCCATGTTTATATATAAAAACATAAGCCCAACAGCAAAAATAACTCACCTCGTAAATTAAATCTTGACCCCAACAAAAGCCCTCAAGCAACACTCCACCCCCATAGTCTCCAGGCACCCTGAGCAGTGCTTACCTAGACTCACAGCAAAATGGTCTCTGCTATATTCAGCACTGAAAGCTTTTGTAGCCGGGATTAGTCAGGATCCTGCCCTCCCAGGCCAGGTGTGGATAGGCCAGCAAAGCAGGGAGTTGATCTTGCAGCTCTCACAGCCAAGAACGGGAGAGATGCCAGATTTTGCCCATATCAAAATTTAAAGCAAATTTCAAGGTACCCCCCCCCCCAAGAAACAAAACACCTGAGATGGGTTTTAAGGGAAGGCAAAGTAATTTTGACAACTTTGTGGGTTTGCAGAGAGCTGGATAACCGCCACTCATCCTCTATTAGCCTCAGCTGTGAAATTGGCAAGAAACAGAGTAAATTCTTGGACATGAAAATGGGGCGGGGGGGGGGAGGGAAATCCTGCTGAGTTTTTGACATTTTCCTGAAAAGAGTGACCCTAGAGAGGCAATCTATGGGGGGCTGGGAGTATCACCGTTTGCACCTAATCCAATGCACGTGTTTCATTGACATGCTCAACTTCCTAATTTGTATTAATTAAATATGTTACGCTGTATAATTAATGCAAGCTAATTTCTGGTACAGTGGTTTCTTTGAAATCTTCCATGCCGCTATTGTTCGCTGCGTAAAAGCGTAGGAGTAATAGATGTGCTAACCATGATATTTGAATAACTTAAGGGAAGGAAGATGTTGAAATCGCAGACAATTGGCTCTGTTGTTCTCGCCATACTACCTTTTCGTTCCTGCAGTTTAGGGATTTGTGAGATAAAAGCTTGTTTCGTGTTAAGTAAACATGTGAAAAGCAAGGGGGGAGAAATAGGTCAGCAAAGTGGAGTTAAGTGTGTGGCAAGGGGATTTTGAAACAGAAGCATGAGAGAGAGATTGAAGAGCTAATGTCGAGTGAGATCCATTCATTCATAATTACCGTATTTTTCGCTCTATAAGACGCACCCGACCATAAGACGCACCTAGTTTTTAGAGGAGGAAAACAAGAGGGGAAAAAATTCTGAATCAAATGTTGTTGAAGAGGCTTTGCGCGGCTATCCCTGAAGCCAGAACAGCAAGAGGGATTGCTACGCAGCTCTCCCTCTTGCTGTTGTGGCTTCAGTGATAGTTGCGCAGCCTGCATTCGCTCCATAAGACGCACACACATTTCCTCTTACTTTTTAGGAGGGGGGAAAGTGTGTCTTATAGAGCGAAAAATACGCTCTATATTTGTATGCCACTTTTGCACAAAAAGAACCATGCTCAAAGTGGCTTGCATAAAAGAAAACAGGAAAAAGGCATCTCGAAATCGAACAGTTCAAAAACAATTTCATAATAACTTAATAGACTAACAGCACAATGGCTTACAAAGTAACAACCTTTCAACACTTTAAATGTAGCAAGGTTACATTGAAAGCATTCAATAGCAAAAATAACAAAGGCTGTAAGAATTGTGGAGTGTTTTTGACCCTCAAAGCACTGTTGGACCTCAACTCCTATTAGCCCCAGGCAGCAAACCCAATGAACAGGGAAGATGGGAAATAGCAACATGGAGGGGTGTGTGTGTGTCATACCTTTTTGGCACATCATGTGCCCCTTGAACTACCCTCTAATCTAAATTCTCTCCCTCCCACCCTCTGCCCTGGCATCATTGGAGATGCATTTTCAGACAGCTTTAAAAATCCCAACCCACAAATCCTCATTTTGCTCACTCTGCAGTACCACTTCTCATACGCTGAGATCAATCTAATTGAAATGGTCATCTGCAGGTTTGAACAATTCGCTCTGTCTTTCCCAAGTCATTAATGAATATGGTAAAAAGTGCAGGTCCTAATTTCAATCCTCGGGGCTCTTTTGTGTCCTAGAAATTTTAAATCAATTAAAATTAAATTAATGCTAAGACTAAAGCTAATCTACATTTAATGGGCACCCCATTAATAATATTATACCTTAATGATCGTCACCTTTATCATACATTAGCACAGATTTCATGAGGGCACCAAGATTCTATTTTTCTCAGGGTGGTGAATGTCTTGAAGCTTTGACACTTCTTAATTTTAAAAGCCGTTTAATAACATCTGTTAGTTGTCCTTTCCTTCCAGTGCTGCCATTAACCGTCTACATAGCTTTTTGCAGTCTGATAGGACCGAAATTCGGAAACTGTAATGTGAATGAGTGGGGGTGGATGTGATTGGGAGTTAGGCTGCAATCCTAACCCCAGTTATCTGGGAGTAAGCCCCGCTGAATTAAATGGGACTTACGTCTGAGTAAGAACGATTACAGCCTTAGCTAATTATTTTCTATCAGATGAGCATATCTTCACCCACCCAGTCCAAGTGTGGGTACAACACCAATGCTTGTGGATTCTCACAGGATTCCACCCCATTGCCACATTCAGGCACTCCACAGGCAGCACAAAGGAATATTGCAAACAGTGGCATAGCGTGGGTTGCCACGCAGAGGGGTGGGTGGGATGGTGAGAAACGGATGGAATACGCATGCACATTAAACTGCCTAATGGCATCCAGGGGATCACAGCCACTGAGATAAAAATAGAAGAGTGGTTCTGCTGTCTGGAGAGGTTACTTCTTGGGTAGCCCAAGGTGGGGTACTTCTTGGGCAGCCCCAGGTGGTGAAATTTTGCACCCCTAACAATTTTGCCCCTGGGGAAACTGCCCCTTTGGACCTCCATGCTACGCCACTGATCGTAAAGGATGGGTGATCCATGCATGCATAGTGCCATCTAATTCTATCCCTCTGCACCATACAAGTAACTTCAGACAGAGCCAAAGCTATTTGCGTGGTGTATCTCTAGGGAGAGATGGATCTGGGAGGTCCTCACACGCCAATTTTCTGCAATGGTCTCTTGGGCAGCCTCTGGGCGTCCAAGCACGTGCCTGCATAGAGGAAAGGAATCGGGGCTTGCATTGAGCCAGCTTGTGTCTATATTCAGTGGCAAAGTTTCTATCGGTGGTTGCAAGAACCAATGATCCCTATATTCTGAACGAAATGCTTGTTTAACCACTGAGCCTAGGGCTTGCTGATCAGAAGGTTGGCGGTTTGAATCCCTGTGACAGGGTGAGCTCCCGTTGCTCGGTCCCTGCTCCTGCCAACCTAGCAGTTCGAAAGCACATCAAAGTGCAAGTAGATAAATAGGTACCGCTCTGGCTGGAAGGTAAACGGCGTTTCCATGCGCTGCTCTGGTTCGCCAGAAGCGGCTTAGTCATGCTGGCCACATGACCCGGAAGCTGTACGCTGGCTCCCTCGGTCAGTAAAGCGAGATGAGCACCGCAACCCCAGAGTCGGTCACGACTGGACCTAATGGTCAGGGGTCCCTTTACCTTTACTTAGGCTGTATGAATTGTGTATTGCTTTGTAACGATTTGTTGGGTCTCTGGACCATAATAAAGATTGTTGTTGTTGTTGTGACTTGCGATCTCGATCACACACAGTCTGTAGTCCGCTGGCAGTAGGAGTATAATACGGGCATGTCTTTAAGTTAACATCTTACATTAAAAACCTGACAGTACCAAATTATCGAAGGCTTTTCACCAAAGCCAAACTAAACATCTTTCCTTCTTCAGTGTTGGATGGCAGGTTGAGAGGAGTTCCCTATCAGGAGAGACTTTGTTCGTGTGCTCAAGACATCGATTCCATAAAACATATTTTGTTGCACTGTGCAAAATATGAGCAAGCCAGGGCTGAACTGATATTACCCTTGCTGGTACCTTTCCTGGGAAAATCAGAGGCTCATTATGTCAGGTTCCTATTGGAAGACCGGACAAATGCTAGAACATTAGCAGTGGCCAAGTTTTTATCGGTGGTTGCAAGAACCAATGATCCCTATATTCTGAACGAATGCTTGTTTAACCTGGAGGTAGGCTGTATGAAGTGTGTATTGCTTTGTAACGATTTGTTGGGTCTCTGGACCGTAATAAGGGGGGGGGGGCATATTCAGAAGTTTTATAGTCCTCAGAGTGTGGAACTGCGTTGGCCAAAAAACAGGTGCTCTCAAGGAATATTCACATGTGCACTGAACAAGAGAAGGGAGTGGGAAATTGCTGGTATTTCCTTTCGCCTCTTTGGAGATATTTATAAAGCTACACTTTGGTTTTAAATGTTGCAAGGGCCTCTTTTGGAAACACTACACACATTAGGTATGCCATGTTTATGCTTCCTTGAGTTCTTTCAACAGGTTCGCTCTATCAAACTGACACATTGATGTGCCTTTCTCATGCTTAACTCACTCCTCTTTCTTCTCTCCTTTACATGGCCCACAGTGTTCCATGCACAAAAATATTGATATGTTTTCCTTTGAAAAAGCTCGTGTCTGGCATCCCAACGTCCCATTGTTGAATTATAGATAGTTTATGGATTTTCCTGGCATCTCACCTCAGGCTGTGATCTTGTCTGTTCTCGCACAAAGTTAAACACCGTTGTTACTTACTATTTGACTTATTTGCCAGCTGCTCTCAGCCGCATAACGTTGGGAAGTGGTGGGGGAGGATTTGGATAAAATATTTCCGAAGGCAACCAAGGTACAGTAGGAAAACACACTAGATGTTTTGCTTGACATTGCAATCCTATACTCGAATCTGTGCAGAGTTACTGGGAACTTATGATCGCAACCTCAGTCTTTCATCCTCCGCAGGATCATTTGCTCTAGCTGTAAGTAGGGGTGGAAGGATCTGCCAATTTCAGTTATCCCCATTTCTCATCATTCAGTCTTAAATTCAGTTCTCTACATTGCTGTAGCAATTTGGATTGATTTTTTTTTTTTTACAGTGTCCTCACAGAAATGCATCAGCATTTTAGTGTGAATTTCTCCCAACATGGAGGGAGGGCAGTTTTGACTAATGCAAACATCTACCCCTGTTTTTTGCCAACAAAGGTCCGTATAGTTAAAGCCATGGTTTTCCCAGTAGTGATGTATGGAGGTGAGAGCTGGACCATAAAGAAAATTGATCGCCAAAGAATTGATGCTTTTGAATTATGGTGCTGGAGGAGACTCTGGAGAGTCCCATGGACTGCAAGAAGATCAAACCTCTCCATTCTGAAGGAAATCAGCCCTGAGTGCTCACTGGAAGGACAGATCCTGAAGCTGAGACTCCAATACTTTGGCCACCTCATGAGAAGAGAAGACTCCCTGGAAAAGACCTTGATGTTGGGAAAGATGGAGGGCACAAGGATAAGGGAACGACAGAGGACGAGATGGTTGGACAGTGTTCTCAAAGCTACCAGCATGAGTTTGACCAAGCTGCGGGAGGCAGTGGAAGACAGGAGTGCCTGCCGTGCTCTGGTCCATGGGGTCACGAAGAGTCGGACACGACTAAACGGCTAAACAACAAACAATGTTGTTTTCACTAATCTATTCTTTTTAATTCACACTTTCCCCTATTACAGTCATACCTCGGGTTACAGACGCTTCAGGTTGTGCGATTTCAGGTTGCGCACTGCGCCAAACCCGGTAGTACTGGAACAAGTTGCTTCCCGGTTTCGGCACTTGTGCATGTGCAGAAACACTGAATCATGACCCGTGTGTGCACAGATGCAGCTCTGTGGGTTGTGGACGCTGCGGGTTGCAAAGGTGCTTCCCGCACAGATCATGTTCGCAACCCGAGCGCCCACCACATAGGCATTTTGGTAAACATTTGCTCTTTGGAAAACTGCACCACAAAATTCAGGTAAATGCAATTTTTGAAGGATGCATCTGTTTCAGTTCACATCCAGAAAGTGCAAATTCAATAGGGCAATGGGAGAGAGAGGGCAATGGGTCTCCCTGAAGCCAACTCTGAGAAAGGGCAATGCTTCCACGTCTGGGAAATGATATATAATGAGATGAAAAAGATGTTGAAATATACATTTATTAAGAAACCAGATGCATTTTTACTTGGCATTGTAGGAGATGATATAAATAGAGAGGATTATAAGTTGTTTTTATATGCAATGATGGCAGCAAGAATATTATTGGCACAAAAATGGAAACAAGAAGAATTACCGACGAAAGAAGAATGGAGGATGAAACTGATGGACTATGCAGAGCTAGATAAACTAACAGGAAGGATTCGAAACCTGCGGGACCAGAGATTCTCAGAAGACTGGAGTAAATATACAAACTATTTGAAAAGTAATTGTAATGAACAGATTACACTAGTAGGATTGCAAGAAGTTTTGTAAGGAGGATTATTTGAAATATTGCAAAAAAAGACTATGAAGAGAATTATTAGTTAATGATAATTAAGAGTAATAGAAAAACTAGGAAATGCAGAATAAGTGATAAAAAACGGAAAATCACCAGAGGAGCTGATGGAAGTCACAAAATATTGTATAAGATAAGAAATTATGTTATATGAATGTTGGAAATGATATGTTAAAAAAACTAATTATATATATATATAGAGAGAGAGAGAGAGAGAGAAAGGGCAATGCTTCCTGTGCTCAGTTTGGCATTTTGTAAGTTAAAATGGGTGCACAGCAAAGGGTGCTTGGTTGCTCAGCGCTGGCTCAACTCTTGACTTCTGATTCTTCCTATTGGTTCACCTCTGATGGCTGCCAACATCTTAACCTTTGCCAAAACACGAAAGACCTACGTATTTATATATAATATATTCAAGGTTTAGAAAACAATACCTAAATTGTGTGGTTCCTTTCAGCGATTTTTTTTTCTTTTCTGTATTCATGAATTCAGAGAGAGAAAGATATTGCCTCAGATTAATTAATTAAAAATCTGGCACTGCAAAGAATAGGATGGAAATTGGAGACACAAATAAATAGGCCACAAATAGCAATGTTTTGATCCTGCAAATCAGTGAATCACCAAAACCTTCCTTACGGTTCACCCATGAAGCATTCATTCCAGAATGAGCACCTGCAATTCAGAAGCCCTTGTGAGAAGAAATATGCTAGATGGGTGTTTTTTTTAAGGAGTCCTTGGTTTCAGTGGGATCTGAATTCTCATCCATTTAAAATGGCAATGTCTTGGAGCTTTCCTCCTTACAGCACTGAAGAGAAAATAGAAAAATGTCTGTGAGAGAAAATGAGCCGCTCATATTATTGCATTTGCATATGAGGAAAATGTTAATACCCTATTATCTCCTCTTCCCTCTGAATCTGTGGAAATTCCATAAATCAGATTACTTTCTCTAATCTGTGTTAGCAGGAGGCTTTAAGGAAAATAGATAAAACAAGGGTCTTACAGTACATCCTTCGTGTGGTCCTGAATTCTTAAAGCAAGTGCTCTCCAGCCAGCTATCAACTCAGTGAAAACTTGACAGAATATATATATATATATATATGCTCTTAGCAATCAAATGAACGTATCAGAGATTTTTGTAATCTGCAAGCACTTCAAATCTGTACAAAGGGATTAATGTCTTTATTTTTATGGACTTCGTCGAAATCAAGGGAGCTTCTTTTAATATTCCCAAACACTCCTTTTTCCTTCCTTTTCCCCAATTATTTGCTCAACTTTGACAATCTGTGTCACAACCAGCTATAACTGCTACTTCGATGGTCTTCGAAAATGATTAAATAATACTTGTGGGGGGGGGAATGTAAATTGCGATTTGATAAAGGCATTGTCCTCTGTTTTCATCTCTTCTTTCAGATACAGGGAAATGGACACACATTGTAAGCGGAGGGAAGATCAAACTCTTAAATCTACAATTTTCTTGTCATCTCTCGCACAAATGAATCTTAGAAACATATTAGTCATCTGACTCATCCGGCTTCCCTCCTTGGGAAGAGGAGGGAAGCTTTTATCAACATATTTGTCTTTCTAAAAAGGAATGTTTGCCATTTTAAATGTGATTTGTAGAAAACAGAAGTTTTGAACAGATTCATAGTTGGTGGTACTGAACTCCTCCCTGAATGCACACAATGGAATGTAAAATTCATTTAAAAAATTTAACAGTGCAAAACATCCTCCCCCCCCCCCAATTTTATTGGCAGAATAATGGCTGATTATGGCCACCTTTGTAGCTTCTGTTCAGTTATGAACCTCTGGCCTTGCTCTTGTACTTTGAAATTTGACTTCTGGGCCATGTACTTGCATGTCAGCTGAATATGAGGCATAACTGTGAAGAGAATGTGTCCCCTTCAAGTTCTGTTTTATTTATTTTTTAAAATCAAACCTTATTTCCTTTAAGCATATTACTAGCAGCCTTTGCCCAGGGAAAAGCTTAATTTAGCATGCAGAACATGACCCGTTTTATCAGGCACAGTTAAATACTACGAATAATCCGTTTTTTTAAAGTGCGATTGTTCTTTTCTTACCCTCATTTCTGACTTACTCTGCCTTGAGCATAATACAATATCATAATTATTGTTAACAGCAAAGTCAGGATTTTCCAAAACACAGCTTTGGCACTTCTGAGCTTCAGACTTTTTACAATATTAATTAAGACTTTCATCTGTAACCTCCTGGGTTCAGGTCTCTTGCTCTGACTGAAACTAGGTTAGCAGTAATGAAATTTTGGTCGGTAATTTCATCTTTGAAGCATCCCGGCTTTTTAATAAAGCAGTGATTCACCAATGGTGGGTTGAGAAGGAACAGTCAGGCCATACAGCTTTATCAGTCTAACCCAGGATTCTAGTACTCTGGGGGGAAGGATGCAAGCCCTTGGGGTATACAGACGAACAATGTAGAAACCAGGTGCTAGGGGTGGAAGCGGGTGGTGCTGTGGTCTAACCCACTGAGCCTCTTGGGCTTGCCGATCAGAAGGTTGTAGGTTCGAATCCCCATGATGGGGTGAGCTCCCATTGCTCTGTCCCAGCTCCTGTCAACCTAGCAGTTCAAAAGCACACCAGTGCAAGTAGATAAATAGGTACCACTGCGGTGGGAAGGTAAACAGCATTTCTGTGCTTTCTGGTTTACACCACAGTGTTCTGTTGCACCAGAAGCGGATTAGTCAGGCTGGCCACATGACCTGGAAAGCTGTCTGTTGACAAACGCCAGCTCCCTCGACCTGAAAGCGAGATGAGCGCCGCAACCCCAGAGTCACCTTTGACTGGACTATGGGATCTTCTGAACACAGGACAGAAGAACCCTGTTCATATTGTCCATAAATATTCTCCTTAGAAGACCAGCAGAATGTGCTAAAGAATAAATTAGATTGAAAACAGAGATTTTAAAAATTAATTTGCTTGGCAATATTATTTTATACTTGTGGGCAAGGTTGATAACTCATTAATCTGATGTTTTACATTCTATTGACTAATTTTTTTATTATTTTGTATTCTGTGTTGTGCACTGCTTTGGCTAAAATGTGTTATAACAATACATTCTACCTTACTAAGACATGTAGGGGAGGCTGCTTGCTTGCTTGTTTGTTTTTTAAAAAATATGTAATGTGTTTAGCTTTTTTCTGTAGTTGTTGATTCCATTTCCTTTTAATTTTGAGACAGAGGAATGAACATTCTGGTGTGCATGTTTAAGACAGCAGTCCGCACCTCAAGCAGAAAACACAGCTTGACCTTTGCACCGGCATTCAAGACAGCCGATATAGATGAAAAATACAATGCAATGCCTCATTTAAAAAGAAAGTCTTCAACGCATGTCGGTTAAAATATGAGTGCATGGTGATCTAAGTGTCCGTGTCTGGACCTGGCTTAGTTACCCACTGTTTTTGCATCCAGATAGGTCCAGATTTTATGACTGAGACATTGACAACTCATCGCCAGAATGATTTTCATTCCCATAATGAGATGCTGTAATTATCACTTGGCCAAAACTAATTCTCACTGGTGAACCAATTAAGACCATGTTTAATCGACTCGTATGTGAACCTGTGCCTGGTAGAATATTTCATACAGTAAATCCCAGCCACATGGTACACTGTTGACAAGCATCATGATGTAGATAGTCGCCATATGGAAGCCTTTGGCAACAGTTGCATGGGAGCTTTGTAGCACAATCCTAGCCTACTGTACTTACAAGTCAGTCCTATTGTGTTCAGTGGAGCTTATGCCCAGGTAAGGTAAAGGGGCCCCTGACCATTAGGTCCAGTCATGACAGACTCTGCGGTTACGGTGCTCATCTTGCTTTATTGGCCAAGGGAGCTGTCGTACAGCTTCCGGGTCATGTGGCCAGCATGACTAAGCTGCTTCTGGCAAACCAGAGCAGTGCACGGAAACGCCGTTTACCTTCCCGCCGGAGTGGTACCTATTTATCTACTTGCACTTGGACGTGCTTTCAAACTACTAGGTGGGCAGGAGCAGGGACCGAGCAACCGGAGCTCACCCTGTCACGGGGATTCAAACCACCGACCTTCTGATCGGCAAGTCCTAGGCTCTGTGGTTTAACCCAAAGCGCCAATTGCGTCCCTTTAGGGATGGACAAATCTGCCAGTCACAGTTTCTCATTTCCCCCATTGTTCAGTTCACCACATTTCCATTCCACCTCAGTTTGTTTTTTTGTAACTAATATAAAGTTTCCTCCCTGAAAATCATCCACATTCAGCATGCATTTCTCCTCAAAGGCAATTTTTAAGCATGTGTTTCTTTATGCTACTTTCACCAATACATTGATTTTTATGGACACTTTCCCCTAACACAGTTTTGCGTGCCGAGGTCCCCAAGCCACCCCCCAAATAACTCACAACGCACACTTAATTTTTGTTTAAGGCTTTTGGCATAATTTTGGCCACAACTTTATTTAAATACAAAACCATGAGTGGTTGTTTAGGCATTGGTTAAGACTATCTGTCCCCCCGCCTGGGGACAGAACTGACTTCTGGGCACCACCGAAAGACAGTGTGGGGGAAAGCAAGTCGGGGGGAAATGGAGCTGAGTCACAGGCCCTCAGTTCTCACCCGCATGCTCCCCGAAGGCTTGCCGGCCCTAGTCCCATTCCAGGGATTGGACGAAAAGATGGCAAGTCCCAGGATTCCTTTAACGGAAATCCCTTTCTGCAGCAACCATGGAGAGGCAGACACAGCCTATCCTAACCCCTCCTCCACCAATTTATAACCAATGCCTAACCACAACCTTACAAGTTGTGACGATTTGCTACACAGTAGGCAAAAACCAACTGGCCCAGCCAATCTGCCAGATGGACAAAATTCCTACCAGGCCCCTGCCCCAACGGCAGACGACCCCATGACAGGCATAGCAAGGTCAATGCAACAACCCCTTACTCTAGGGCGGGTGGGCGGGTGATCCGTTGCACGCAGCAAAGAGAAAGCTCCAGGCTGCGTGCAGAGTATTTAAACATTTTCCCCCTCCCACCAAAATTGCAACATAACTTTTACCCCAGCAACCCAGTGAACCAATCACTGCCCCAGGCCATCCTTAGAGACCCTGCCTGGCAACAGAGGGGTGGCTCGGCAGACCCTACCGCAACACGTGCTCTCCATGAAGGAGAACACGCTTTGTAGACATCATTTGGTTGGAGAACTGAATCGCAACATTCAGAGGCGTGTGAATTTTAAAGCCTAGTTGCATTTTGGTGCATGAGCTGTTTGGGGCAGTTAGAATCAGGAAGGGTGGTATGAAAGGGTGAGCCAAGCTGAATTTGCCCCCTGTCCCTGTACTGTAAGTGGGTATAGGATTGCAGCCTTAATGTTTGTGTTTTCACTGTGGCATTTGGTCTGGAATAGCAATTTGGAGACAATTACCAGCTTGCCATAAAAGGGCATGCTGTGCCACGCTTTGCATTGTCCGACTGCCGCTGTTCTCTCTGCACCCTCAAATTTGTCGGCCTCTGTCTTTCTGATAATGGAGTGACAGAATCGCAAGCATGGTATTTTCAAGGCTCTGTTGCCATGACAATAAAGAGGGGGGGTGAATTCTCTGCAATCTTATGAAAATATTAAGAATCAGAAGTGCAAGTGCCTCCTTGGAAATGTAGGTTATTTAAATTTCAATGGCCCAGTTAATATATTAATGTTGCATTGCTAAAACTGTGTCCATGTGGCTTGAAACTGTGTAACACCAGTGACCTGTGAGCAGGGTGAGTTTCTTCTCAGGCCACTATTGTGATTCTCAAAAATTGCTACAGAAAGGAAGGATGGACATGACTCAGCCGGTCGAAAGAGTTTGTCTGTAAAGATCTTAGTAGTGGACACATTTCACACCCTGTAATGGAAAATTATGATACACTTCCAGCTTGCTTGATTTTAAGGCTTCCCATACCAAAACGACAATCTAACAGCTCCAATTAATATCAGGACCGTTAAAGTAAAATACATGGGCTAGGCTGCAATCCCAAACCAACTTACCTGTATGAAGTCATATAGGTAAAAGTGTACTTAAGACCATCTGAGCAGACAGGTACAGTGTACTATTGAATTATACAGAGCATGTGCTTCTCCAGTGCTTATATTATAGAGACATCCGTATTAGCCTCATCTCCCCCCTCCTCCATAAGTACCCAGGGCGTAGGGCGCTGTGGTCTAAACCACTCAGCCTCTTGGGCTTGCAGATCAGAAGGTTGGAAGTTTGAATCCACACAACGGGGTGAGCGCCTGTTGCTCTGTCCCAGCTCCTGCCAACCTAGCAGTTGAAAAGCACGCCAATGCAAGTAGATAAATATGTACCCCTGTGGCAGGAAGGTAAATGGCATTTCAGTGAGCTCTAGTTTCCATCATGGTGTTTCCATTGCGCCAGAAGTGGTTTAGTCATGCTGGCCACATGATCTGGAAAGCTGTCTGTGGACAAATGCTGACTCCCTCGGCCTGAAGCGAGATGAGCGCTGCACCCCATAGTCGCCTTTGACTGGACTTAACAGTCCAGGTGTTCTTTACCTTACCTGACTCAGGGTGCACAGGACAATTCTATACCTCCCTCCTGCTTTCAGATAACAACCCTGCTACAAGATGCAATGTTGCCAGGTTATTCATAGCAGTGTTCAAAATTTGTTGGTTGGTGACCTGCGCCACAAACTAGATTTAATGAACACTCCTATAAGAGTGTTTTGTAAATTGATAGTCACAGCCTTTTATATGCTAACTTTTTATTATCTTCCACATCCGTTTAATGTTCCTAACCCTTCTTTTAAGATTTTTAAAGCTTCTTTTAGACTCTTATAGTCTTTTATATATACCTTCTGTTTTAATAATTTTAGCTTTCCAAAAAGGTTTTACAGATTTTTAAATGATTGTACCCCACCTTACTTATGCTGGTCTATAACTGTAATAAAGATTTGATTGATGATTGATTGAATTATAGTTATTATGCCATAATTCAACACCATAAAATCCAACCCATGCAAGAATATCTTCCATAAAAAATATTCAGGCTCTGGCTTTTGGCAAATATGGAGGGGGGGAAAGGTAGGGTGGGCTATTCAAAAGCCTCTCAATGTGCCCTGAGAGCACAAACTTAACACAGAGATGGCGTCATCTAGGGCAGGAATGGTAGGTCTGTGCTCCTTTAGATGTTGAACTTCAAGTCCCATCATCCCCAGCCAGCAAGGTCCGTGAGAAGGGATGGTGGCAACTGTAGTCCAATAACTTCTGCAGAGCCACAGGTGACCCATCCCTGATCTAGAGACCGTACGCATCACACAGGATCACAAGAGCTTAAACCCCCAAAGTCCACAAATTCCCGCACTCTTAAACCCCCAAAGTCCACAAATTCCCGCACTCTCTTCACTCTTGCACTTGTCTCCTCTCTTTTCCACATTGTTCAGGAGGAGGCCCCAAGCCTCTTGAGAGCCTTTCTGGATTCATAGCAGGAGGCAGGACAAAGTTGTGTCTAGGTAACTCTTCTCCTTTGGACTTCCGTTAAGTTAGTACATTTTAGGACCCAAGTCTTTTGTAAGTTCAACATCATAAGACACTCCCTTTTCTAAACAAAATTAAAAAAAATTCCTTCTAACTAAATTCCTTCCAAAAAAAATTCCTTAGAGACCAACTAAGTTTGTTATTGGGATGAGCTTTCGTGTGCATGCACACTTCTTCAGATACACTGAAATAGAAGTCACCAGACCCTTATATATAGTGAGAGAGTGGGGAGGGGTATTACTCAGAAGGGTGGTGGGAATGGGTGATTGGCTGATAGGTGTGGTCAACCTGTTGATGACTGTTAACGGCTGCAATTGGTCTTACAGGAAAAAGCAAGGGGTGAGATGGCTAAAAATAGCTTTATCATGTATAATGAAATAAGAATCCAATGTCTCTGTTCAGACCAGGTCTCTCCATGGTTTTAAGTTTGGTAATAAGTTGCAATTCAGCAACTTCTCTTTCCAGTCTATTTCTGAATTTTTTTTGTAATAAGACAGCTACTTTGAGATCTTGTATAGAATGTCCTGGGAGACTGAAGTGTTCTCCTACTGGTTTCTCTGTCTTGTGATTCCTGATATCAGATTTATGTCCATTTATCCTTTGGCGTAGGGTTTGGTCTGTTTCTAAAAACATGGAATCCTTCCTCAAGTCAGGCCCTTGCTTCAGCATTATTTTGGACATCTGATCTCTGGAGTCCCTCATAGATTTTAGATAAGGGTTGATAACTCTTGGAAGAAGAAATCTGCTTCCAGGTTGGTGGGAGAGACAATATCAAGACAAGTCCAGTGACGAAAATAAGGGACAGAGTGAAATAACTCATGGTGAACCCAGCGGAGGGGGTGGAAAGCAATTTTTTCCTTTACCTAAAATCTACTGCTTTGGAAATTCATTTGCTACTCACCAAATCCAAACAAGCAAACAAACCTATGAAGTAAGACGACTCTGAACCCACCCGAGCCTGTTTCCCCCCTGATATGTTGGCAACCGCAGCCTACATTTGTGGCCCCAATTTTCTTTAAATGGAGTAGAAAGAGAAAGAGTCTGCCTACACAGCTCCTAATAGCCTAACCTTCCTTTATCACAGCCACTAGGCTTGCTAATGATATCTATCTAGCTGTCCATTATTTCAGTAAGGCTTTTTAATGCTCTGTTGCATTTCAAGTTCCGTCCCACTGAATAGTTGTATTTCAGTTTATTTTGCCTGAGCTACATTTGCTTGCATTTTTAAAGGATGAGCGATTCTCAATTTGTTACTTCCAGTACATATTTAAATTATGGTCCATTTAGTTCTCGTTGCGCGCGCATATATATATATATATATATATATATATATATATATATATATATATTCAGTGCCACACAAATGGTTCTGTACCTTTTGAGAACATTCTTAATTGTTTCTTTCTCCCCGACTAATTATAATTTTAACAGAGGCACTCTGCATCATTGATCCTCCGCAAATGTCACTGCTCACTTCACGGGCTCTGAATTAGGACGACAGACTTCTAAGATGCCCTAAATCAGTTCCTTCTTCCAGATCCAGCTCAGGAGTATTACAGGAGTCTGTGTGTCCAAGAAGATGACAAGTGCAGAAAGTTTATGTGAGCTCGTGAACTTGATTCCACCATCTCCTTGCACATCACCTTTCGGCACACTAAGCAGAGAGCCAGTATGCCCTGCTGCCACTTAGTCACTGTGTTAAAGTGATGAAATATACAGCCAACTTGGAAATCACAGGTGAGCCTCTTTCCTGAGTTGAACAACTCCACAGCAGGCTAATAATAATAATAATTTATTATTTATACCTCACCCATCCGGCTGGGTTTCCCCAGCCACTCTGGGAGGCTCCCAACAGAATATTAAAAACACGCTAAAATATCAAACATTAAAATCTTCTCTAAATAGGGCTGTCTTCAGGTGTCTTCTGAAAGTCAGATAGTTTATTTCCTTGACATCTGGTGGGAGGGCGTTCCGTAGGGCGGCACTGGCAGAGGAAGAGGGTGGGGGGGAGCGCACCGCCCCTGGCACCACAATCCTGGTAGGGTTCCATCGTGGCTGCCTCCCTGCACTGGGCACCACACTGCTACAGGTGGCGAGCCACGTCCCCGGGACACATGCCATGCCCCCGGGATGTGCACCACACCCCTGTGGGCAGTGTGCCTAGCCTCCGGGGTGCACATCATGCCCCCAGGACACGCGCCAGCCACACCCCCGCCTGCTCTCTGCCCCCGGAGAGTGCTGCCTTCAGATGTCTTCCAAAAGTCAAATAGTTGTTTGTTTCCTTGACATCTGAAGGGAGGGCGTTCCACAGGGCAGGTGCCACTACAGAGAAAGCCCTCTGCCTGGTTCCCTGTAACCTCACTTCTTGCTGTGGGGGAACCGCCAGAAGGCCCTCAGAGCTGGACCTCAGTGTCCGGGCTGAACGATGGGGGTGGAGACAATGCAGCTTCATGACCTTGTGGAAGATTAATTTTAGATTATTATTATTATTATTAGGTATTAGAAGCTTGATCTGTAAGTCCTTACTCAACTCCCTTGTTGCTTTTCACCTGAAGCTTGGGGTAATTGTTCAATCACTATACTTGGGACATTAAAGTTGATGGTTTATATCCAAGACACAGGCACACAGCTTCACACAATTCCATAAAGAAGCTGCAAAATCGACATTTATTATCTCCCAAAATAGGACAGTGATGGTGATAACTAAAAAAAGAGCCCTGCTGGATTAGCCCGATGGCCCATCTAGTCCAACTTTCTGTTCTCACAATGGCCTATGGGAAACCAGCGAGATGGATTTGAGTTAAAGCCAACAAGGTTGGTAGCCAACATTGCTTCCTGTGGGAGAACATTCCATAGATTAACTGTGGGATTCATGAAAAAGTACTCCCTCCCCCGTCCTCAGTCTTGCAATATTCAGCTTCACTGGATGTTCATGAGTTCTAGTGTTATGAGAGAAGGAGAAGAACTTTTCTCTATCTGATAAGTTGTGGGTGGACATATCAGATGACACAGCGATTCTTCAAACAGCTCTTGTTTATTCACAGGCCAGGACAGAACTGAACTGAAGGGTTCAGTCAGCCTGCTTATATAGAGCTCCAGTACAACGTTACTGTAACAACTTTCTAAAACTATCCAATCACTGAATGTCACTTTTGATCCCTTATTTGCATAACTATTTACAGTATCCCCCTGCTGGCCCAGGGTGAGAACTTCAGTACATAACACTATCCACTTCCACCAGTCAGACCCCAGATCCAAATACGAAAAATGGGGCACAAGACTGTGAGAACAGTCTTGGCCTACTGTGGGAACAGTGAACGCCTTCTGTTCTTATGCCTTAATTCTGGTTTTTAATTTTAATTTTAAGAGTTTGAGGACCCCCGCTGACAGTTGCAGCTTGGCACCAGCATACAGGTAGCTTCTCTCTCTTATTTATTGTTCAAATTCACTCAGGCCCCCCACTGAAGTTCCTGAACGAAAAAGAATATCGTAGTCTGTAACTGACGACTTCATTTTCTGCTTTAGAATATTTCATCTGTCTGGAGCCAAAGGCACCTCATAAGTGTGTGCAATTTCAACTGTTTTCAACCTCAGCACTCAAAAATCTTCCTTTTTGTCAGGCCCATAACCAAATCTCAAAGACAGCCTCTTTTTGATTTAATATTGTATCAGAAGTCCTTCCATTCATGCGGCGCAAGTATTCCTAAATGGGCCTATCTGAAAAGCACATTTTGACAATAGATTGATCCCAATTGCATTTTAAATTGTCGGGTTAGGTGATGTAGGCTTAAAAATTAAAAAGACTCTCATTGCATGCTCACCAAATAGAGTTCAGCGCTTCAGGCATTTTAGCTTGTCTGAAAATGGTATCTGTTTGCTGAATGCTTTTCATAATAGAATGCTGAGTCGTGGTAACACAAAAGAAAAGGAAACATATGGAGAACAATAAAAAAAAACACAAAAGTTCATAATAAGATCAAAGCATTTTTTGCAAAAAGCTTCCACCTCACAGAAGGGAAATATTATGTAAAGCCTGACCTCTTTTTCATTCCGTGCATATTTTGTTTTGTTTCGTGTGGCAGTTTATTAGCAGCTTTTTAATTTTTAGACAATTTGCTGGGAAACTTTTGAAACAATTACCATGCCATCAAATCGAAGTGTGCTGTTATCTCTTTTCTCTCTTTCCTTGTGTTTAATTTCTTTTCTTGGCTGGACAAATTATCCGCTGGTCCCCTGAAGCCAACTATAATAATTTTCACTGTCGTAATGGGGCCAAAACTGATTAAATGGAGGCTACCCTCTTTCTCAACTCAGCCAAAAAGCTGCCTTTCAGAGGCCTCCCCCCCCCACCTTTCAGTAAATGAGAATTTTGTGATCTGAGCTTTGTCTTCCTGTCAAAAGCTATATGGGCAGAATAATTATCTTCAGAGCTGCTAATGGATGCTTGGGTCAAGACACCGACTTGAAACAGCTACAGCGGAAAGTGTGTCTGAGGAGAAAGAATCTTTGTATCTATTTAATCTTGTTTGGAAGGTTAGCTGCTTAGTATGATAAAGGATTGCAGTGTGTACAAAGCAGATATGTGAAGGACCAAGACCTTCTGCATAAATGGGGCTTCTGAGAAAGGGAAAAAATAGGAAAAGTTGCAGTGCAACCCTACACAGGTCTATCAAGAAATAAATCCCACTGAGTTAAGGACTGCAGCCTTCAGCTCATTGTGTGTTAGGAAGACATTTTGGTGCCTAGTTCTTTATTTATTTTAGCTTGAATCAATATAGTTGAGTTCAGCGGGTCTACTCTAATTGAGATGAAGTCTGGATCCAACCTTTTATGTATTTATTTCTGATTTACATATTATTTCCCATCACATATCTGGAGCTCAGAGCTATAATGAGAGCTGTTGCTTCAGCAAGGAGAGACTGAGCTGTTCCATCCCTTCCTGTCTCTCAATCAGGCCCTGATCCACATAAGTGTTGACATTTCCATTCCACCTTAAGGAGCAGACGTGTGGAATTGTTGCGTGTCACATGTCTGTTTACATTCCAGCACAGCTTGCTGGGAACTTCCGTTGTGTATAGCTTTTGCTTTTTCCTGTTCTCTCTGAGATGACGAGAGAGGGACATGTTTCTCTGCCCTGATTTATGATTAATAAATCTGTAGTTGTAATATGCTTCCACAAGCCTCATGCCTATTCTGTGTGCGCAGTTCAATCTGCTGATAGTGTGCCCTGGCTTTGAAGCCCGGGTCGCTGATTTACGTCAGAGCAGAGGTGATGGTCTTCATAGAGTGACGGCTGGAAGGGAACGGCCCAGCCTGGGCTAGCCAGCTGGCCTCCCGGCCCTCTGCATGTCAACAATAAGTGTTTCCAGGAACTCCCCACCCTCACCCCGTCCAGTAGTGAGTAGCCTCACTAACTGATAGGCAGGCACTTCAATGGTGGCTCTGAAGTTCCTACCTGAGTCACCATCTCCTCTAGTCCTGTGGCTTTGGAGGAGATGAGTGGTGGTGATCGCAGAGCTGTGTGGGAAACCAGGTCACTGGTATGGGGACCTCTAGTCCTGGGGAAGAAATGTCCAGATTTGATCCTCATGATCATTGGTCGATGGAGAACTGCCAATTTCCCACACAGGAATTTTGTTGGTCACTGTGAAAACAGGATGCTCACTAGATGGGTCATTGGCCTCATCCAGCAGTCTCTTACATTTTGTTGTTGTTGTTGAGAATCCACCTCCCCTTGTCCCCATGTACAAAAACTTGACAAGTGTTTTTTGGTACAGTTCTGAAAATTCCTCGGAGTGAAATCGCTTTATTGCTGAACTTCCCACTCCTCTCAATATTATAATAATAATATTATAATAATTTATTATTTGTACCCCGCCCATCTGGCTGGGTTTCCCCAGCCACTCTGGGCAACTTCCAAAAAAGATTAAAAATACTTTATAATGTCACACATTAAAAACTTCCCTTCAGATGTCTTCTAAATGTCAGGTAGTTGTTTATCTCTTTGACATCTGATGGGAGGGTGTTCCACAGGGTGGGCGCCACTACCGAGAAGGCCCTCTGCCTGGTTCCCTGTAGCTTTGCTTCTCGCAATGAGGGAACCGCCAGAAGGCCCTCGGTGCTGGACCTCAGTGTCCGGGCAGAATGATGGGGGTGGAGATGCTCATTCAGGTATATTGAAGATATATTCTGGGATGGATATGCATCCCCTTGTCCCCACATACAAAAACTTGACGTGTTTTTGGTATAGTTCTGAGAATTCCTTGGGGTGAAATCACTTTCCACTCCTCTCAATATTCTGGGATGGATCTGCATTGTTTTTAGTGATGCAGAATATTTTGAATCAAGTCTCTGGCAGCATCCCTTGAAAATCCTAAGTTCATGCTTCACCGGAAGAGAAATCTCCCCACCCCTCGATTTACTTTTGTTGCGTGTGGTGGGGTATTCATATAAACAGCGACTGAAGACACCTCTGCTGTTAAGTCACAGGGTCCTGGCAGAGAAGCAATTTTTCTGAAAGCAGTATTGCGTGCTTCTGAAGCTTAGCTGGTGTGGGATCAAACTTTGCAGGATGTGTGTGGGCGTTCTGCTGGGAACATGTCTTGCTTCAGGGTGTATAGTATATACTCCCTCTATTCACTGTCAAACCACTGCTGGCCATATCTCAAGAATGCTGACAGATGAATACAAGTCAGCATCCATAACGCTCAGTGTTATTTTACTTCTTTTTAAAGTAGTATGTGCGATTTCTGCTCCTGCTGGGCTCAGGGTGTCACTTGAGTTTAGACACATATTAAATATGGGTGTTTGTTTTTTAAAACAACAACAACTCCGTGATGCAGAAATACATTTTGTACTACCAGCTTGCAAAAAGCTTTCCTGGCTCCCTATGTAGCAGAAGTAGGCAACATAATCCAATATTTTATTTCCACCACCAGGGTGAGAGTGGAGGAGTCACACATGAGCTAAGGAAAGGTGAATACGCCTAAATAAATATAGCAGGTGAAGCCTCTCAAAAGCAAAGAGAGAAAGAGAGAGAGGCTTAGAATTTGGTGTTGTTGGTTTTTTTTTAAAGGACAGACCATATGGCCTGTTTGTAGAGACGTACAAGGTCTCGCTGTGTTTTGCTTACAGCAAATAGTAACTGTTGTGTTTTGTGCAATGCCAGATGTCTAATTAATCAGACAGCCTAATTTTTCTTAATAGGGCCAGACTAAAAATGGACAAATCCATGAAATATGACATCCTTTACAAAATAAGCGATCGAACCTAGGCCTTCCTCTTGTGCCAGCTAAATATATTGTATTTCATGCAAACACACACAATTGACTACCTCATTTTCTTTACTTGGGCAAAAAAGTCAAGGTGGCATAGCAGTTAGTGTGTCAGACTAGAACTTTGGAGAACAGGGCTCAAATCTCCAGCTGGCCATGAAGCTCATTGGGTGACTATTGGCAGGGCATTAAATCTCAGCCTAATCTACCTCACATAAATTTGAAAGTGTTACTTGAAGCTTACCTTCAGTCCTGCTTTTGGATTTTCAGCAAAGGAAGAACCACTTTCCCAGTTTAGCTCCCCATTGTTCCTGTGAAGCTCCTTCTTACCTGCTGCCTGGTGTTATGTACGTCCAGTTTGGTCTGTGGTCCAGAGGTTCCCCACCCCTTGTGTATCCAGCCTGTATGCTCATTGACCTTTCCATGCCAAAAATTGTATGAGGGAACAATAAAATTTATTTATTTATTTATTTATTTATACATACATACATACATACATACATACATACCCCGCTCATCTGGCTGGGTTTCCCCAGCCACTCTGGGCGGCTCCCAGCAAAATATTAAAATACAATAATTCATCAAATATTAAAAGCTTCCCTAAACAGGGCTGCCTTCAGATGTCTTCTAAAGGTCAGAGAGTTGTTTATTTCTTTGACATCCGGTGGGAGGGCATTCCGCAGGGCGGGTGCCACTACCAAGAAGGCCCTCTGCCTGGTTCCCTGTAGCTTTGCTTCTCGCAGCGAGGGAACCCCCAGAAGGCCCTTGGCTCTGGACCTCAGTGTCTGGGCTGAACGATGGGGGTGGAGAAGCTCCTTCAGGTAATACAGATACACAAATGTACTGAGTGTGCACTTGTTGAATGCAATGTATGAACATCCCTAAGGTGAAAACTGACCCCTGTCAATTTGGTACAGCCCTAGTTCCTACCTACATGAAAATCTACACATGCAGCAACTGGGTCCAATATTTGGGGCTTTAAAGCTAAAAAAACCAAAATGTACCTTACTAATAACTAGGGTTGTCGTATGTCTGGAATTTCCCAGACATACATGGAATACTGCAGTCGAAAGCAGTGTCCAGATGGAAATCGGTAAAATGTCCGGGAAAATCCGGACATATGGCAACCCATGTCGGCAGTGTCATTTTTGCCAATTTTTCTCAGAAATAGCAAAAAAAGAGGGTCCAATTTCTTTGTGATTTTGCAAAAAAGAAAAGAAAAAAAAGCTCAAGAACTTTGGCCTGAAAAAAGAAACATTTCAAGATAAACTTCCTGCAATTTACAATAGCCTAGCCCATAAATCAAGAATCTCCAGCAGCATTGGGACATTACACACACACACACACACACACACATGAATGACATGACAAAGATTAAGTTCTGTTTCTAAAAAAAAATAACAATCTTGTATTTTTCTTTATAATATAAATTAAATGTACTTGTGATGTGTGGCCTCCAGCAGTTTTTTTAAAGAGATAGAATAATATGTAGATGCATACATGCATATAGTGGTGCTGTCATTTGTACACAGTATGATGCTTGAATGAAAAATGCAAGTTATACAGCTGCGGATTCTCAATTTGTAGCCTGCCTCCAAGCAAATAAATCTTGTGAGCAACACCTTTCCATAACCCAGGCTGGAATCAGATAGAAATAAGGAATCTATTGGTGCTGTTTGAGGCACACTCTTTTTACTAGTCATTTTAAAGATTCCAGTTACTATTGGGAAAACATGTAGTTTAGCAGGACAGCCTGCACCTTGCAAGCAGAAAGTTCAATCCCAAGTGTCTCTAGGCAGGAAACACTGAGTTGGTGGAAATGAGAGCTGAACAGGAAGAGCAAACAGTTTGTCATAGACTGTGGATTTTGGAGGGGTTTTTACTGAGAACTTTTGCAGGTGCCGTAGGAGGTTCTGGTGTGCATATTGGATGCCTGAAAGTTTCACATTCCCAGCGCCTACTGTGATGGCCTGGGAATCTGATTCAGAGGCTGAATCGGAGGATTCCCAGTCTGCACAGGAGTCCCCGCCTCCAGGGCTGGCTGAGCCGGGGCAGGGCCTTGAATCTGAAGGGCCCTCACCTGTGCCGGATCCTCAGGAGCAGACACCAGCTGAATCCACTCTGGCTCTGGAGGTGATTGAGGACCCATTGCCTGCAGGTGCTCCTCTCCCAGCTCTGTCAGGAGAAGGTGAGGCTGCCTCTGGGTCCAGTAACCCTCCAGCCTCTCCTGAGGTGCAGAGGCTCAGAGCAGAGAGGTGGAGGGAACTAGGTTCTCTTAGCACAGTCTCCAGACCCTCGGCCCAGGACCGGACTTTGACCACGCCTCACGGTACCCCCCCCCCGGGACCAGCACACCTACCTTCGAATCACGAAAACCTTAAGTAGGAATACACCAGTCGGAAACAGTGTCCGGACAACACCCTTTTCACTTTTTGAAACATAGCGACCCTACCTTAAGGGAACAAAGATTCGAAATGGGAATCTCAAGACAGCATCCATCTTCTGAAAATTACATTGCAACAAAATTAATTCCAGATTCAATTCTAAGCAATGATTAGCTCCTCTTTTCTGAGACCTTAAAAGGTAAAGGTAAAGGACCCCTGACAGTTAAGTCCAGTCACAGACAACTCTGGGGTTGCGGCGCTCATCTCGCTTTACAGGCCGAGGGAGCCGACGTTTGTCCGCTTCCGCAGACAGTATTTCCTGGTCATGTGGCCAGCAAACCAGAGCAGTGCATGGAAGCGCCATTTACCTTCCCGCCGGAGTGGTACCTATTTATCTACTTGCACTTTTTTTTGGTGTGCTTTTGGCAGGAGCTGGGACCGAACAACGGGAGCTCACCCCGTCGCGGGGATTCAAACTGCCAGCCTTCTGATCGGCAAGCCCAAGAGGCTCAGTGGTTTAGACCACAGCGCCACTCACATCCCCTCTGAGACCTTACTACTGCTAAAAAATATGATTATGTGCTGATGGTGTGCATTTCTCAAGGAGACGATGCAAAAATATTTGAGATGTTAGCAAACCTACCCCCTTTCAGTAATACCACCCATATTGTGTTCTGAGCTAGGCTGGACATTACAATGAAAGGCAATATGGCTGGGCAATTTGAAATTACATATTTCAAATGCAGAACAGAAATGTCTCCTTGATTTCGTAAAACTCCCCTCTCCAATTAACAAAGCAGGGAATGTTTGAGTGGTTAGATTTGCATCTGCATTAATGCTAAATCTTACATTTTCTTGAAAGTTTTTGAAAGCCTATGAGAGACGCTGTCATTTTCCTGCCCCATTCTCAGGACACTTCAGAATTGTGTTAGAACTTTGGTAGGTTTGGGGCTTGTCTTGTCAATGCATGTTGGCACTCTGCAGACTCTCTGCCTGCCCATGCTTCTGGATCTGGAAAAGCCACACGAGAGGAGGTACCTTAGGACATCTCCCCCGGGTTTAAATAAGCTTGGGCATCCAGGAAGACTGATAACGTTTGGGCTGGATCTACACAGAAAGGAAAAAACGCTATAAACTACTCCTAAATTAAATCATTATAGCAAAAGGGGGGGGGGAAACACTATGTAAAATCGCATGGAAAAGTTTTCCGCTCTGCAGTGCCATCTGGTGTTACTTGTTTATAATGCATTCAAAACGCTGTTTCTTTAATAATGTTGTTGAGTCCTAGAATGCATTTTTTTACTCATTAATTGATAGAGAATGGTTGGAAATGCAAAAGAAATTTTCAACACAATCCTAATCTGCATGCTTATCTAAACATTGTGTGTGTGTGTGTGTGTGTGTGTGTGTTATATTTTTTATATATATATATGCTGCACCCCCCTGCAATCCCTACACAGATCTGGCTGGCACAGGCCACAAAACCACAGCTCGCCCCTATACACGAAGCCAAGCCAGAGCACAACAAAGCAGTACAGCCATCTTCTCAGAAAAACTCTTCACAAAGTTCAAGAGGTCAAGACACAAAAGCTTTAGCAACTAATCCACACCTAATGACCCACCTAAGTGGTACTCAGGATATCACTCAAGAAATCACTCAAGATATCCCTCAAGCAATTAAGGAACAAAAGAAGAAAAGGCACACTAGCCTGGGAACTTCCTCTCTGCCCAGAACATTGGAGGCTATACACCACACCTCCTCAACAGTATTTATAGGAACTCAAACACTGAGATCCTGCTCTGTTCCAGTAACAAGAAGCCGAAAGCACCAGCCTGAAGATGACGAGTGAGACCTCGTCGAAACGTCGCCTAGACACCCCAACTTTTACACGGGAAGACACCCGAGGACACCAAAACCTGCAT
>JAXCMG010000071.1:3104932-3117374 GCA_034642415.1 Podarcis siculus | reverse complement strand
CACCTCAACCCTTGATCATATGGAAGGGGGGAAATTGCTAAATATCTTCCACCCCTTCTGACAGAAGTAACCCCTCCAGAATAGATAATACCTGTATAAATCACAGAGATTTCATAGATTTCATAGAATCGTAGAGTTGGAAGGGACCACGAGGGTCATCTAGTCCATCTAGGGTTTCATTTCGTGCCCACCCAAGAAATCGCCAAGAAAGGAAGTTTAGTTTTAACACTGATGCAGGGACTTCCTTTATAATTCCATTTTAGGGGTTATTTTTCAAATCAACCTAAATGTAAATTTGAGGTCTGGATGCATGTTGTAATGAATGCTGGCCTGGACGTATCTTTTATCAGGCAAATTGCTTGTTAATGGTAAAAGTAAAAAGGAAATGGGGGGGGGGGGACCGGTAGCTTGAAAGATAGATTCAGAGGCAGACAGAAAGAGCTTATGGCTGGAAGGCATCCCGGGGTGATGGAATTTCTCTTTGAAGATTTGTAATGGGGCAGTAGATTTGCTGTTTGTAGAAGTACTGTGCTGTGTTTACGTCTATACGTATTTGCAAATCAAATATTACAGAAACAGCATACGTCTCCAGCAATCTGGAAGAAGGGCTGTAGCTCAAGGGCGAAGCATCTGCTATGCTTGCAGAAGGTTCTCCCCAGCATCTCTACATAGGCCTGAGGATTCTCATCATCTGACACCCTGGAGGAGCCACTAGCACTCAGTTTAGATCAGAGGTAACTAATGTGTGGCTCTCCAAGTATTTGACAGCATGGCCAAAAGTCAGAGAAGATGGCAGATGATAGGACCTTCAAAGTGCCCCCATTTTCCAAGAACAGTCCTGGATTTTCAGAAGCCATCCTGGTTTCTGATTTGATCCCAGGATGTTTCGTTTTTCCCAGGTAAAGGGACCCCTGACCATTAGGTCCAGTTGTGAACAACTCTGGAGCTGCGGCACTTATCTCGCTTTATTGGCCGAGGGAGCCGGCATACAGCTTCCTGGTAATGTGGCCAGCATGACTAAGCCACTTCTGGCGAACCAGAGCAGCACACGGAAACACCGTTTATCTTCCTGCCAGAGCGGTACCCATTTATCTACTTGCACTTTGACGTGCTTTCGAACTGTCATGTGGGCAGGATCTGGGACTGAGCAACAGGAGCTCATCCCGTTGCGGGGATTCGAACCGCCAACCTTCTGATCGGCAAGCCCTAGACTCTGTGGTTCCGCGTTTCCTTAGGGCATCCCTATTTTCACTGGAGAAATGTTGGAGGTTATGCAAGTTAGCTAATTGTCTGGCTCATGTAGCTTTCTCTATTCCTACGATCTTTCCTAGAGAAATCACACCTGAGTAAGCACTTCCCCTGGAAGGTCTCATCATTTGGGGAAATGGAGAGCATGTAACAAGATTATATAGTGCAATGAATGCCACATTATAGTGTAATGAGGTTGGGAAAGAGCTGTAAGTTAGTTCCAAGGTTTTGCATACAGTCAAGTTCAATCACTGGTATCCCCATGTATCCCCATGTAAGGGCAAGAAATATCTCCTATCTGAAGCCCTGGAGAACTGCTGCCTATCATTGTGTAAGCCAATGATCTGACTCAATAGAAGACATCTTCCCATGTTCCAATGGCATGGAGTACATGTGAGGCATAGAGTAGATCTTGCAAACAGAAATGTTAATTCTCAGTTGTGGCGCCCGCCCTGTGGAACACCCTCCCACCAGATGTCAAGGAAATAAACAGCTATCTGACTTTTAGAAGACATCTGAAGGCAGCTCTGTTTAGGGAAATTTTGAATGACAGATGTTTTAATGGATTTTTAATATTTTGTTGGAAGCCACCCAGAGTGGCTGGGGAAACCCAGCCAGATGGGTGGGGAATAAATAATAAATTGTTGTTGTTGTTGTTGTTAATTCTACCATATTTTCATGCTGTAATATACTGGTTCACCTCAGCTCTAAATTGCACCATGATCTGAAATGTTAAGCACAGGTTTTGCACTGCACCTGAAAGTGATATTTCAGATGTATTTTTAGAACTATGTTTTACATATCTCTAGATGAAGGAGTTGTTGTTGTTGTTGTTTAAAAAATCATTCCACTGATACTTTGCTTCTCCCCTCAGTTAAATTGAACCACATTTTCTTGAGCGCAATGGTTAAACTGTACAATTATTCAAACTGGGTTTTGTGATAATCAGGTAGAAAATCTGTAATTGATTTGTATTTGGTTTACAGACTCCAAATAAACCCACTGCATTCTCTCGGTGTCTTTCTGCCTCACATTTTGTGTGTGCATTTTCTCCAGCCATTAAAGAGCCTATTGCACTTAAGTGGAAAATCAATAGGAAGCCAGAGGAAGAAACACAAACCAGGTGGAAGACAGAGCTGTGGAATCAATTTATGCAGCAATCTTTTCCCCTTCTTGTAGAGATGCAGGGATAGGAATGTCAGAGCGCGTTGGAAAGATCTTCAGAGATGCCTATACTTGCTTTTAATCCAACCAGCAAATGAAGGCACAGCATAGTCCTCTGTGTGTTATACTCAGAATTAAGCTCCCACAATTAAATAGGGCTTGCTTCTAGGCAGAGGTGTGTGTTTGTGTGTGTATCTCAAGGATTGTAGCTGGGACTTAGCTAGATTGGTGAAGAAAAAGTGTTTTGTATGAATTGTATATGCGATATAACACTGTGACACCAGATGGCGCTGTGGAGCCCCCTCTTTCCCTACTGGATTTCCCTGTATGAGTTTGCAATGCGCTTAATCTGCTCCACTTCCCAGTGGGCCACCCACTCCCCTCCGGGGGCAGGGGATGAAGTCCCACATCCCCTGGAGGTTCCCAGCCATGTCATTCGCCTGCCAGCCAATCCGCTGGCTGGGGGGCATGGCCGGGCCCCATTTAAACTGAGGCGCGAGCCAGAGAGCTTCCTCTTGGCTCACTTCCTCGATCTCCCATCCTCCCTCCCTATTTTCAGGTTTTGAATTTGGCCTTGCTATGGACCTCGGTTGGTCGCCGTTGAGGGGCCTGGTAGGAATTTTTCCACTTGGCAAATTGGCATGGGCCATTTGGTTTTCGCCTTTCTCATAGCAATCGTCACAGCCTTGTAAGGTTTGGCAGCTAGGCATTGGTTGATCTTATGATGGGGGAGGGGAGGTGTGGCCGTCACCTGCCCCTCCAAGTTTAAGGGTATTCCGTTAAGGTAATCTGGGGGTATGGATCTTGTTCGGGGCTGGGCTAGGGCCATGCCATGACCCTGTCAGGAAACCTGGGAGAGCTCGAGTTGGTTTGCATCGATGGGGCTCCCCCTACCGGTGGTTGACCCTTACTGGACTCCCTGCATGACAGGCAGGAGTCAGATATAGTTGGGTCAATTCCAATGCCTAAGCCAATACTGCTCACATTCTGTAACCAATAAAGTTGTGGCCTAAATTTGCCCAATAACATTAACCTAATATCTGTGTCCTTGTGTCTTATTTATCAATGAGGGGCTGGTCCTGGGGTCTCAACACGCAAACGGAATCGCTTCTTTGACGTGTCTAGATCCAGCCCTGGTGTCTGTCACTGAAATTGGTTGACTTTTGCTTATGGGACTTGGAGCAAAATGTAACTTACACAACCTGCAAAATACTTCTAGTGCTGCAGAAATTGAGTCTAGACTGCTGTGAATTAAAGACATAACTCCAAAAGGAACGAGTCTGGGTTGCAGAGGTTGCCAACTTTTTTGCATCAGTGGGCACATTTGGAATTTTGAGAAAGGATTGTGGGCTCCATTCATAAAATGGCTGCCTTGGAGAGGGTATCATAACATTGTCGTGCCCACTCCTGCAATCACCACATGGCACTTCCCTTGCAATGTGTAGGTTTGCCCTTGGTACAATCCTCACTAAAGAAGTCCAGAAGTCAGCAAACTTTTTCAGCAGGGGGCCAGTCCACTGTCCCTCAGACCTTGTGGGGGGCCAGACTATATTTTGGATTGATATCCCGCTTTATCACTACCCTAAGGAGTCTCAAAGCGGCTAACATTCTCCTTTCCCTTTCTCCCCCACAACAAACCCTCTGTGAGATGAGTGGGGTTGAGAGACTTCAGAGAAGTGTGACTAGCCCAAGGTCACCCAGCAGTAGCACGTGGAGGAGCGGGGAAGCAAACCCGGTTCACCAGATTACGAGTCCACCACTCTTAACCAGAAAAAAATGCCCCACAAATAACCCAGAGATGCATTTTAAATAAAAGCACACATTCTACTCATGTAAAAACACCAGGCAGGCCCCACAAATAACCCAGAGATGCATTTTAAATAAAAGGACACATTCTACTCATGTAAAAACATGCTGATTCCCGGACTGTCCACTGGTCGGATTTTGAAGGCGATTGGGCCAGCTCCGGCCCCTGGGCCTTAGTTTGCCTACCCATGGTTTGAACTCACAGTTCTTTAATTTGGGGTGATGAAATTCAGTGCTGCCATTCCGTTCAGGGAACAGCTTTTGAGTCAATGGAGGCATCACGTAATGTAGAAAGAGAGGATGTGATTTTCTCCAGTCCTCCTTTACTACAACTCCACTGTTCATCCTGAAAATCAGTTACAGAGGATTGAGGGACCCTCCAAAACAGCATAAAAGGGGTTCTGGGGTCTGCAGAGGGAAGGGAAGATAGGTACTCTCATCTCCTCTTATGTTAGCTAGAGATGGGGGAGAAATTCAATCTTCTTTTTTATTTTAATAACAAATGACTGTATTTGTGCCTCTCAAACCAATATGGTAGCCAAAACACAATTATTATTTTTATATGTACACTTCTCCAATTTTTGCAAGGTAGTTCTCCAAACAACCGAAGTCTGCAAAAATGCATACAACAAAGGGAAGTGGGCATGAAAATGCATACATTAGTGAAAATACATATAAATATGCATTACATTAAGTAAAATTGCTTGTGATTATTAAGTCAAAAGTGCATACGAAAATATGTATAAGGAGAAATGTAAACACTAAAATTCCAGCCAATTTTCATGAGGGTTTAGAAAAGCAAACATGATTTTCAAATCACTGTAGAAATGTGGAGAAATGGATTTAAGATGGGGAAATAAGAAACTGAAATCAGCAGACTTGTCCACCCCTAATGTCAGCATAAATACCTTTACTGGATCAGAAACCATTCCACAAATGGGATGGCAGCATTCAATTTCACAGGTTGAGCCAATTTCATTCAGCTAGGTTGAAAAATTTGTCAGACATTACAGATGAAATTGTGGGAGCTGCATGACGCAAAATATATGTGCAGGAAGCTTTCAGAATTATATTTGATTCGGAATTCTATCTGATTATTTCTGGGGAAAGAGTCCTCCGTGTGGAATTTCTTCCATGTACCGGTAATCAGAGGTTTGTAGGTTATGACTGAGGAAAGTTTGCTATAAGAAAGGCTATTTCCCCGGTCCCTTTCAAGCTAAGAGAGATTGTCTAGAGAAAAGTTTTGCCTGCTTCTTTGAAAATTGTTCTAATTTTCATTTCTATCTCTCAAATGTAAGAAATTGCATAAGCGGTCAGGAGCAAATGACACACAGAAGTGGCCAGAGTGAAAAAGCTTCATTATTTTAATGGCAGCTATACTGATGTGGGCATCCAAACAAAAAAAAAGCGTTATTCAGTGATTGCTTACATGGCAGTAATCTCTCGAAAGTCAACTGAAGTAAAAGTAATCTAGCTAGACAAGCATAAATACTGATTTGAAGCGGCCCTTAAGAATGTTGTGTATGCAATAGGGCTATTAGACATACTTCAATCCCCCATGATTTTTCTTCTAGAGATTATGCCCTCCACAGAAATAAATGGGCACAGGGGCAAGATCCAATATTTTGTTGAAAGGCAGGTCATCCAGGGCTGTACCACTGCATTCGTCAACAAGCGATAATGAAAGATCATATTCCTGTCTCTATCATCATGAGGAATGTGGCAAGGGTTTCTTTTATTGCAGTTACTGGAAAATTTAGGTTTCAGGTCATAGCACAGCTGATCTTAAGACTTAGGGGTAATTCACATTTTACTTCCTGTGAGACCTAACTGCAAAATAAGGCGTAGTGTATCATTTGTGAACGACGCGCGCACATTGAAATTGTAGCTTTCCTCTGCAATAAATATGCAGAGTGGAGGCTGAGTCTTTTTTGTATTCATTATACTGCAGGGAAAAATGGTCATTTAAAAGTTACATTTGATGCTCAGCATGTGGACTTTTTATTCAGACATCCATACGTGAATACATGAACTGAAGTCTGAATCAGCTCAAAGATTCAAGGTGGTGACTCTCAATATTTTGGATTCACCTTTCTTCTGTAAGTTTCTCCTCCTTCCCCCCGTAAATGCTGGACAATGTGCACAAATGTGTTATGTATTTATCAGCACACAATTTGCCTTGTTTTTCTTACTAGTTCCCAGAATTGCTCTTCTTAATATCTTACAGTCCATTGTATAATTGTGTGTGGTCTTTACATACTCTGAAATTTTTTACACATCACTTGGGTAGACAGGCGAACTAATGCCAGTGTACTGGAAGAAGCAAAGATCACCAGTGTCAAAGCAATGATTCTTCAACACCAACTTCGTTGGACTGGTCGTGTTGTGCGGATGCCTGATTATCGTCTTCCAAAGCAACTACTCTATTCCGAACTTATAAATGGAAAGCGTAATGCTGGTGGTCAACAAAAGAGGTCCAAAGACTCTCTCAAGGCAAATCTTTAAAAAATATAATATAAACACTGACAACTGGGAAACAGTGGCCTGCAAGTGCTCCAATTGGAGAACAGCCTTTACCAAAGGTGTCATGGGTTTTGAAGACACTCAAACTCAGGACAAAGGGGAGAAACGTGCTGAGAGGAAGGCAAGTTTGGCAAACCCTCACTGTGATCAACTCCCTCCCAGAAGCCTATGTCCCCACTGTGGAAGGATGTGTGGATCCAGAATTGGCCTCCACAGTCACTTACGGACTCACTGTTAAACCTGTGTATGGAAGAGAATCTTACTCGGCTACAAGTGATCGACAAAGAATAATAATAATAATTGTGAATGGTCTTTGCATACTGCACAATGAGCATTATTGAATGTACAGTGGTACCTCGGGTTACAGATGCTTCAGGTTACAGAATCTTCAGGTTACAGACTCCGCTAACCCAGAAATAGTACCTCGGGTTAAGAACTTTGCTTCAGGATGAGAACAAAAATCCCGTGGTGGCAGCGGGAGGCCCCATTAGCTAAAGTGGTGCTTCAGGTTAAGAACAGTTTCAGGTTAAGAACGGACCTCCGGAACAAATTAAGTTCTTAACCAGATACAGTGGTGCCTCGCAAGATGAAATTAATCCATTCTGCGAGTTTCTTCGTCTTGCGGATTTTTTGTCTTGCGAAGCATGGCTATTAACGGCTTAGCTGCTTAGCGGCTATTAACGGCTTAGTGGCTTAGTGGCTTAGCGGCTATTAACGGCTTAGTGGCTTAGCGGCTTAGCAGCTATTAGCGGCTTAGCGGCTATTAGCGGCTTAGCGGCTATTAACGGCTTAGCGGCTTAGCGGCTTTAAGAAAAAGGAAACAAACTCGCAAGAACTCGCAAGACATTTTCGTCTTGCGAAGCAAGCCCATAGGGAAATTCGTCTTGCGGAACGACTCAAAAAACGGAAAACTCTTTCGTCTTGTGAGTTTTTCGTCTTGCGAGGCATTCGTCTTGCGAGGTACCACTGTATACCACTGTATATTCATAATTTGTGGATTGCTTCCCCACCCCTCTCTCTGCTCTGGCATTTGGTTGTTAGCAGTATCAAGTCTGAATCATTCTATTCTACAACAAACACTCCCCTGGCTTTGATCTTAGGCCAGAGATGGGGCATTAGTGACCCTCACCATGCTGGCCAACAAGTCTCTTTATCACTGACCATTAGCCATGTCACTTGGGTCTGATGTGATTTAGAGTCCAACAGCATCTCTGGAGTGCTATAAGTCCCCTACTGCTGTCTTTGGCACTTTAGTTTGGGCCCTAGAATGAAGCTTCAATTTAGGTAGCAATTTCTTCCTCACTTAACAAGGTAGCCACCATCTAGCATGGAATCCTTGTTGTTTATTCCCAAGAGTTGCCTACAGATACTAGTGATATGCACCTTCCTAGTTTCTCCTCTCAATTATTACAGCAGATATTTCAGGCTGTGTTCCTTCATGTGTCATGATGATGCTTAATGTGCTGTATATGCAATGCTTATGTCAACTTGTGTGTTTCTGTGTGTCATGCTTGTTTTCTATTCAACAATACCACCCCAAAGCAGAAACAGAACAAAAAAAATATACGTGCGCACATTTCACATATACATGATTCTGGCCATCATGAAATACTCTTTTTTTTTGCCATTCTGATTTTAAATAAATACAAATTTTTAAAATAATACCTGTACATCACATTTGGGAAAGGTCTCTGTGTTAAAAAAGAATATTCTTATTGTAACAGAGGTAAATGGTAAAATGTACAGTCTTGATATATTGTCATGGTGATGGGGTCAATGTTGGAGATGATTGTGTGTTTCTATTTAATAACCTCAGCTAAATCCCAAGAAAAGTCCAATATACGTAGAACCAGAGAGATTTGGATACTTTACTCCTTGTCTAAATTGCGACAGCTTTCCCTATATCAGCAAAAAGAAAGCTGCAGTGAACTTTGGCTCCAGGATAATTGCTTTTGTTAAGCTTTAAGATGCCTACAAACTTGAAAATATTTTTTTAAAAATGTTTTCTTTCACATGGAAAAACATAAAGTGATATCAGTCAGTTTAGTCCAATTTATTTTGATAAGTATGATGTGTTTCAGACTACAGTACATAAAATACTGCAAAATTTGGAACAGACCTGTCTGAAGCTCAAAGGAATTCTGTTTTGAAATCTGCTTTGCCCCAAATAGTTTTCTATAAAAAACAACCCAGCTGCCCCTTTATATTCCAGCCAGTTGCGTGGGTGTGGCCATTTATTCACTGTTATAAATTGTTTGCCTTAAGAAATGGGCTCAAGATGTATGGAAGTGAGAGCTGAACCATAAAGAAGGCTGCCCACCGAAGAATTGATGCTTTTGAATTATGGTGCTGGAGGAAACTCTTGAGAGTCCCATGGACTGCAAGAAGATCAAACCTATCCATTCTTAAGGAAATCAGCCCTGAGTGCTCACTGGAAGGACAGATCCTGAAGCTGAGGCTCCAATATTTTGGCCACATCATGAGAAGAGAAGACTCCCTGGAAAAGACCCTGATGTTGGGAAAGATGGAGGGCCCAAGGAGAAGGGGACGACAGAGGATGAGATGGTTGGACAGTGTTCTCAAAGCAACCAGCATGAGTCTGACCAAACTGCGGGAGGCAGTGGAAGACAGGAGTGCCTGGCGTGCTCTGGTCCATGGGGTCACAAAGAGTTGGACACGACTAAACGACTAAATAACAACAACAATGGGCTCAAAGCCTTTGGGCACCAGCCTCACTGTAAAAAGTGTTCTGTAGTTGTCTCAGACTGGACCAGTATGACTGTACCTGTGCATGCCTTTGGATGACCAAAAGTAGTTTGTTGACTCCCAGATATGACATGTATAGTGTCTTAACAAGGATCAGCAACAGCACTGATGCTGAGTGAGGTAGGGACCTCGTACATGCATTTTGGAGGATGCAAACCATAAGCACACATTTCTGAGTCGTAATGTTCCAGAGGACACCCAGCTCAAAAATCTCAACCCAAACTTCAATTCAAGTGAACTACTGTTTGTCAGAGCTGTCCTGGGACATTTCCATGCTATCTGTTTACTGAGCATTCATTCAAGTTTGCACAAAAATTTGCATGACACTTATACAACCCCGGCTGTTTGTGTGGCGAGTTCCTGCCTCCCACCAGTGGAAATAAAGACACGTGACACAGATATTTAAGGTTAATGGGCGAAATTAGGCCACAACTTTATTGGTTACAGGTAAGAGTGGTATTGGCTTAGGCATTGGTCCTATCACACTACCCGGCTTCAGCCTGCTTGCTTGAAGACCGGGAAGGGTTAACACCAGCAGGGGGAGCTCTGTTGATGCACGTCAACTAGGGACTCCCCCGGGGTCACCGCTCGGGGGCGCGCTTTAGGCCCTGGCCTCCATAGGCTTTGGATGAGGCCACGCCCCCCAGAATCCTTTACCAGACTACCCTTCAATATTTGGGGGAGGTGATGGTGCCCCCCCCCAACAAATCTGCATAACAATACCCCTACCAATGCCTAACCGCCAAGACCAAGTGAGTTGTGATGATTTGCTACGAGGTAGGCGAAAAACCAAATGGCTGGTGCCAATTTGCCAAGTGGAAGAAATTCCTACCAGGCCCCTTAAAGGTGACCAACTGAGGTCCATAGCAAGGTCGAAAGGGGAACCTTAAAGGGTGGGCAGGTGGGAAAACCTTACCAGCTGAGCAGACCCAAAGAGGGAGATCCCGGGGCTGCACTTGCCTTAAATGAGGCAAGCCGCACCTCCAGAGCCAGCTGATTGGGAGGCTCGGGGGATGACGCGGCCCAGAGGATTCCCCTGTACGCACGGGGGCTGAAGCCAGCCTCCGCGCGTGTGTTGGGGGCGTGAGCCTGCAACACCACCTCCTCCTTATGTCGGAAGTGGCTTTGTTGAACATTCATCTTGAATGCACACTCCATTGTCTCCCGAGACAGACAAATGAAACGTATTGATTGCTTTGTGTGGAGGTTATACAGCTTCCCATTAACTGATTGGAAGCAACCATGCTTATGAACACCAGTTGCTGGAAACCACAGTGGATTTCCCACTGGCATCTGGTTGGCCGCTGTGAGGACAGGATGCTGGACTAGATGGACCACTGAAGTGATTCATCAGGCTCCTCTGATGTTCTGATGATTGCTATCCCTCCTTCTAGTGCATTTTCTTACTGCGAAAGACTACCAGGAGGGATGGGGAAGGGCAAGGCAGCGGTGAGGTTGGTGTGGTGCAAACACACTGGCGGAGCTAATCTGGCACTCCAGCTGGTGTGCTTGCACTGCACCAACCTAATCATGTCCTCTGCTCTCGGTAGACTACAGCAATGTTGGTGACCTGCCCTGCTGACTGCTACTGCTTTGTTGGACTGCAGCTCCCCTGATTTCCAGCTAATGTAGCCTATGTGAAAGGATGTAGAGAAACCAAAGGAGAGAAGACATCAAGAAGAGGAAAAAAGAAGGGATGAAATCTGGAAAATGCACAACAGTCTGAAGAATAATAATAATAGTAATTTTATTATTTATACCCCACCCATCTGGCTGAGTTTCTCCAGCCGCTCTGGGCAGCTCCCAACAGAATAATAAAAACACAATAAAACATCAGTCATTAAAAACTTCCCTAAACAGGGCTGCCTTTGGAAGTCTTCTAAAAGTCAGGTATTTATTTATTTCCTTGAAATCTGATGAGAAGGTGTTCCACAGGGCGAGTGCCACTACTGAGAAGGCCCTCTGCCTGGTTCCCTTTAACCTCACTTCTCGCAGTGAGGGAACCACCAGAAGGCCCTTGGAGATGGACGTCAGCTGAGCGATGGGGGTGGAGACACTCCATCAGGTATACTGGGCTGAGGCTGTTTAGGGCTTTAAAGGTCAGCACCAACACTTTGAATTGTGTTTGGAAATGTACTGGGAGTTAATGAAGGTCTTTCAGGACCAGTGTTATATGGTTTCAGTGGCCACTCCCAGTCACCAGTCTAGCTGCCAACTGGCCAATAATCTAGATGTTGTGGTTCCCCAATAAAAGGTTCTGGTGCATGGTGTACATGATTCTAAAATGTAGTATATCATTTTATTCCACACTTGTTAAGATGACAGACTTTCCTCCTGAACTGAAGAGCAGTTTGTGCTCTCACTTACTTTCTTTTGTTTAAAAATTCTTCCTGAAAGCTCAGAGAAAAAGCTTCCTTTGACATGTGGCTAATGAACGAACATAAATGTTATTCCTGCCGAAAAGAAAAGGGATTGGAGGGAATCTAAAATATTAGAGCAATAAGAGCCAAATCAAATATTTAAAGTAATATGACAGTTTCCCAAGGAGTTGTAAAGTTGCCCACATTTTAAACAACTCTTGGGGTGTGTGATTCATGTTAAATAGGCAAGCAGGAAAAGAATCACAGCACCATTAAAACAAACCCCAACTTTTAATAAATAAATTCATCTTGAACTTTTGCTCAAACTCTATTCCTGTCAAGGATGAGCCATAGATATATTCAAACTGTCTTACCTTATTAAAGCAAAGCCTAATTTGTCCTGTATTATATTTCCATCAGAAGCCTGTGAGATGCCACACATTGCTTGAAACATTAAGTTTAAATTAAGTTTTGGAAAAATCTGTTGGGGGGGGGGGGGACAGAGGAACACAGGAAGCTGTCTTACACCGAGTTAGGACATTGATCCATCTAGATAACACAGTATTGCCAGCACT
>JAXCMG010000071.1:3068817-3097502 GCA_034642415.1 Podarcis siculus | reverse complement strand
AAAAAAGCCATTTTCTCTGTTCTGAAAAAAGCCATTCTGTTTGCTTCCACAGGAAGCAGCTTCATAAATGCAATCCCGTACCTCGTATCTTAAATGACACCATTTCAGTAGGCTGCAACTTTCCTAACTGAACAAATAAATGAACAGATTAAGCTGCTTTATAAATAATAATAATAATAATGTAATCATTAGTCAAGAGCTACACCAGCACCTGGTCTCCTTAGACAGCTGACAGCCCCCTAGTGCTCTGACAGGGCCCATTGCTGAAAACTGCCTCAGGCCACCATTAAGCCCCCTGCCTGCAAAGTTGACTAGGCCTGATGACCATTTAAGTTCCCCATAATGCCCTGGAACAGAGGTTCCCAAACTTATTTGGCCCATCGGTCCCTGTTCAGAAAAGAAACCTCAGTGCCCCCTGAAAATCTACCTTCTTTCAGGGAACAAACAGAAAGATGCACTGACAAATTTGCTTTCTTTTATGTATCTATAGTTCTACCTACATCCTACAACATAGTAAAGAACGATGTTGTAAATAAGACACCTTGAAGCTGGGAATTATAAAATTATTTATTAAAACCCATGGGGCAGACCGGAGTGAAGCCGGCTGCCTCAGTCTGCCCTGGTGGTGGAGCTGGTGCCACAGCCCTCCTGTCATTGGCCAAAAGGGCAGTCCACTTCCTGGGCCTGGGTGAAGCCAAAAAGGGTTCACCCAAGCCCGGCAAAACTCCTAGCTTCCAGCACAACTGCCGGGTCCAGGGGAGGCATTGTCGCTGTCCCGCAACAGTGCCTGACCTGGTGGTAAGCAGCATTACACAACAGATGAAACAGCTATGAACAGCTTTTCAAAATTCAATGCCCTCCAATTGCACCTGAGGCCACTGCCGCCCCCTGGATCATTCCAGCACCCCCCAGTATCACCCACTTTGGGAAACACTGTGCTGGAGCAGTGCTACATTGGGGAAATTATTATTTTTTTTAAATCAGTAGATTGGTTGTAAGTAGGTGTAATGTTTCCAAGGGGTTGCTCGAGAGCAAGCAGGCAAATATCTCCCTGCTTGGCTGTGAAGCCTTGCTTTTGCTGTCAAAATAAACCTTATTTGTCCGGAGCACCACTCTCCCATGGCTGACTCAATCGCTGGCAGAATCCGTGAGTGGGCGGTTCCTAAACTTTCCCCAGCAAAGCAGCTTCTTGACACCCAGTCTGTGCCTCCCCTCTCTGCACGGATGCTTTCTGCGCAAGGAGGGTGAGGGTAACGGAGGACCCCTCTCCTCCCCGCTTTGCCCAGGCAAGGTGTCCTGGCACCGCCTCGCCTCTTCCGACTCCTTCCCACGATCCCTGGAGGCTCTCTATAATCCATTCAGCTTTTCCTCTCCCTCCTGAACCAATGGCAGTTCCCTGACAGTAGGAAAGCAGGCAGGTGGAGACTGGCTGAGGGCAGAATGAGGTTGCTGGTACAGTACTTGCCCTAATCAAAAAGTCTCCACGGATTGTTTCCAAGTCCATGAATTGGATTGTTGGCCTGTTCTAGACAGAGTTGTGCATGGTCTGAAGGAGTAGGTTGTCTGGGTTTCTGATATTTCTTTGAGATCCTCTCTCTATACCACCCAATCCAGAATAGAGTCCCACCAGGTGGTTGTATGAGTGGTGGCAACATGGGATTGAGTCATCTGTGTGATGGCAGAATGACTGTGAAGTTCTTTCTTCTTTTAGGTGCAGACTTTAGGTGCAAATGTCTCAACTTTGATGGGATTCAAACACCAGGATAAAACACATCTAGAGCAGCCTTATTAATCTACACTGTATCTTGTTGCAACAGACACACTGAGTGGTTTCCACCATGTTCATTTCAGTATTCGTAATGTTCCATCTTACTTCATCATCTCTCACACCCCTCCCTTAGCTCAGGCGACTGCCAGAGACCCAAGATTCGCTGACTTTAACTGAGACATCCTGTTGAATCCTTTCTTCTTGAAACAGGAAATTCAGGAGCCCTCTCATCAGGCTCGTGCTCACATAACAGATTTCTCCTCTAGACCCCATTCCTGAATCAAAAGAGCTGGCTTCATTCCTGGAGTTGAATGGAGCAAGTTCAAGGTTTTCATGTTCCCATTTCTTTCTCATCTTCCCAGCAGTCATTGTGTTCTGAGTCCCCCTTGAAGCTGTCCTTTCCGGTAAATGTAAGTACGGCACCAGTTTGCTGTGAGCACCTAACTCTGACCCTGACCTACTTGTGTTTACCTCCGTTTGGCTCAAAGACAGAGCAGCATAAACACCAGCAACTTCTGCCCTGTTATAATAATAGAAATCATATTTTCAGTGTTTTAGATATTAAGCCTAGAATGAAGACTGAGAGACAATATCACTAACCAGAATAGGCAGGATTGATCTACAGGGGCCAATGGCTTTATTCGCCTTATGATAATATCTTCATAAATTCATTTTTAAATCAGACAATATTTTATGTAAGAGGCAGAACTCCAACATGTTAGGTGGGTGTAAGACCTCACATTGAAATTATAGAAATACTCATTTATCGTCTTGGATGTTCTGAAAGAAAGTGAGTCTCTAAGAGGTGCTGTGCTTTCCCGGCTTAAAAACATTCTTTGCAAAATGCCCCTTTTTAGAAGAAAAAAGAACACTGTGTGCAATTTAATGCTTTTTAATCATTTCTGCTGAATTTCAGGTCACTATTATGCTTTGGCAGTGTGTTAATCATACTGGAACTATAATGAGCTCCTGTATATGCTTCAGCTTTGACTGTGGACATGTAAATTACAAAGACAAATAGACATGAGCAGAATTTTTTTTATCATCCAACTTACTCCATCTCCCTGAGTTGTTTCAAAATGGAATAGGGCAGGTGCTATGTAAAGGCTGACCCACAGCCATTGTGTTTCTACAGCACTGCAAAATCAGCAATGGCTTTTTTCCTCTTACAAAGTCATGCAAGAGTACCAAGGCCAGAACTACAGCTGAGTTGTGTTTCCTGAGTTTGAACTCATTCAAGGACAGACTGCAGTGTAAGAGAGGCCGATAAAGGGAAGAGACCAAATGAAGAGGTATGAATACGGCACATCAAACAATGCAATGTGAAAAATTGGACGGCTCAAAAGCATGAAGTTGGCTAGTAAAGCATGCCAAGGCTCCCGGTGGTTAGCAAGAAAGAGAACAAAGGAAGGTGTTCAGCAATCTGTCAAAATAAAAGGAAAACTTCAACCATGTTGCTAGAGAAGTTACAGTTAAGATAAAATCTAAGCTGAGTGTAACAATAAGCAGGTCTCACTCAATTTAAGGTGATAAGGTAGGAAGGAAGGACTACTAAATCCTGTCCTTGTTAAAAGGAATGGTGCATTTTATACACTGTTTAAAAAGTTGGGTGTCTCCCCCTCTCTCTGCTAAGTGGTGGCAAGAGCCCATGGGATTCCAGGCACTCGCCCGGATTCTGTGTTCCTTTGGAGAATCAAGACAAGGTGGAGATTGTTGTAGCTTTAAGAAATATGGTTTATCCACCTATTAACACCTTCAGTCTTTGTGAAATGAGTCCAGATCTTACAGCATGGTCATTTCAAGAGGGGCTTGTCCCCTACAGCAGCGCAGCCATGCCATCCAAGGCACCTCTCCCAGCCTGCCTTCAGCCAGCCCGCCCAAGATGGATCCCAGTCTTTCTTCTTTCTCCTTCCCAGAACACCTTGCTCAAAAACTCTTTACCTGTCACCTCAAACACATACCCCACCACCTTGGCAACATCCGTCTTCCTGGGCCAAAGGGTTCCTCTCAAATGGCCTGTCAAGCCCTTTTGTCAGGTCAAAAGATTTGCTCCTCACTAGGCCAGCCAGTCTGGATTGCATAAGCCGGTTCAGGGATTCCCTGTCTGGCAGAACTTGTAAGGTAAAGCTAAAGAGACCCCTGACCATTAGGTCCAGTTGTGACCGACTCTGGGGTTGCGGCGCTCATCTCGCTTTATTGGCCGAGGGAGCCAGCGTACAGCTTCCGAGTCATGTGGCCAGCATGACTAAGCCACTTCTGGCGAACCAGAGCAGTGCACAGAAACGCCATTTACCTTCCAGCCACAGTGGTACCTATTTATCTACTTGCACTTTGATGTGCTTTCGAACTGCTAGGTTGGCAGGAGCAGGGATCAAGCAACGGGAGCTCACTCCGTCACGGGGATTCAAACCACCGACCATCTGATCGGCAAGTCCTAGGCTCTGTGGTTTAACCCACAGCGCCACCCGCATCGCGGCAGAACAAAATCTTGCCATTTTTTAATTTCTAGGGTTTAGGGGAGACATTATAATGGAATGAAGATCACCCTCTTCAGTCACTTGGCCAAAGGTGGGAAGGCAGTTGATTAGGAGCTTAGATCTGCTTAGCAGTGGGCATAGGCTCCTGGTAGGGCAGGTAGGTTTTCCTGAATATGTGACAGACAAAGAAGCCCTTATCAGAAACATAGCAGAGTTATATTGCATGACCAGAAGGCGAAAGCCCCAGGGATCATAAGGAAGGAATAAAGACTCTGACAACGTGTTATGGAATTAAAATTAGGCCACAACTTTATTAAACTTCCGAATGTAGGAAGACCTTGGCTGAGGCCTTGGGCATGTATCCCTCCCAGCCCCCCAGCCAGGGGAACTGGGGCACATCAGGATGAATGGGATATGGGGCTGCACTGCGAGATGTATGTGTAGCAGGCAACCGACCCCAAATCTCTGCACGCAGGGTAGTTCACTGACAGCCTTTCGGTATATGGCCAGTGACACCCATTATATAACCCCTTTTAAGAGGAGACCCTGGAATCGACGCCACAGGGGGGTGAGTCACCACTTCATGCCCCCCCCCATTATAGGGAAGAAAAAAGGATTCCACCCAAGGCCATAACCGCCAAAGTTGTGACGAATTGCTACGGGGAAGACAAAACCTGTCAATGCAGGAAAATTTCTTCCCGGTCCTTCAACATTAACCAGTCAAAGACCGCAGCAGCGCCCGCTAAACAGGAAGAAAAAGTTAACCTGCAAACAAGAAAACATTAAACTAAGGGAGGGTAGGGTGGGTGAATCTCCTGAGCCAACTGCCTGGATACTGTCAGCATCACCCCCTATATATAAATGGGACTGGCCCCACCTCCCAGCAGTGTAACTTGACTTCTGAGGCTGGGTGTTAAGCTCCAAATAATAACACTGAGAGGCAGGCCAGCCCCTGTTTGCCAGTAAGTTCCCTGGGAACTGTAGCACCGCGCACAATGCCACAAAGGGCACCCACAATGTAAAGTGTGGGTGCTCATTACTGACATCCCTAAGCTTTGCCCCTTTTCAAACAGACACACCTTACAAACCCTGAAGGAGGTCCTCCTCACAAAGAAAGGGGCAGCAGGACCATGCTGCTTTCACTCCCTCCAGAGACCCCAAACTGCCTTCTCTATGCCTGCACATTGAGTGTGAATGTCAAAGAAGCAGAAGCTTTCTCGACAGGCCTCGCTCTAGACAGATAGTCTAGGATGCTGAGCAATTGGCATTCTATATTTTTTTAATATAAATATTTTTATTGATTTTCCAATATAAAATTATAAAAAGAAAGACATTATCACCAAAATCATCTTTTTTAGACTTCCATCAGCTCATCTGATAATTCTCCGTCTTAATCACTTCTTTCACATTCCCTAATAGATATTGCAATATAATAATAACTTAACCTATCTTATTCTTTTTTACAATATTTCTGCTATTAATGATTCACAGAGCTTCTTGAAAACTTACAAACGTTGTCTGATCATTACATATACTTTTCATATAATCTGTAAATTTAGTCCAGTCCTCAGCGAATTTTTGGTCTCGTCGGTTCCGGATCCTTCCTGTTAATTTATCGAGTTCTGCGTACTCCATTAGTTTCATCCTCCACTCTTCAATCGTAGGTAATTCTTCTTGTTTCCATCTTTGGGCCAATAATATTCTTGCTGCTGTTACAGCATACAGAAATAACTTCCATTCGAGCAATTGGCGTTCTAGATCCCACAGGCACCAATGCCCTTGCCCTTTCTCAGACATCCATGGATGTCAGCACTGGGGTAAGGAAGCTTTACAGTGGTACCTCAGGTTACAGATGCTTCAGGTTACATACGCTTCAGGTTACAGACTCCGCTAACCCAGAAATAGTACCTCGGATTAAGAACTTTGCTTCAGGATGAGAACAGAAATCGTGTGGTGGTGGCGCGGTAGCAACAGGAGGCCCCATTAGCTAAAGTGGTGCTTCAGGTTAAGAACAGTTTCAGGTTAAGAATGGACCTCCGGAACAAATTAAGTACGTAACCAGAGGTATCACTGCATGAAACCCATCAAGCAATTAACATGTGAAGCGGGCTTCCAATTTGCATTCAAGATATACAACGAATATTTCTCTTCTGTGCGCAAATTCAGACACACAGCTGAATCTAGGTACCCAGAAATTTTCATTTCATCTCTATTGTGCGTATTTTATAATGCCCTGAATATAAGTTATGTAATAATATGTTCCACATTTCATAAGCCTTCTCAGTGTTGTCATTGCCCGTTTTCCAACAGTGTGGCTTACAGGAAGCTGAAATCTCTGCAGATGTACCCAACAGTTAGCTGGTTATTATTATTATTTTGGCTGACATTATGCAGCCAATGTTCCATATGTGCTTCCTCCCCAGCATCTTTCCCGTTTTTCAATAAGCACTAGATTGCCCTGCTACTGTCTTCTTTTTAGCCTAGAGAGTGGAATTCGCTTAACAATATTATTTGTTTGTTTTCTCAGGTTATAATGGTTCATTATCTAAAGGACTTTCTACTGTTTTTGCATATGGGAATAGATGAGACAAAGTAGCTCATATTGGGTACACCATCATTAATTTCTACTGAGATCCATGAATTTAACATTAAATCTACAATGGGGGAAAATATATTTTGAATGCACAGTGCTATGGCAAGGTCCCTCTTACCTCTTCGTTTTTATTAGTTAATTTGTTTGTTTTTACGCTGGTGTATGGAGTTTGGTTTGTCACAAATTAAAGCCAAGGGCATTTTTTCACCAGGTACAGTGGTACCTCTGGTTAAGAACTTAATTCGTTCTGGAGGTCCGTTCTTAACTGGAAACTGTTCTTAACCTGAGGTACCACTTTAGCTAATGGGGCCTCCTGCTGCTGCCATGGTACTGCTGCTCGATTTCTGTTCTCATCCTGAAGCAAAGTTCTTAACCTGAGGTACTATTTCTGGGTTAGCGGAGTCTGTAACCTGAAGTGTCTGTAACCTAAGGTACCATGGTATAGCGGAACCTATACAGCCTGCACCACCTTCCATCCTATCTGGGCCAGCCAGATAGGTGACTATTTCAGGCATCAGAGGAGGGGAAGATTAAACAGTCCCCCTCCAGTCATTCCTTCTGAGCCCCCCAATTTTCATAGAATCATAGAATTGTAGAGTTGGAAGGGACCCAAAGGGTCATTTACCTCAACCCCCTGCAATGCAGGACTCTCATCTAAAGCATCCATGACAGATGGCCATCCAACCTCTGCTTAAAAACCTCCAAGGAAGGAGAATCCACCACCTCCCATAGGAGATTGTTCCACTGTTGAACAGCTCTTACTGTCAGGAAGTTATTCCTGTTCTTTAGTCAGAATCTCCTTTCTTTGTACCTTGAAGCCATTGGTTCGAGTCTTATCCTCCAGAGCAGAAGAAAACTGGCTTGCTCCATCTTCCCTGTGACAGTCCTTGAGATATTTGAAGATGGCTATCGTATTTCCAACAAAGGTCCATATAGTTAAAGCTATGGTTTTCCCAGTAGTGATGTATGGAAGTGAGAGCTGGACCATAAAGAAGGCTGATCGCCGAAGAATTGATGCTTTTGAATTATGGTGCTGGAGGAGACTCTTGAGAGTCCCATGGACTGCAAGAAGATCAAACCTATCCATTCTTCAGGAAATCAGCCCTGAGTGCTCACTGGAAGGACAGATCCTGAAGCTGAGGCTCCAATACTTTGGCCACCTCATGAGAAGAGAAGACTCCCTGGAAAAGACCCTGATGTTGGGAAAGATGGAGGGCACAAGGAGAAGGGGACGACAGAGGATGAGATGGTTGGACAGTGTTCTTGAAACTACCAGCATGAGTTTGACCAAACTGCGGGAGGCAGTGGAAGACAGGAGTGCCTGGCGTGCTCTGGTCCATGGAATCACGAAGATTCGGACACGACTAAACGACTAAACAACAACAACAATCGTATTTCCTCTCAGTCTCTTTTCCAGGCTAAACATCCCCAGCTCCTTCAACCATTCCTCAAAAAGCTTGGTTTCTAGACCCTTGGTCATCTTGGCTGCCTTCCTTTGCACACATTCCAGCTTGTCAACATCCTTCTTAAATTGTGGTGCCCAGAATTGGACGTAGTATTCCAGGTGTGGCCTGACCAAGGCAGAATAGAGTGGTACTATGACTTCCCTTGATCTGGACACTACTTCTGTTAATGCAGCCTAGAATTTTATTTCCATTATTCTAGGCTGGCAGTGATGCTTTCTTTTTTGTAGCAAGATGTTGGAGGGTAGAACTGTCTGCACATCATGCCCTTTCCTGCACCCCCTAAGCCAGCCTGTTGCCCTGAAAATTCTTTTGTATTGCCAGACTTGATGCAAGCTTCGACCGCCACTCCAGCTGGTTTCTGTAAATGGTAAGAGTGGGGCTGACATCTTGATATTTCCTTTGGGCAGCAAAGTTTCTTGGGCAGATGTGCAAACAACAGACACCAGGCTCAACAATATCTGTTTCTCCCCCTACCCTTATTGTTCTTTGTTTTGATTATGAAGACTCCTGACTAACACAAAAGCTTGCTCGGTTTTTGGTGAGCCTTATTGGGACCTAACAAAGGAATTCTGGTAATGTTGCTTTAAATTCACAACTGGAAAAACTGCATTAATGCAATCCATAGACTTGCTGTTTGCTCTTCAATGACAGTGGAAATTAGATTAGAAAAGTTGTAGGGTGTTTTCTTTTTACTGGGTGTGGGTATCCAGAGATTAACAAGCATAATATTTGCTTATATAATATGTGTGTTTTAATATTCTTGAGTAAAAAAGAGAAAAAAGAAAAACAGGGAAGGGGTGGAACATGTATAAAATGAGGAACATACATATGAGGCAACTAAAGAGCTTTTCTTTAAAACTTTTCTGGCTATATTCATCACTCACTGTCATTCTAACTGTGTTTGCAAAGATCCCTCTGGGTTGTATTGAGATATTTAGTTATTTACTCTGCGGCATTTCAAAACCGCTTAGCAGTCTTGTATAAGAATGGAAAAGTTTTGCGTCTGTCACTTCTGAGTTTCACATTGCAAAGGTGTGTGAAAATGCACTTGTCTGGCAGGGAAGAGACAGGCAGCAGCCAAGAAGAAACAGGGATCTTTCCAAGGAGGTAAATCACAGAATTGGCTTTCTGAATAAAGACCATTTAGGCAGGGAGAGCCAAATTTGATTTAGAATAATGTGAGTAATATTTACAACTTGAATGGGCTATGAATTCTAGGAAAGAATTGGATAAACCAGCAGAAACCAACATGGCGACCTCCATATTTTGTGGACTACAATTCCCATGAACTGCAGCCAGCAATGGATCATGGAATTTGTAGTCCATCATTTGGAGGCCACTATGTTGACTACCTCAGGGATTTTGGAAAGGGACTCACTATTGTTCTAAAACAACATCTGCTCACCAAGAATCTAGGGATGTGTAGATATCAATGAAAATCTTTTGGCTTTGCTTTAAATTTCCCCATTGCTTCGTTAGCATAAATACAAGACAGGTCGGGGGGGGGGACTGGGCGGCTTAAAAATACCTTACCTGATGCAGAAATGACTTCAAAGCAATCCATTACATTGGCACACAGGGGTTACAATGGTTTATTCTCTACCAGATGGAAGTGAACTGGTGTGCTGGGCCCAGGGGTAACCTGTGAAACACGGTCCAGGTCTGGTCCAGAATCCAAAGGTTCCGCTGGGAGTCAGTCCAACAGGGCCAAGCCAGGACACAAGGCAGGAAACCAGGCAAGGACAGGTACAGGATCTCAGGCAGGATCTAGCATACAGCAATGTTGCTCCTGCAACCTGCAGCCTTTTATCTTTGTCGGGGTAGCGGCCAGTCCTGATCCCCTGGCGACTCACCTCCCTGTTTCACCCAAAGGCGAGCACTCCTTCTGTGAGTACTCAGGCCTCTCCTTCTCTCAGACCTTAGTCTCTGCAGCTCGGGAGACGTCAGTGAGTTACTAGACCCAGGGGCCACCTCAGCCTCCCCTGACCAAACCGGTAGTGGAGCAGCTGTAAGTGATGGCCCAGCTGAAGGCAACAAGGTAGTCCCCATATCTGGAGCTAGGGCAGGCTCAGGCCCCCGACTCAGCCCAGCTGGTGTTTGTTGCAGGGGAACCTGTGCAGACTGGGACTCTTCAGGATCAGGCCCCAGACTTGGTTCAGATGATGAGGCAAAGGATCTGGTGCAGACTGAGTCTCCTCTGGTTCCGAGTCTGAGCCTGAGTCCCAGGCCACCACAACTGGGACAACTTCTCTCTGACCCATCCTCCTCTGCCTATGCAAAAACTCTCTCCTGAGTCTCCACCAGACTAGGCCCATGCAACCCCTCTCTGACTCTGAGTCTCCATCTCCAACCCACCTAAAATCCCCTCAAGGAATGGAATTGTGGACTTGTCCCACTTCTGAAGCCCGCTTCTACACTATATTTCCGTACATATCTTCTCTTCCCTTGCTTGCAAAAGAAAAGGCATCAGCCACAAGCTAGACAGAATATCATCGTGCGACATACATTTTACATCTGGTTATTAAATGAAATGGGTTCTACTAGCATTGTTCTTTGTGGAGCCTCTTAAGACAGCTTTTGCAAGGAAGAGCGGCATGGACACAGCTGCAGATGAAATGTTTGCAATTTGCAACACCCTATCTTGTACCAGATGTTTTTGTGTTAGGCAGCAATACACAGATAATACACCATCCCCAACTATACCAGATACAGCCTGCATTTTAATAGACAGTTTTCTACAGGATGATAAAAAAAAAAATATGTCAAGGATGAATCCAGAGTGCTTTGTACTTCAAGCTTTTCAATATCCCCAACTCAGAGTTATAGTACTAGCTCAAATTGCATGTTGCTGAGCACACTTTATAATACTTTTCATTGATAGATTTGAAAAGAAGAAAGGTTGTTCTTATGGTTCTTTTGGTTTCCACCTGCTTCACTCCCAGTTGCATTATTGGTTATGACAGGAGTTATGATATAATAGATCCTACATCATAAGTTGAAGGTAGGAGATGGTGTATAAAACAGCAGTGCTACATTCTGAAAATGCCTCAACGTTTATTTGGTGAAATGTTTAAGTACTTTTATGCTTATCTATGACACTAAACAATCCAAAGGCCATCATTTCCAACACTGGAAGTGGAAGCGTCTCTCGTAAGTAATAGATAATGGTAACCTCATTAGTACTATCGTTAAAAGGGATTTCATGGAATCAAAGTTTCCTCACCATTCGAGGTCAGCTGTACTAGAGGAAACAGAAACGAAGCCACTTGATATGTTATTGTGTGGGATCTGCTGCACATGGCAAACCATAAGATGCACATTTGACACATGGAGAATACAAAAAATATCGAAGGGTTCTCTCTCTTTTGTCTTTTCCATTAGATGATTCCCATTTTGTATGTGTGTTTACACCTATGGCACATGCCATACGTGTGATCACAGTTACAAAGCTAGATTGATGGTCCTCAAACTACCACAGTAATAGTGCTGTATTGGCATCCATCTGTCTTGAGAGACAATGGAATGTGCCTCCAGGGGTGAAGTCAAACCGCTGATAGTGGTACTGAAGTGACCTCCTTGGGGGTGCAAGTCTGGGGAGTGTGCATGGAGGTCTTGGGTTGCCCAAGCAACAAAGCCTTCCTCTCAGCCTCACTGATGTGGTCCAGAAGACAGCAGAGCAAAACATTTGTCACCAGCTTGGCTGCAAGAGTTGCCAGAAGGAGGCATCCAACCATCTTAGGGACTCCACTCCAGATTTGGGTAGGGTTTCCTCCTTAGCCTTTTCTTCTCCTGAAGATATCCCACAAGGCAGTGGAGCTTTAGGATCAGAGTTTTCCTCCTCTAGAAGGGCCACCTTTCTGGGTTGATGACCCCCATCTGCCCCTCACTCCCCTCTACAGCACTTGGCCTTCTTGACCATTGGTCTCAAAATTGATCTCTTCCGCTCAGTCCGCCAGAGCCTCTCTTCACATGCAAAGGAAGTCCCTAACTCACTGAGGATTTGAGACCCATCGGCTACCCTAACCTGGTTTAGACGCCCAATCGAAGTCATTTCTGAGGTGTGGCTGATGTTGCATGCTGACAGCTTCTAGGAGCCACTGGTGATAGCTGAATGCAGGGTGGAGACTAAAGGTGGGGAAACTATTCTAGAAGGAGCACGACATATCCCTCACAAGTGGTACTCCCCCTCTCTTGACACCCCATACACCCCACTCCAGTAATAGCTAACTGAACAATTGCCATGGCACAGCTCAGAAGCGGCAGTGCTTAATCTTACACAGGCTTCAGCTATTACCAAGTGTGGAGAAACACCTGATGTACTCTACTCCTTAATATGTGATTTTCCTCCTGTATCCTTTTTGCAATATGAATATGAAAAGTTCCTGTAATTGACCATATTTGGTTGAGAGAACTTCAATAACGCTTTTAATCTAAAAGTGTGCTTCACAGAATTTCTGGGCATTGCTACTTATTCAGCCTTAGGATTGCTTTTCTTTTCTTATATTTAAGCACATAAAAATATTAAAAGACCTTTGGAGCATAGTCTTTGTTTGCCAAGCTCTGATGAAAGAAATAAACCTGCCAAACAATTAAAATTGTTATTCAAGAAGATTAGGCTCTTTTCTTCTTTTCATAAGTTCCGTTGCCTGCTTTAGATTGGCTTACCCTTTAGTTTTTATAGATAGTTCTTTCGGCTGTTATAATTAAATGTATCATTTATTGCCATATCTGTTCCTGTTCCTGTTTGGGGAACATTAAAATTTACATTTTGCACTTCTTTGAGTAGAACCCTGCCTAATAACAGTGGCACAAGCTCATTAAGGTGTCTATGCCTCTGATATGAAATGAGTCACACTTTGAGGTACAGCTATGGGGGAAATGATACTGGTTTTCAATTCCAAAACAAGGACTGCAGAAATGAAAGTCTGTCGTTTTATTTTTAAGTGTGGGTACAATGATTGTGGTTCCTCCCAGGCTGCCTGGCGCATACAGTACATCTGACTCCCACCAGAGGGAAATAATGGTGGGCAAGCACAAGAGGAATGGCTGGGGGCTGCTGTCACTGTCCTACTGCATCTACCACCCGAGGCAGATCTGCACCTACTGTACATCTACCTTCCTCACCCTGACTGGTAGCAGGACTGGCCTCCCTATTTGCGTGTCAGAATTTCTCCCTGTTCAGTTTTGTGCCATCTCTTTTAGGGTTACATTGGCTGGTCTCTGAAAAGTTGGCCAATGCATAGGCATGGCAATGGCAGCTACGGCAGTATTTACATTGTACTTTGCTGGGAGATAATGTGTCCCGAATGGTTTCGATAATAACTTTTATGGGTCCAGCTGTCACGTTATGGTGGCAAGCTTGCAAGCTGCACCAGGGGAGGGGAATATTCTGTGCAGCTGAAAAACCTGAAATGGTACCAGCCTAGCTGGCTTTTATAAGAGTTACAATCTAAAGCAGTGGTTCCCAACATTTTCCCCCCACTTGAAAACTGCTGAGGGTCTTCGCAGACCACTTTTCTGCCTTTTGCAGCAATTATAATGCACTGTGCTACATGCTGTATGATATCCAATTGCATTTTTATTGCTTCTTTTGTTTGTTGTTACTTCTTCTGTTCCTCTCTGCCTGTCTTTCTGGTTCCTAATCCTTCCCACTCCTTTCAAGTCACTTCCTCTTGCTCTGTATTTTTGTGCGTCTAATCCTCACTTCTCCTTTCAATTGCAATTGCCTTCTCTCTCTCTCTCTCTCTCTCTCTCACTCACTCACACACACACACACACACACATTGCTTCTGATCCATCCTGCCACAACTCCTTTTATTCGTTAGACTTGCTGGAGACTATCCAAATGAAGTTCATGGACCACTCGTGGTCCGTGGACCACAGTTTGGGAACCTCTGATCTAAGAAATACTTACAATCTTGGAAGAAGAATGTAAGGAAAGTCTGCTGGGTCAGTCCAGCAACTCATCTAGTCCAGTACTCTGTTTTCACAGGAGTCAACCAGATGATGACCATGGGGAACCTATAAGCAGAACCTGAATACAGCAGTGCCTTTCCCACCTGCCATTTCCAGAGCAACTGGTAATTTTATTTATTTTTATTTATTGAATTTATATACTGCCCTATACCCGAGGGGTCTCAGGGCAGTTCACAGAATAAAATAAAGATTTAAAACCACAAAATACTTAAAAAAACAAAAAAAACCAATACCCCCCCCCAAAAAATACATTTTAAAAGGGCATAGGATGTCAATCAGATCAACCAAAGGCCTGGTTAAAAAGGAACATTTTTGCCTGGCACCTAAAGGTGTATAATGTAGGCACCAGGCAAACTTCCCTGGGGAGAGTATTCCACAGACAGGGAGCCACTGCAGAGAAGGCCCGTTCTCATGTTGCCACCCTCCGTATCTCTTGAGGAGGAGGCACACGAAGGAGGGCCTCAGAAGATGATCTCAGGGTCCGGATAATCAGAACAACTGGTGTCCAACAGTGGATGTAGAGAATTTAATGTGAAACCTATCTGCAAAAAAATAGGATTGCCATGTGTCCTCATTTCCCAGGACCTGTCCTTCTTTTTATGGGTAACATTTCTGTCCTGGTGGATTTTTAAAAATCTACCAAAATGTCTCTGGCTATACTTTCTGGATGAGACATAGACATAACTGTTGGCTGAAGACATACTTTCCCTTTCTCTTCTGCCTCACTCAGCAATATATCACAGCTTGTATAGTAGGGGTATTTAAAATGAGAGTCATCATAGTGTCTTCTTTTTTGCTCTTTAAAATATGACAACCCTAACAGCCCTTACACTATCAAATGAACAGCTCATTCCCTACCACACACATACACCTACTATCCAATTCCCTTCCTTTTGTGCCCTAAACTTGGGGAAAGGATACATTTATTGTGTGTTTTGATCTGCTTTCCTTATATTGAACAATATGTCAATGTTGACAACCTTAATCTATTCCATCCCTTACCATTATAGGTGATTTATCTCAATTTATTACCTAGATTTTCTGTGTGACCCAGCAATATTGCCATCAGATCCAATAGATCGTGTCCTCCCTAAAAGAGGGCAAGTGTTGAGGTGAGACCTGGAGACTGACCACCTGTGTTGTGGGTGGGTAAGATTGGTGAGCCACAACACCTGATTGGTAGGTCCCTTGATGTTGGGTTCAATCTGGCCAATGGAGCACAGTCCAAACGGATCGAGGGACCTATATATGCCCATGCACGTAACCCAGAGCTTCCTCTTTCGGCTCATGCAATCAGAACACCCACCCACCTCTCCCTACTTTAGGGTATTTTGTGATTGACCTTGCTATGCCGTTGTGTGTCATCTGTCATTGGGACAGGGGCACGGCAGGAATTTCCCCACTTGGCTGATTGCCTGGTGCCATTTGGGTTTCGCCTGCCACATAACAAATCATCACAACTTTAAGGTTGCGGATAGGCACTGGTTCAGGTGATAGGGATGGGAGAACGGTCTTGCCATCTCAATGTGAAGGGTATTCCGCTAAAGGAATCAAGGGAATCAACTGGTTTGGTCAACCCCTGAGAGGGGGTTGTGCCTGTGCCTGAGTCCAGGACGGCATCTGGGTGGTGAACATAGTCTGTTCCCGGCTTTTCGCCTACCCAGGTGTTCACCCTTGGCTGACCTATGCTGGTGCCCTGGGTCAGCGCTGCCTGCAAGGGTGCAGGGAGCTAGTCGAACCAGAGCCTATGCAAACACTCACCTTCTGTAATCAATAAAGTTGTGGCCTAAATTCTGCCAAAAACCAAAACTAAATTTTGAGTCAAGTGCGAATTTATTTAGGGGGGAGGTCTCTGGGTCTGAAGGGACACGGGTGGCACTGTGGGTTAAACCACAGAGCCTAGGACTTGCCGATCAGACGGTCGGTGGTTCGAATCCCCGTGACGTGGTGAGCTCCCGTTGCTCGGTCCCTGCTCCTGCCAACCTAGCAGTTCGAAAGCATGTCAAAGTGCAAGTAGATAAGTAGGTACTGCTCCGGCGGGAAGGTAAACAGCGTTTCCGTGTGCTGCTCTGGTTCGCCAGAAGCGGCTTAGTCATGCTGGTCACATGACCCAGAAGCAGTACACCGGCTCCCTCGGCCAATAAAGCGAGATGAGCGCCACAACCCCAGAGTCGGTCACGACTGGACCTAATGGTCATGGGTCCCTTTACCTTACTCTGGGTCTGATCACGCAATACTCCTTTCCCATTTATAGTCTTAATGATTGTCATGCCTTGTATCTGATAGTTCTTAATTCCTGGGCAAAACTAACAAGTATGAAGGAACCCTGCTTAAATACTACCAGATCTCCAGCTATCAGTTCACCCCACATCTGTCAGCATCCCAGGAGTATGAAAAAAGTGTCCTGTGCAATTTAAAACTTGACAGCATACCAGCACAGATGGTTTTAGGAAACCCACTGGCTTTTATCACCTACCAACTTTAGGTGCTGACTTCCCTGGGCTCACCATGGCAACTGCTTCCAGAATCCCTTCTGGTGTTCAGCAGTACCTTTCCTGTCAATCAGAACCAGACACACTACACTAAGCAGCCATCTAGCCATCATTTGACTACAAGAATGTATTTGATACTCTTTTAAAATTACGGGTTGCTGATTGCCAGGGATTTCATTCTTCGAGTGGGAGAAGAGGTTATCGAACTGAATGTAATGTGGAGAGACATGATTTGGGAGAGATCAATGAACTCATTCAGCTGAGCTCACTTTGTCCTTGTGAAGATTTTATGCTAACCTCCTCCATCACGGTCTGGGAAACTGTAGCTGGAGGTCTGCAGAACATCACCCCAGGAGTGGCAGCATTTATATCTATTTTTAAATGGAGGGATGGAGGGAGGGGAGAGCATTCTCAATTATACAAGTCTCAAGAGTGCTGGTATTCATTAGAATGGCTAACTTCTTCTGTCTTTGCCGTGAGTATCTAAAAATACTTGTGTGGCTGGTTCACAAATAAGCCAAACGACATAAGAGATGTAGTCTGTGCAGAACCCAATTAGCAAACAGTTTGATGTGTAGCAGAGCGTCAGGAAACCGAGCCAGAAAATGAGTTGCAGGAACAGATGGAGCGGCGATTCGCGTATGTTGTAAAGACGATCATCGCAAGGAAAACATGAATGGAAATAACAGCAGTGAATGTCAAGCTAAACAAACTCAACCAAACAGCAGTGAGTTTCAGACAGAGTGTTTCTGAATACGGGAAAGTGTGCAGAAAGAACAATGGAAGAGTACGCAATATCATGAATATGAACGATTCTGTAGCATCAGGCACTCATACCAGTATCCAGGGAAAATTGGATTGCTCAAAAGTGAAGATGTTGTGCTATTTGTTGATGTTTATGCATGCCATTAAGGGACACGGGTGGCGCTGTGGGTTAAACCACAGAGCCTAGGACTTGCCGCTCAGAAGGTCAGTGGTTCGAATCCCCGCGACGGGGTGAGCTCCCATTGCTCAGTGCCTGCTCCTGCCAACCTAGCAGTTCGAAAGCACGTCAAAGTGCAAGTACATAAATAGGTACTGCTCCGGTGGGAAGGTAAACGGCGTTTCCATGCACTGCTCCAGAAGCTGTACACTGGTTCCCTAGGCCAAAAAAGTGAGATGAGCGCCGCAACCCCAGAGTCGGTCACGACTGGACCTAATGGTCAGGGGTCCCTTTACCTTTACCTTTATGCATGCCATTATTTTTGGTGTGCTTAGACCAGAGGTTCCCAAAGTACTGTCCATGGATCACCAGTGATCCCTGAGCTTCATTCAGTTGGTCCACAGCAAGTCTGTAAAGAGCAGTGGCAGGATGTGATTTGTTGGGAGGGGAGAGAGAAAATTCACTTAAGAGGAGAGGAAGGATTAGGAGCACAAAAATACAGAGCAGGAGAAAGTGACTTGAAAGGAGTCATCACATTCACAATACATACACTTCCCCAAGCATTTCAGCAAAGCAAAATGTACTCTCTCTGACCCTGTGGAGTCAGAGTTAGCTCTCTGGTTCTATTTTCATGTGAATACTTTGATTTTATATGATTTTAACACTTTAGTGTGGCTTTCTCCCCTGCAAACTGCTTTGGGATCCTGGTCCATAAAGTGGTCCATAAATTATTTTAATATTTATAAACAAATAGCTCATGATAAGCAGACCTTTAAAAAGCAGGCGCCTTTAAAATTTCATGCTTTTAGTTCTTAGAACTATTTTGCCTTCTCCTTGCTCATGTTTAAGTGCTGCCTACTGATTTTATGCTGGAGTAGGATCTTACACTGCGTTTTATTAATTTTGTGCTAGTGTCACTATTATATATGGGATATTTTTAGGACTGTTGATGATATTTGCATTTTATTGATTTTTAAATTATAAGCTGCCCAGAGGACAGAGTTGATTGGGTGGTAAAGAAAAGCCTAGATGATTGAATGAACCTTGCCAAGTGAGCAACATTGTCAAGTCTACCTATATTTCTTTTCTTTTAAATCCTTTGGGCATGTGTGCAAAATATGGCTCTGGATAAGTATTGGCTCATCAGAACTCTGTAATTCAAATAAAATATTGATTTGATATGCTTGACATTGGCCCTAGGCATGTCAGGAGGTATCTTCTTACCCTTCAGGACTTTACAGGTTCCTACATCAACTTAAATTGTCCCCCTGGGCCAATAGGAAGCTGCTGGGAAACCTGGTATGACTCAAGTTGATTCAAATCTCTTCACTTCGTGTCATGAGTGTCAAAATCTGCTTTCGCTTTTCAGCTTTATTTATGCTGTGAACATATTCTCGTTGCTTCAACCACTGCTATTCCTCTTTGCCTTCACTGTCACCTGCCTCATTTGCTCACCTTGCTTGATTTCATCGTGGCAATTTTAAGGATGACGACCATGTGAAGACATCATGGCTGCTTGTAATCATGTGGGCAGAAGGAGCAGCCTATTCATTCAAAAAACACATGAGTGGGATTCACTAGCATCCTGGTTCACCTCTTTTCCCTGTCCAGCCTGATCTGAATTTCTTCTAATTCTTCTGCTTCACCCCACTGCCATGTTTTGTTCTACAGCTGGGAGCTCTGGCCTTGTTTACAGGGTTGCACATTCTGTCTGAAGGTAACATATCCTGGTATCATGCATGGATCTCTCTGATACTTGGAAGTGCTTGCCAGTGATTTCTAGAGACTATTGCTAAAAACAATAGTTTCTATTTTCTTTGCCAGCCACCTCTAAAATAGAGAATGAGAGGTATTGCAGCTAACCATTCTCCTCCAATTTATAAGAGATGTAAGACCATTCAAAAATTATTCAAGAAACCAGTGTAGAACGATTTTTGAATTGTTCTTCTGCAATGTCTCTCCTGATTTGAACCTACCTGGACTCTTAGATCTTTACCTGAGGGAGGCTTAGAGTGTGAGAACAACATAGAGGGCCTTTTCCAGTTGTCTCCCTCTCTGTAAAATGCTCTGCCCAGTGAGGTCCACCTGTCCCTTTCATTAACATATTTTTGGTGCCAGGTATAGGTTGACCTCCCCCCCCCCCCAGGACTTTGATGACCTGAGCTGATGAGAAGAAACGCCATGGTGCATCTGCACTAGTGAATCTGAACGCCTTCATCTGCTCCAGCCACAATAAAACATGTCTCTCCTGTATTGGTCTCTACAGCCACAGGAGGCACTGTAAGTCGCCAATGGTTTGACTTTACTCCCAATGTCTCACTCTTCCATCATCTCTCTGGACACAGAGATGCCAACATGATAGCAGAGTCATCTTGTTCTTTGACAGAATATATACTTTACAATTAAATTATGACATAATATATGGCTATTGTTATCTTCTTAGATGTATTCAAACTGAACAACTGCATCCACATTAAATTTTATTGGGAGGTTTCAAATGGATTTCATGCTCTGCTGTAAAGGTAAAGGACCCCTGGATGGTTAAGTCCAGTCAAACATGACTATGGGGTTGCGGCCCTCATCTCGCTTTAGGTTGAGGGAGCTGGCGTTTGTTCAGAGACAGCTTTCCAGGTCATGTGGCCAGCATGTCTAATCAGTTTCTGGTGCAATGGGACACTATGATGAGTGCCAGAGCACACGGAAACACTGTTTACCTTCCCACCACAGCGGTACCTATTTACTTGCACTGGTATGCTTTTGAACTGCTAGGTTGACAGAAGCTGGGACAGAGCAACAGGAATTGACCCCATCACATGGACTCGAACTGCTGACCTTCTGATCGGCAAGCCCGAGAGGCTCAGAGGTTTAGACCAGAGCACAACCTGTGTCTCTTGCTCCACTTTATAGTTAGCTTGTGGTGTAAAATCCGTTCCGGTTTTTCCTACTGAGCTCCTGCTTTCTAGAGGCCTACATTCCCCTTTTTGCAATACTCCACTCCAATGGAGGACTGAATAATATTAAATTTCATCATGTTGAAAGCAACTAATTATAATTCCGATCTCTCTGGGTCACCCACGGTTTGCATAAGTCCTCCAGTGTCCATGTTTGCTGCCCCTCCAATTTAGCTGTCACTGGCAAATTTAATCAGAGGTGATTTTCTACCTTCCATTAATGGGAGAAAAAAATAATCAAATAACGCTCTGTGTGCTGGCCTCCAAAGTGCACCACAGAGAACTTACCATAAATGATTATTCTGCACCTGTCACTTTTTAATCCATGCCATGATATTTTTATCTGCTTTGGACTTAGTCAAGTGTTAAAAATGAGATGTACAGTATCAAGTGCCTCGCCATGTTCTAAATATATCCACTGAAAAGAAAGTATCAGCCACAAAGAGTCTTGAACTCTCAATCTCCTGCTCCAAAGTCAGAGGCCCTATCGATTAGTCATCAGACAGTGCACACTGGGGGCATAATCCTGCAACCCTTCTGAAAGTGCTGCTATTGAAGTCATTTGTTAGAAGGCGATGTTACTTCCCAGAAGACCCAGGCTATTTTCTTTTTATAATACAGTGCAGTCAAATTTCTTCCAAGCTTCACATGCATCTTTTTTTTTTTGGGGGGGGGGGGAGACTTAAAAAAGTGAATCCTCCACCAAACATTAGGGAATAGTAAGAAGGCAGAGGATCAAGCCATGGCTCAGCATAACTCCAAATCTTCCAGCAGCTGTCAGAGCACTCGGGACACAACAGAGTGGCATACCAAAGTACAAGATATAATGAAGTATGCCATTATGCATGCCATCTGCTTAACCTTTCACAGATAAATGCTCCTACGACTAATAATAGTGGCATGGTTCAAAATCAGAAGAGACTATATAGAAAAGGAAGTTTATGGGCCAAATTCTGCAGGGCTTATGGTGAGGTTCTCCTGAGTTGTAATTTCAAAGCCGGTCTCAAATGGCAGGGCAGTTACCAAAGTAGCCCTGGCTTCCAAAATGGAAAGACAAAGAACTAAAGAAGAATGGCTAGTAAAATTAAAGGATTGTGCTGAAATGGCCAAATTTGCTGTAAAACTAAGAGATCAAATGATGGGCTGTTTATGGAAAATCAGAGGCCTTTTTGGATTAGCTGTCCAAGTATTTTAGCGATATAAAATTGTGACCAGTATTTGAGATATGAGCAGCAGGGCATGGGGAGAATGACAAGATGGAGTTAGGGAGTTTAGTAACAAGTACAGTGGTACCTCTGGTTACGAACTTAATTTGTTCTGGAGGTCTGTTCTTAAGCTGAAACGATTCTTATCCTGAGGTGCATTTCGCTAATGGGGCCTCCTGCTGCACGCATGCCTCTAGCGCACAATTTTCGTTCACATCCCAGGGCAAAGTTCACAACCAGGAGCAGTTAATTCCAGGTTAGTGGAGTTTGTAACCAGAAGTGTGCGTAACCAGAAGCATTTGTAACCAGAGGTACCACAGTACAGGCATACCTTGGCTCCAAAACGCCTTGGGAGTCAAACGTTCCGGCCCCTGAACAATCGAAAACTGGAAATGAGTGTTCTGGTTTTTGAACTTTTTGGGAAGCCAAGCGTCCTTCGTGGCTTCCGCTATGGTTTCCAGCATGCCTGTGCAATTGGAAACCAATAGTGTAGCTTTGCCCTTCTTCTATCTCTGAGCTGCGACCCTCTGCAAACCGCCGTTGTAAATCTATACTGTTCTCTTCTTCTCAGGAAGGTTCAGGAGAAGGAGGAGGCAGTCTCCACCATTCCTCCTGCGATGTCCAGTCCCTGACACTATCACATGGAATATATTAACTTGACTGAAGATAAATAAAATAACTATGAGATAAATCCAGGTATTCAGAGGCTATGAGAGGCAATACAGTGGTAACTCTGGTTACGTACTTAATTTGTTCCGGAGGTCCGTTCTTAACCTGAAACTGTTCTTAACCTGAAGCACCACTTTAGCTAATGGGGCCTCCTGCTGCTGCCGCGCCGCTGGAGCACGATTTCTGTTCTCATCCTGAAGCAAAGTTTTTAACCCAAGGTACTATTTCTTGGTTAGCGGAGTCTGTAACTTGAAGCGTATGTAACCTGAGGTACCACTGTATAGCCATTATAACTAGTCACAATTTATAGCCTTCTCGTCCACAAATTTATCTAACTCCATTTCTAAACTGATTCAATTTTTTGCTCAAAGTATATAAGAACCGCTACTGCTCAGCTGTCTAATAGATGGTGTTTGCAGACTGTAATGGTTCTAGGGGTTGCTCGTGCGTAAACCGATGCAAACACCTGGCTGGGTTGCCTGAGTGAACCTTTTCTGTCCGGACAGCCACTCACCCGTGGCTGTCTCAATCGCTGGCAGAATCCGTCAGTGGGCGTTTCTTAAACTTCTTCCAGCAAAGAAGCTCTTTGATGCCTAGTCTCCTCCTACTCTCTCTGTGCGAAAGCCTTCTGCACAAGGAGGGCGTAGGCAGCGGAGGACCCCTACTCTCCCTGCTGGTCCCTGGCAAGGAGTCATGGGACCGCCTCGCCGCTTCCCCCATATGCCCCCCTTCTCCACTGGTGCTACGCTGATTCTCTTCCCCAGAAGATGGGCTGCCTCTCCCAATCTCTGGATTTTGCTCTCTCCCTCCAGCACTGATGGCAGTTCCCTGACACAGACTACCAATTCACAATGGATTTTAGCATGGATTTACTCTAAGAATAAAGATGAATCAGCCAGATCCTCCTTTAATGCTATGTCTAGCCTGCAAAGGACTGGAGAAGGTTCATAGCTCTTTCTCCAAAGGGACATTGGGCATGCCAAATGTCCTTTTTGCTATTCTGGATCACATAATTTTTCAGATGAACAAACTGAGACAGGGGACTGTTGGTACAGAGAGAAAATAGTGAAACAGTGGAACAGTGAAAAATTGAAAACAACGAAAACTATTATGTGAAGGCAATAGGGGTTACTTGCTTCCATAGAGTAACATAGAGTTATTGTGATGTTGAGAAGGAAGTAAACAGATCACACTGTTGACCAAGTCTTTCTTCAAAGTATCTGGCGGCAGCTTTCAGTGTGGTGTAAGCGATACCATACACTGCCAGGCATTGTAGAATACACTTCTGTCATGCAATAATCTGCCAATTGACATTTATCAAAGGAGAACAGAAAAATCGAGCTGAAACTCATCTTTATTGTATTAAATTGAAAGCATTAAAATATCAATTTTTGTGACATTTTTATGATGAACAAAATATAGCTAAGTACACACAAGTTGTTCTCATTTATTACTTGCTGAAAAACACAGCATTTACTTGGTTTCCTGATAGTAAACGGGGAGAGATGCAATTTATGCCAGATAGCTAGACTAGTACATTCAACAAATAATCTAGCAAAATTTGCACTAGATTATTGCAAGATAATGCAAAGATTATTGCAAAAAAAAAAAAAAAGCAGAGACATCACCTTGCCAACAAAGGTCCGTATAGTTAAAGCTGTGGTTTTCCCAGTAGTGATGTATGGAAGTGAGAGCTGGATCATAAAGAAGGCTGATCACCAAAGAATTGATGCTTTTCAATTATGGTGCTGGAGGAGACTCTTGAGAGTCCCATGGACTGTAAGAAGATCAAACCTATCCATTTTGAGGGAAATCAGCCCTGAGTGCTCACTGGAAGGACAGATCCTGAAGCTGAGGCTCCAATACTTTGGCCACCTCATGAGAAGAGAAGACTCCCTGGAAAAGACCCTGATGTTGAGAAAGATGGAGGGCACAAGGAGAAGTGGACGACAGAGGACGAGATGGTTGGATAGTGTTCTCAAAGCAACCAGCATGAGTTTGACTAAACTGCAGGAGGCAGTGGAAGACAGAAGTGCCTCGCATGCTCTGGTCCATGGGGTCACGAAGAGTCGGACACGACTAAATGACTAAACAACAGCAACAACATTGCAAGATGCTGTAAATTTGGCTACTTTTGGAAATGTCTCTTGGTGCAAAATGCAATGGATGGACTCTTAAATCACATGGGCCATAGCTTGCCACCATCAAGGATGCCCCTATTTGCATTAGAGAAATGTTGGAGGTTATGCAGTGTATCTCCAGTAGCTTCTTTAGAAGTGCTGGTTGCAACCTTTTCAAGCCCTTTACTGTTCCAAGTGGACATCCTACGCCAGGCATAGGTAAACTCGGCTCTCCAGATGTTTTGGGACTACAACTCCCATCATCCCTAGCTAATATGACCAGGATGATGGGAGTTGTAGTCCCAAAACATCTGGAGGGCCGAGTTTGTCTATGCCTGTCCTACGCCCATATGGGTCAACCTAATAGTTAAATTATTTGAGGGCTTCTCTGCAGAGATTAGATAGGTGGATACTGGGGACAGGGCCTTTGGTGTGTTGTTGTCTCAGTTCCCCAGGGACATTTGACTGGAGTCAGTTTTGCTGAGCACGGGTGGCACTGTGGTTAAACCACAGAGCCTAGGACTTGCTGATCAGAAGGTCGGCGGTTTGAATCCCCGCGACAGGGTGAGTTCCCGTTGCTCGGTCCCTGCTCCCGCCAACCTAGCAGTTTGAAAGCACATCAAAGTGCAAGTAGATAAATAGGTACCGCTCCGGTGGGAAGGTAAACAGTGTTTCCGTGTGCTGCTCTGGTTCACCAGAAGCGGCTTAGTCATGCTGGCCACATGACCCAGAAGCTGCACGCCGGCTCCCTCGGCCAATAAAGCGAGATGAGCGCCGCAACCCCAGAGTCGGGCACGACTGGACCTAATGGTCAGGGGTCCCTTTACCTTTTTGGATGCCACATGGACATGCCTTTATTTGCCTGGGATTTTAATGAATAATTCCCCTCCCCAATGATGATTTTACTGCTGCTTATGATCGTTATCTGCTTTATTTTTCTTTTCTTTTCACTGATGTTTTTCTTAACATTTTCATGATGTTTCATACTGACCTTTTAATTGGTGGCTGCCTTGAGAATTTCATAAACCAAAAGACAGGTCATTAATATCTTAAATGTATATATTATAAATACCGGTAAACATTTTTGTGTGTGTGTGGGAAGTGGGGGCATCAGAAATCTCCAGCAGTCTCTACTCAGGAAGAAATAGGCCTTATAGCAACTGCCTCTGAAACTTCCTACCACTTTGGGAAGTTGAAAAGTCTTTCCTCCCAAAATTATATTCTGTCACAGATGACACCATGTTGCTAATCTATATAACCTGATTCACAGGCTGCCATACTTGAGAGAGGGTCAGGGATGTTTGCAAATGTATACAATCATTTCCTAACCTGGCAAGCCTATTTTATTTTATTTTCTATATTTATATTCCACATAATATTAAGATAGTCGCTATAAATAGTTTGCAAAACAACAAATACCATATGTATGTATAACGACTAACAAAACTGAAAAACTACGGTATAATAGAAAACTACAAGGCAATATAAAACAATCAAATCCCCAAAGAGTGAAAACATAGCAGCACACATTGAAAAGATCATTTTAATTAATTAAAAAGGGGTCCAACAGAGCTGGTTTTTCCAGACTTATGAGGAATTAAACCTCTTTTAGCATGCCCCCAATTGCTGCTCTCTAAATGTATGAGCTGGCATGAATTCTATTAAACCAGTAACAGGAGCAAATATTTGACGGCCTCAGACACCTTCCTGTGTATTCACCTTTCAGAATGTTTAAAAGATGCTTTGCTTAGATGCCTCCAAGATAGGCCGGTTCAGGTGTAGATTTATCTACAGCTGTCTTCGTTTGGGTACATATCTCAAACCGCATTCACATTTAAATGCATGCTATCTAGATGCCATTATCATTTTTCGACAGCTTAAGAGGACAGAGCTGACACTTCCTTTATCCTAAGGAATGTATTCAGCTTAGGATATTTCCTTCAGTTTGAGGCAGTGCATTCTCTCTGGCTGTAGAGTAGCCGTTTAAAAGAATTTCTGAAGAGCACGATGGAATTCTACACCAACTAAAGAACCATTTCTTTCCATGAAAATGAAAATGTAATCGGGCCAGGAGCTTTTGCCCCCTTCCACTGGAATGGCTTTCTGTCATGGCATCATTCTTTCCTTTTAAAACAACGTTTTGCATACCTCAGGCTCTCTCTGTGCTCAATGGGAAAACATTAAATAAAGAATGAAAAGACTAGTCTTTTTTAAAATTCATCAGGGTTGCCATGAGTCACAATACAAAGAGAACTATTTCCACTATTCTCACGGAAATATATAATCCATCAAAAAACATTTATAACCCAAATTTTAAAGTCTCTGGTGTTTGGATTAGTTTATGAAGCCAAGGAACTGCTGTTCTTGTTGTCGTTCCACCCATCAGAAATGGCTTAACAGGTGGGACAGAGCCACTATGGTAGCTTTTTGGCAGACTGGCCACTGTTGCTTACTGGGAGGGAGATGTGCTGCGACAAGATTGTGGCAAGACTGGCATGGTACACACACACTGGTAGAAGCACCAGATTGTCAGGATGCTGTCAGCGCCTCCTAGCTGGTTGCCCAGGAAAGTATAAAGACAATGAAAAGTTTCTTAGCATCCTTTTTTATTTCAATCTTTACAGAGAGAGGCTATAGAACCCATCCTCTTGGATAATGGCATTGTTCTGAGTGAATCTCCACCCCCTTCTCTCCCACTTCCTCATTCATAATTCTCATCACCTCCTCTATGGGTGCTGCTATGTGCCTTCTGCCTTTGAGCTCTTTGCTCTCCTACTTTTAAGGCTCGCCGGGTTCTGGGAGATGGAGGGTCTGGAATGCTTTCTAGTGACAACTTGTCAGCGAGGTGTTGCTCTGGCTCTCCCATGATTTCCCAACATTCCCTCTTGTGGCGATCACACAGGGTCCCCGGATGTTTAACGGTCTATTGATCCCTGTGCCACCACTGTGCTCGCTTCCCCGCTGCCACCAACCCGTTACTCTTGGGTAAAACACTGCGTCCAGACAGTTGTTAAAATTGAACCAAATAAACAAGTTTATTTTATAAGTATTAACAAGTTTATGGTTTCTCAGATAATATTCTTGTCAGTTTCTTAACTTCAGTTTCTTTACCGGCCTATACCTTCCTAATACCTTCTGACTGATTATATCAACTGTTTGACTGACTCCTCTTAACAGATTCTCTCACACCAGACTAGCCCAACCCACAGACTTATCCTCTCTCTCTCTTCTCTATCTCCAGACCGACTTCTTAACAACTCTAACTCCTCCCCTTGGGTTCCTATTGGTTGGTCATTTTACAATTAGCTAACCCTTTCCTTATGAACCCAGTATGATGTCACACACCTAGGAGGGCAAATGTCACACTCCTCATCTGCCTCTGGCCTGCAACCTCCCTCAAATCACTGTAGTAAATCTATACTGTCTTCCTCTTCCCCCTCCCTGGAAGGGTTAGGATGGGGAGGTGGTCTCCACCATTCCTCCTCTGCCCAGTCCCTGACACAGATTGACTGAACCTTGCATTTGCACTGCACAAACATGCCCACTAACCAGCAATCTAGTGTAGCAGCTCCCTCCTCTTCTGTTGGCCATCATTTTGTCATCCCCTCATTCGCTGATGATAACTTAGTGATGTTCAACAGGTACCTTATGGACCATGTTTCTGCCAGAAGAGGCTGATATTTCTGAGCTCTTGGTAGCTCCAACTGGTCATCTTATTGCAGGAGCCATTTGTTCCTCTACAGGAACAACCTAGGAATGAACCTATTCCACCTGGATTTCATAATCCTCTCATAGGGTTTTTCCTTTTCCAGGACACGTCCTTTTTCAGGGGGGTAAAATTTACGTCTGGGTGGATTTTTTTAAAATAACATTTGCCAACATGTTTCTAGCTATACTTTCTGGATGAGACGTAGACATAACTGGTGGCTGAAGACTTGCTTTCCTCTTCTCTTCTCCTGCCCCCCTCAGCAACATATCACAGCTTCCACAGCCTAAATAATAATAATAATAATAATAATAATAATAATAATAATAATAATAATAAT
>JAXCMG010000071.1:3049877-3068807 GCA_034642415.1 Podarcis siculus | reverse complement strand
ATAATAATAATAATAATAATAATAATAATAATAATAATAATAATAATTTATTTGTACCCCGCCCATCTGGCTGGGCTTCCCCAGCCACTCTGGGCAGCTTCCAAAAATAATAATAATATTAAAATACTCTAATACATCAAACATTAAAAGCTTCCCTGAACATACAGTAGGGGATATTTAAAATGAGAGTCGTCATAGTGTCCTCTTTTTAGCTCTTCAAAATATGGCAACCCAGCCCAGTAAGGATTTGGGTAAGAGAGAGAGATGGCTGGGAGAGAGGGTTTGGTCATTTTGATACCTGTGAATCATCCTCAAAAGTGAATTGAACGACAAGTGGAAATTTTATTTTCTTAATTACAGAGATGGACTTACAGGGGAACAAATGTGAAAGTGACAATACCAGAATTGTGAATAAACAAATGTAATAATGATGTAGACTGGAAATGGACCAATTTGGCTGTCCCTTACTGGTGGCACTAGTATCAATCCCCATCCAGATTCTTTAGCAGAGCATTCATGTAATTGCAGCTCTTTACTTCTAAGTTCAGAAAACACTTTCATCTTTCTCTCTTACTCGGTTGATATCAAATAGCTATTTTTTTTACAAGCGTAAATATGGAAGGAAATTACGAAGGATTCTGTAATTCATGCAATGCAAAAAAATCACGGGGTTCTGATTTTTATTCAAGCCATCTTCTAACTCTCTTGTTCCCAGCATTCACCGTGCCCCTGCACCTTATTCATACTTGTTTTTTTTAAAAAAGGAAGAAAAATCATTAGGAAGCTGCCAGCTGAAAAGCACCATGTGAAGCGCTATTGTCAAGATATTCTTATGAACTATGTGCACACAGTTGATCCTCCACTTACACTGCGGGAGGGAGGAGAGATGAATGAAGTTATTAAGGATTTTGGACCAGCTACATCAACATATTGTCAGCACTTAATGCTCAGCAAATTAGTCACACTTTCTATTTAATTGCTGATGTTTCATAAAAGTTTACCATGTAAATCCATGTGTATTATCATTACAGAATTGTAGGCAATTTCGTATTAGTACTGTATTCTCATTAATCACCATTCTTAGTTGAGGATTATGATTTGCTGGATTTAAATACTACTCAGAGGCAGGGGAGGGCATTAAACAGGCACATTAATACAAAGTCTGAAATATTACTTTCTGATGTCAAAGCTTAGATTAGCATTCAGGTAAAGAGGTATTGAATGTCCCACTATGGAACAGGACAGAGATCTTGTGTCAACTCTTTTCCTACCCAATGTACAAAATCCTTTCTTGAGTGGAGCCTTTTAAAGTGCTGAATTTGCACTACTCATAGTCACCATAGACATTTTGCTCGCTTTCTTCTGCATTTTTCCTTGTAGATGAACCTGGTTACTTCGTGATTTCATATCTCATGGTCTGTCCACGCTTTCTGGCAAAGTGGAGGCGGATTTATTTATTACTAGCAGCTTTGTACTTAGGACCACTCAGGAATTCTAAAATACAAAATACAAAGAAAGAAAGAAAAGAAAACCAGTGCAGTTTTGAAATCAGTGGTTCTAATCAGTGCAGTTTTGAAAGGTTTCGTCCGCCATCTTGATTCAAAATGGCACCCAGTTATTATCCGAACATAGATTGAAACCTGCTTCTCAGTCTCAGGACTTAAAAAATCATCTCATCCCTTATATACCCTGCCACTCACTGGACTCTGTAGGAGAGGCATCCTGCAGATACCATCTCATTGAAATACCCATTCTGTACACTATAGTGGTACCTCGGGTTACAAACACTTCGGGTTACAAACACTTCGGTTTACAGACTCCACTAACCCAGAAGTAGTACTTCAGGTTAAGAACTTTACCTCAGGAAGAGAACAGAAATCGTGTGGTGGTGGTGCGACGGCGGCAGTGGGAGGCCCCATTAGCTAAAGTGGTTCAGCAGGTTAAGAATAGTTTCAGGTTAAGAACGGACCTCCAGAATGAATTAAGCTCATAACAAGGGGTACCACTGTATAGGAATCAGGGCTTTAGTGTTGCAGCACCTACCCTTTGGAATTTAGCAATCCACCTGCGAGGAAGCTAGCATGACAATCCTGTTCCACCCACCAAGCTGCTTCTGACAATAATCGAGCAACGTCTTCAGATGAAGTTCTTGCAAGAGGCACTGCTGCAGTGGCCAGTTGAAACTTTAGCAGCTCTATTTTCAGAATCATAGCAGCTGGGAAAATGTAAGTTAAAGGGCCCCTGGAGATAAAGGAGAAGGGAGCAGGCGTTTGTTCACAGACAGCTTTCCAGGTCATGTGGCCTGCATGACTTAACTGCTTCTGGCGCAACGGGACACCATGATGGAAACCAGAGTGCACAGAAACGCTGTTTACCTTCCCGCCACAGAGTTACCTGTTTATTTACTTGCACTGGTGTGCTTTTGAACTGCTAGGTTGGCAGGAGCTGGGGCAGAGCAATGGGAGCTCACACCGTCATGGGGATGCGAACCGCCGACCTTCTGATTGGCAAACCCAACGAGGCTCAGTGGGTTTAGACGACAGCGCATCCCGCATCCCTATAGGTATGGGTGAAATTCACAAAGGTTCATACTGAGGCAGAGAAAGAAAAAAAAAGCCCATGTGTAAGTAAGTAAGAGTGCAGGTCTGGAGTCAGCCTCTCTTATATCAAAATTCAAGACGTCTCCTAATAGGCAGTCTAATGACATAGTTTTCTTTCATGACAGGCACTCCTCTGTCCATTTGTGATAGAATACAAACCACTTTATTACAGGTACTTTGAAAGCTAGCAGAGCATGCAGGTATCCATGGATGCCAATATTTTGTTGCAGAAATGTGAGCCTTAGCATTTGTGAAGCGCTAGCATGAACACAGTAAATTGGACTCTCTCTGCCCAGCACATGAACAGGAATGCATACAGATACTGTTAATTCCCCCCCTTCCCCCCCTTTTCCTTTCCCCCTCTTTTTTGGTTTCTTACTATGAGGTAAAGATTATGCATTCAATCGCACCCCATCCAGTGCATACGGAATCTGAAGGCATAAAACTTCTGATTGGCATTAGAAATTCTTCATTCCTGATACTATTTAGAATGCAGCTAACATCTTAGTTACATTTTAACTTTTTTGTGGTAATTTCTTCAGTGGTTTATTAAACTTATTTGCATGAGAAGGAAAGGCAATAAACTTAATAATCAGGTTCTTTCTGCAAGATAGAGGAGAAAGTTAGACTTTATAGATGCATTATCATCGATGTTTTCCACAGTCATTTCATCTCAGCTTTTTACAGCCTATACAAAACAGTTCCTACCTGTCTGAGCTGCTGAAGAATTGAAAATTATATACACGTTTTAGCTATAAGTTGTGGCCTTAATTTCATCCAGTTGCTATGCCTTGGCCACCCCGTCTTAAAATTCAAAGCTCAGCCCAGATATAAAATATGATATTGTCTATTTTATCTTTATTAAGAATGTATTAGTCTTCATGACACACACTATATTTATCCCTATTACCAAAAGTAATAACTGATCAACAGAATAGGTAAATTTGAGTGGCAAGGCTGATGCCCCATCTACATTCTACAGTGGAAGCAGTATCATACCACTTTAAACAGGCATGGCTTCCGCCCGAAGAATCTCAGGGACAGTAGCTTGTTAAGGGTGATGAGTGTTGTTCAGAACTCTGATTTTCCCCTCACAGAATTGCAGTTCTCAGAGTGGTTTCACAGTTAATCCCACTTCCCGGGGAACTCTGGGAATTGTAGCTCCATGAGGGGAACAGAGGTCTCCTAGCAGCTCTAAGCTCCAATTCCCAGGATTCCTTGGGACCTGCTCAACAGAATGAAGATGGCGGGCTGGGGAGCAAATGCAGCGGGGCTGATTGCATTTTGATGCAAGTGTAGCTATATGTAAAAGGTAAAGGGACCCTGACCATTAGGTCCAGTCATGACCGACTCTGGGGTTGCGGCGCTCATCTCGCTTTACTGGCCGAGTGAGCCGGCGTACAGCTTCCGGGTCATGTGGCCAGCATGACTAAGCCGCTTCTGGTGAACCAGAGCAGCGCACGGAAACACTGTTTACCTTCCCGCTGGAGCGGTACCTATTTATCTACTTGCACTTTGTGCTTTCGCACTGCTAGGTTGGCAAGAGCAGGGACCAAGCAATGGGAGCTCACCCCGTCACGGGGATTCGAACCACCGACCTTCTGATCGGCAAGACCTAGGCTCTGTGGTTTAACCCATAGTGCCACCCGCATCCCTTCCAATGACCATAGGGATGTCCTATTCCAGAATTATTATTATTATTATTATTATTATTATTATTATTATTATTATTATTAACTATTTATGACCTGGTCCATCTGAGTAGGTTGCTGCAGCCACTCTGGGAAGCTTCCATCATATATAAAGCATAATAAAACATTAAACATTAAAAAACAAACAAACCACCCTTTCCTATACAGGACTTCAGGTGACTCGGGGGTCAGATAACTGCATACCCTCCAGCATGTCTCCGTTGAAAATAGGGATGTCCTACCATAGCCTCCAACATTTCTCTGATGAAAATAGGGACATTCTAAGTAAAAACAACAACAACACGGGGCATTCTGGGATCAAATAAGAAAGTAGTACAGCTTCTGTAAATCCAGGACTATCCCTGGAAACTAGGGATACTTGGAGGGCCAGGGATTAGAGTGAGAATGCTGAAAACTAGGGCCTGATTAGAAGTACAGTGGAGTTTAAAAATCTTTATTGGTTTCCGCAAAGAGGCAAGCGTGCATTTTTGTTTTATGAGTAGATATTCAGCTGTAGGTGTTGTGGAATGGGTGCTGACTAAGAGATGGAGAGGATCTGTTGCTGTTTTAAGGTCAGAGGCCAAATCAAGCTATAAATTGTTTTCTTCCAGAAGCTATGGCTTTGTGGGCTTATTCTGCTTTCAGCATGATCATTGCTTCAGCACTGAGCAATAAAACATCATCTTTGGGACCAGAGCACTGACATGGCACTCGTATTTTGCACGGGAGTTTGCTCTTTGGAGTATCAATTTCTTCTTTATTAAAGGGCAGAAGGGGGGAAATGGTGGCGCCTTTCATCTTCCGAAACATTATATTTCCCATGCAATTTCTTGCTGCCTGCAGGAAAAAAAAATCCCCCTCATTGTTCAGTCACTTGAAAAACTGTGTAGGTAGCCTTAGGTTAGGAGGGATTGAAATTAGGAAGAGGATAACACATTAAAAGTGCCCACTGATCTGCTGCTGCTCTCGACTAATTTGTAAAGTTTGAAATAGGTATTTTTTCATAATGGCAAGAGGATTTCAAGGTCACGGGTAGAAGCTCCTTGCTTGAACACGAGCCAGGTGGCATTTGAGAACAGTTATAAATAAATGCTTAGGAAAATGGGATGAATCCGTTATCCATTTTGGAGAATAGAAAGCTGAGAAGTATATTTGGAAATCTGAATGGGTTGGCAGGCAGATTAGCCACAGAAGTACATAAATAATACAGGATGTAAACTTGGAAAGAGGTTTAATTTGATCAATGGATGGCTAGGTACTCTTATAAATGATGGCGCTGTGGTCTAAACCACTGAGCCCCTTGAGCTTGCCGATCAGAAGGTCAACAGTTTGAATCCCCATGATGGGGTGAGCTTCCCGTTGCTCTGTCCCAACTCCTGCCAACCTATCAGTTCAAAAGCACACCAGCGCAATCACATAAATAGGTACCACTGTGGCGGGAAGTTAAATGACATTTCCATGCGCTCTGGTTTCCGTCACGGTGTTCCGTTGCGCCAGAAGCAGTTTAGTGATGCTGGCCACATGACCCGGAAAGCTGTCTGTGGACAAATGCCGGCTCCCTCGGCCTGAAAGCGAGATGAGTGCCGCAACCCCATAGTCACCTTTGACTGGACTTTACTGTCCAGGGGTCCTTTACCTTCATGTACTTTAAATAGTGGATTTCTTTCCTTGAGTTGAGATCTGTGGCCAGCATGTGTGTCTGCCCAACTCCTCCATCATGTGTTCAGTGATTGCACAAGGGAATCTTGTCTAAGAAGGCCTTGATTCTCCCCACCCAGGGCTGTCTTTAGCATATGTGCTGCCGGGGTGCAAAGATCCACCCAGGGCCACCCTCCATTCAAACATTGATAAATTATATTTAATCTGGCCCCCAAATTAACCTCCACACCATTGGACGAGGCCGACAATGCCCCACCACCACCCCTCGCCTGCCCCGATGCCTCCTGCCCCACAAACTCATGCGACACTAGCAGTGGCACCCACTCGGCCTTACCCTGTCGCCAGTGGCCCTGAGGTCAGTGCACTCCGCCACCGGACACAGGGCCCAAGGGAAGCATCTTCCTGCTCCAGCCCCACCAGCAAAAGGCAACAACCTCCCAAGTTTCTCTTTCGAGGGGGAGGCCAAAATTCTAAGGGGGTCAGGAACCCGGTGGGGCTTGTCTTGTCAAGACTACATGGTAGCCACATTGCATTCTCTTGCATTGCCGCCTGAGGGTTGCCTTTGCAGTTTTCTCATTTGTTCCTCTCAGCGGCGGGCGCCCCCCCCTGAATTTGGCACCTGGTGCCCCACACCCTTTGCACCCCGGGTAAAGATGGCCCTGACCCCACCCCACATTCAGCTGTGTACAGTGGTACCTCGGGTTACAGAGGCTTCAGGTTACAGACGCTTCAGGTTACAGACTCCACTAACCCAGAAATAGTACCTCGGGTTAAGAACTTTGCTTCAGGATGAGAACAGAAATCGCATGGCGGCGGCAGGAGGCCCCATTAGCCAAAGTGGTATCTCAGGTTAAGAACAGTTTCAGGTTAAGAACCCACCTCTAGAACGAATTAAGTTCTTAACCCGAGTTACCACTGGATATAGAATAGCTGTGCATGCTGGAATGGACCAGCCAAAATGTTGGCTGTGGGCCTCTAGTTTCAACAGTATTACTAGTAGTGGGACTCCTACTCGTGTGTAGGACCTCCTGACAATATCACTCCCTTCAACTGATGGCGCACAGCGGCCAAACCAGAATTTATCCTGAGTAAATCTTTTCATTTTGTCTATTCATCAGAACAACAATTGGAGTCTCTTGTGAAGATATTAATGACATATGGATGAATATCTAGCGAGGAGGTTGCGTTTCAACCCTCCCCTCTTCCCCAGGCTTAGGATAATGCGGCAACTTCTAAAGTCAGAGATTACAGATTTTCTGAATTATTAAGGAACTTCATCAGTACAAGTGTAGCGTTGTTCAAACACACTGACAATAAGCATTCCCTGTTTTTTTTTATTCTTTCCATTTCAATTAGCTTTGCAGCTTGCTTGCTTGCTTTTTAGCGAGATGTGCATTTCTGCCGTATTTCTAAGACACAAAATAAATGAATTAAGGAGATGCTTGGGTTTCATACTGGGTGGGGGATTTGCATACCAAAAAGCCTCCTGAAATATATAAGCTCCCTTTCATACCAGTGTGTAGCAATTATTTTTTTATCCACAAAATTGTCCTTTAAAAGGGGGAGGGGGGATTGTCCAGCTCCATATCTCATTGTTTTGAATCAGATGATGCACACATTATGGCTTTGCTATATCATGACACTATAGACTGTTTATCTGTGCATGTCTTTCTTTTTCTATGGTACATACTGTAGGTCCATTAATATGGCTTAGTTACTCTGTAATACCATGGGTAAGCAAACTAAGGCCCGGGGGCCGGATCTGGCCCAATAGCCTTCTCAATCTGGCCCGCCGATGGTCTGGGAATAAGCATGTTTTTACAAGAGTAGAATGTATCCTTTTATTTAAAATGCATCTCTGGGTTATTAGTGGGGCATTGGAATCCGTTCTTTTTTTCAAAATATAGTCTGGCCCCCCACAAGGTCTGAGGGACAGTGGACTGAAAAAGTTTGCTGACCCCTGCTGTAATACTATTGGATTTCAATGATTTATTTTTATTTTTGTAAATAAACCCCATATGGTTAAAGTGAGACAAAAGCTTGCATTCTTTTTATTCTTACAGTGCAGCTAAAGTGTGAAGCACTTTACATCTGGAAAGCCTGATCCTCAAAGAAACAAACAAACAAACAAACACCTCTGGGTCTAGGAAGTGGAAGGGACTAGCAGAATAGAAAATGGAAGAATGGTATAAAGAGGTGTGGGATATAGCGATTAATGATAAATTAACATGTGCCATTAAGGTAAGATGGGGAATAGGCAGGAGAAATGATTTTGAGGAGATATGGAGGGTGTTTGTAGAATGCGTACTGTTAAAACGGAAAGGGGTCAAACCATCGCAAGAGGTGTTGAAATTTTGGGATGTTGGATAGTTACAATGGAATGGTCTTGGAGGTGGGGTGCACATTTTTATTCTTATTTATTTATTTATGATTATTACTTTGTCAAAAAAAAGAGAAACCTCTGGGTAAAGAATTTCATATATGCTGCAGGGTGCTGTAGGGATATTTTATGCCTTTGCTCGTATCCCTGTTGGTAACATGGTGACTGCATTGTTCTGTCATCAAATCCATGATTTCAACAATATTTTGTGGCATCTTGACATAACACCAGTCCATATGACTGGAACAGTGACAACTCTCAATCTCTCTCTCTCCTCTCTCTCTCTCTCTCTCTCTCTCTGTGTGTGTGTGTAATACATTATATAAATTTTATTAGATTTTATAAAGAGAGATACAAAGATTATGATCAACTATCCTTTTTGTCCAGACTAAAACATTAATCTTGATAAAATAAAAACATAGAATGAGAGGAAAAGAAAGAAAAAAGAAGGGGAAAGAGAAAGCAGGAGAGAAAAAGAGAGAGATAGAAGGATTAAATGAGAGAGAAGATAAGAAACGAAGGAACTTCTGATTCTTTGTCAGTTATATAAAAACATTATTCAACGCATCCACTCCAATATAACACTGGGCACAACTACTTTCTATAAACCAACATTATCTTCAACCTTCAAACCCAAATGTCATTATTTCATTTTCTTTTCCACGCAAAATGTCTATGAGAGGCTTCTAATCTTCAGTAAATGTTGACAATGATTTTTCTCCGATTAAACATGTCAATTTTGCCATCTCAGCTAAGTCTAACCATTTTAACAACCATTCCTCCATCGTTGGCAATGATGAGCCTTTCCACCTTTGTGCGTAGAAAAGTTTGAGACCCGTCAACTACCCTCTCCTACTTTAACCAGCCAATCATTATTTTTACTCTTCACCTCTTAAAGGAGGGATGGAGAACCCAGGGAACCTCAGGACAAACACCCCCCTGAGGCACACTCTTCATGAAGCCCTACTTTGCACCTTCCATGAGTGTTTTTGCCAGGCTAGAATCATCCTTGTTGATAGATAGATAGATAAACTTTATTCGCATTAGCCAACGGCCATAGCAACATAAAACAAGCAATGTATACAATTAAAAAGACAACAATGGGTTAAAAGGGCCTTCAAATAACCAAGATTATAGTTCAGATAGTGGCCCTTAATCTCATTGCACCCTCGATAAACCTAGCAGCCTTGCTGTTGTCTGATCATTTTGGTCTGATAAAAGAAAGAACAATGTGGCCGCAGATGGGCGGCCTGGAATAGTAACTAAGAGTGGGGTGATGATCTCATTCCTCAGATCTTTATAAAGGGGGCAGGACAGGAGAACATGAGCCTTGTTGATGCTTCGTAGTTGGTTGGATGAACAGCAGGGAGGAGTGTGTGACTGAAGAAACTATTTTTGGTAAAAAACCAAACCTCAATTTTTCTCTCTAGTCCCACTCACCTCTGAGATTTGGCCCTTGGAAACTATCACCCACCCCCAACCCTGTCTTGAAACTGCTTTCATGTCAGGATCTGAAGCTCGTTACCATTTAGTCTGCATCAGGCACAGAGTACTTTCTCCATATCTTTTATTATAAAATTGTACAGACTATAGGTTCCCATGGACTGCAAGAAGATCAAACCTATCCATTCTTAAATCAGCCCTGAGTGCTCACTGGAGGAACAGATCCTGAAGCTGAGGCTCCAGTACTTTGGCCACCTCATGAGAAGAGAAGATTCCCTGGAAAAGACCCTGATGTTGGGAAAGATGGAGGGCACAAGGAGAAGAGGACGACAGAGGATGAGATGGTTGGACAGTGTTCTTGAAGCTACCAGCATGAGTTTGACCAAATTGCGGGAGGCAGTGGAAGACAGGAGTGCCTGGTGTGCTCTGGTTCATGGGGTCCCAAAGAGTCAGACACGACTAAACGACTAAACAACAACAACGTAGGTTCAAAAACAACATGTCTTCAGATGTTCTTGATCTCTCAGATTTGTTAGCTGATAGCTGATTCCTGTGATTAGCCACACCACCAATCTCTCTGCCCTTATCAAATGATCCCTTGATGGTTTCTAGATATCATGTAATGGTAAAGTTCTCTACTTCCTATTCTAACTCTCCAAAATATGTTCGTCATACACTTCGAGGGATGTATGGCTGTGAAGGGAGGCTCATCAAAATGTTTCGAAATTGTTGAACCAAAATACAGCATGGTTATCCATGTTCAGGTAAAATGTAAATTTTCAATGCAGTAATAAAACTTTCAAAGCATCACAGCGTTATTTGGTGGAATATCACATTTGCTGTACGATGGAGTGCTTAGTTTTGCCACTGAGCTATTGAGAAAGTGAATGAGTGGATTAAGTATGTCACATCCAATAGATTTATATTTAGCCTTCCTGTCTAAAGTTCCAAAATGAATGTTCTGGAATTGATTTGAATGAAGAGTTGGAATAAGCATTGGTACTATTATCCTTTTTTGTAACATTCTTTCAAATCAAGGACAAGACAGATACCAGTGCTTAGCCACAAGAATCTTTAATGGAAATCAATTGGTTCTTTTCTGTTAAAGATCACCAACGTAGAACTTTTCAACAAACGTAGTTAGCACATAATTGTGAATTTGGCATCCATGTCCTAATGATGGCAGAAAAAAGTCACCTTTGGTATCTTAGTGACTTATTCCATTTTTAGCTATTTCTTGATACCTATGGTAAGAAGATGGGACGCGGGTGGCGCTGTGGGTTAAAGCCTCAGCGCCTAGGACTTGCCGATCGAAAGGTCCGCGGTTCGAATCCCCGCGGCGGGGTGCGCTCCCGTTGCTCGGTCCCAGCACCTGCCAACCTAGCAGTTGGAAAGCACCCCCAGGTGCAAGTAGATAAATAGGGACTGCTTACTAGCGGGAAGGTAAACGGCGTTCCGTGTGCTGCGCTGGCTCGCCAGATGCAGCTTGTCACGCTGGCCACGTGACCCGGAAGTGTCTCCGGACAGCGCTGGCCCCCGGCCTCTTGAGTGAGATGGGCGCACAACCCTAGAGTCTGTCAAGACTGGCCCGTACGGGCAGGGGTACCTTTACCTTTACCTTTATGGTAAGAAGAGTTTTAATCTGAAACACTATCTCCCCTGTAGCTACAATTACTGGGATGGGCCATAGCTTACTGCCAGAGCATCTGTTTTGCATGCAAAACAGATTTAATCAGGTGTAATCTAAACAGCCTTGGCCCAGTATACCTGAAGGAGTCTCTCCACCCTCATCGTTCGGCCTGAACACTGAGGTCCAGCTCTGAGGGCCTTCTGGCAGTTCCCTCACTGCAAGAAGCCAAGTTACAGGGAACCAGGCAGAGGGCCTTCTCGGTAGTGGCGCCCGCCCTGTGGAACACCCTCCCATCAGATGTCAAAGAGGTAAACAACTACCTGACATTTAGAAAACATCTGAAGGTAGCCCTGTTTAGGGAAGTTTTTAATGTGTGACATCTTAATGTATTTTTAATCTTTGTTGGAAGCCGCACAGAGGGGCTGGGGAAACACAGCCAGATGGGCAGGGTACAAATAATAAATCATCATCATCGTTGTCATCATCATCATCAAAAATAATAGGCCTTCTCCCAATGGATGCAACTGAACAATTCTGCTTGAACTCAAGAATGTGGGTTTTTGCGGGGAAGGGGTGTAAAAACGATGTAAAAACTGGGAACATTTGAGGGGGATGTTTGTGGGCAAGTTCCTGTAAAAAGCTTAGAGTTAAGAGGAGATCTGAAGGCTGCTTTAAAAAATAAACAGCCAATCAGAAGCTGCGCCTTGGTTTCCGAACTTTCTGGAAGTTGAACGGACTTCCAGAACGGATTCTGTTTGACTTCTGAGGTACGACTGTACATTGCTTGTTTCCTTCCTACAAGCATCTGGATGAATTGTTTGACAGAGCACTCTCAATCTTCATGTGTTGTGAGTTAGGGAGGTTCACCTTTAAATATGAACTCCATCAAATATATCCTCTATCATCCAGTTGTATCTCTGTCTTGTTTTAGGAAGTATGAATTAAATTTGCCTTTAAATGAAAACTGATCCAAAATTGTCCAATCTTCCCACATTATCCTTACTTTTCTATCCTTAGTATCTTCTGCCTTTGTTGCCCTCTCCTTTGTTGAAATTTATATTGTTAGCTCCTTTAGGCAGGCCTGGTATTTCTGGCTGATGGTTTTGATGCCATTGCTACTTGTTCATACTGCAATGTGTTGAAGGGAGCTGACATCTGAAGATCCTATAGTAGTTACTCCAACCTTCTGTCTTTCTCAGGGGTAAGAAAATGAGTAAAGCGGATCACTTCCAGAGTCAGAATGTGGAACAGCAGAGAATTGTAGCAACCTATTGTTGCTCCTATAATCTGAAGCCTTGATAAAATTCCTCTTAGGCCAGGTAGCAACTCCAGTAACTGGAATTCAGTCACATCTATATTCAAGAAGTATTTTTTAGACCGGTTCCACAAACATTAATCCACCTGGGGTTTTTACAAAGGTGACACAGTTCTTGTGCTTAGTAGATTTTCATTTGCTCTCTTCTTAATCTCCTTTGATGGAAGGTGTGTGGCCTTTGGCATTGAGTTCATTCTGTATCAGGGAAAGAAAACATCCTTGCACGGTTGTACTCATCCGATGACTAGATGCCGAACTAGGATAACACCGGACCAGATTGCTTTTTTTTTGTTTGTGAAGAACATTGCTACCGAAAATTGCATATTTAAGAACTGCTCAGGCCATGATAGAATTCTCCCTCAGCTGATTTTGTGCATAGCCATTTCCTACACCAATAGCCACTAAATGTGAAGATTGCAAATATAAGTATCAGATACAACAGAACTAGTCCATTCAGCTATTGAATTGCTGGAAATACTTTGAGTGATAGCCGAGCAGACTTCATTCTCGATAAGAATGGAACACCACTTAATATGGTCATTGGAAGCACATAACTGCCATAGGAATGTTTTTGGAGTGTGTATGTGTTTTACCAGCTCTAGACTCCTCTGAACAGGATCCCTCATGAGTAACAGATAACACTGAGAACCTGGCTTAACTGACAAGCTACATAAATAAATTCTGGGAATGTCAAGAAAGGAGGTTCAGAACCATCCGAGATATTTTGTTACCCTCATCAAAGCTCATATGGGCTCTCTCCAAATTCATTAGATCTTTCAGCTGAGCAGCAGTAATCATTTAGGTGAAATTCAATGATAACTCTATATTTAAATGTGGTGCAAAAATGTCCATGGGGAATCAGTTTTGAGCAACACTGCTGTGATATAATTGCTTCTTGCACAATGGCGAATGGAGGGAGCAGACCATGGTTTGCAGAATTATATAAATCAGCCCACAGCACTCCCCCATTTTTTGTACTACAGTAGTCTAAGAGCTAGTAGATACATTTAAAGAAGTAGAGAAATAAAATTTATGATTCACATTTATTTCTCCATATGAACAGGCCCCATCAAAACAATTATTTCAGAACGTTACACATCATAATGAAGATGATGATGATAATAATAATAGCATCTTCTTGACACATTTTCATCTTTCCTTCCTTGCAACAGAATGCTTATCTGAGATTCATGTGAACTGATCCTGAAATGTATGCATGAGAATGATCCTCCTTTACCTTGCTAACTTGGAGGGTCCTGCTTTGCAGTGCAGTCAGAGACAGATGCGTTCCCCTGATTTATGGCAGTAATTTAGCTTTGTTCTGCAACATGACTTAGAGAGTTCTTTCAAAATTATTGGTTTTATTTTCAGTTGGCTAACTTAGTTGTTCATTAGGGTTCAGTGCTTAAAGGTGACCCAAAGGGCTGTTATTTTTTAGCTGCATTAATTCCAGACCCATGTCTTCAAATTGCCAGTGATGTGTTTAAAGCATCTTCTGTGAAAATGTCTGTTTGTAATACAGGGAACAGACAGTAAGGGAGCCTCCCCTCTTTTCCCTATGGAAAATAGTCATGGTGGAATAATTTCCCCTCTACTAGGCTAAGAAACTAAAGAGGCAACAACCTCCGCTTCCAAAATACTGAAAAAATGTGTCTAATTTGAGGGTGCACAGCAGGTACATTGACATTTACTGGTAGATAACTTTCAGTAGATCAGTCAGATTTTCTGACTCCTAACTGCTTAACAACAGCTGAATTCAAATGACCCCCCACCGCACAGAGACTTCTGCCCCAAATGACTAACTGTTGAACTGAAAAAAGCTGGGAAATCTAGAGGTATATTTTATGCATAGAAGGACGATGAGCTCCATTCATTTCTGTGCTGAGAACAAATTTCTGGGCTCAGAATTCTTTGATTCTAACTAAATGTATTTTGTTCCTGGCTCTGGTTGGTAGATCTGGGGTTTCTGGGAGAAAACAAATCAGAACTCCACAGCCAGATCTTTGCCCACCCCTGGTCTAAATCACAATTTAGCCAAGAAAATACACGGCTTACAAAGACCCTCTACTACATGTTTTTAAGATGTTGCTGTTGTTTTATCACTTGTTTGCCGCCCTGGCATGGCAGGCCCAAGACACCGAAAGTACTGCAGATTGCTATATGGGCATCTTTAAGTAAAATCACCTCAGCTAAAGGTAGGCACTTGGAATAACAATACGCTTCGGCTCCATTCTGCAGGCAGCAAAGTCACACCTCTTCTCCTTTGACTGCTGTGAAAGGAAGAGCACATTACACAACAAATTCCCCTCACTAGGCTGAATATCCAGACTCAGAAAGCCAGTTAAAACACAGAAGTTATCCTTAACTGCAATGCCAAAAAATAAAAATAAAAATTGCTTCTATCCAATATCAGTGGGAGGATATAATAGCCATGCTGTTTTTCAGACCTAAACTTCAGAGCTGGATCAAGAAGCTTTCATTTTCTCTTGAACTGTTAACCGTTGGTAACAAAAGACCTGAAAACTACTGCAAGATTAAATTTGTGTTAAGATGAACTGAACTATTCTGTACACCTGCAGTGTATTATACCTTCTCTTATATTTGCTATGCCCAGATATTAGACAATCTAAATAAGTTATCCATAAAGATAATAATGATTTATAATCAATTATCTAAGAAGGAAATCATTGTATATTATTAGTAAGCGGTTCATAATATTTGAACTTCTGGGTACTAAGTACAAAACTGTTTGATTTTTCCTTTTGAATATCTTAGCATACTGCTTTCATTCCCACATCCTCACTAATCAGTCACATGTGGATGAAACTCTTTCAGGAATTACCTTGGTGTAATAGGATGAAGCAATAGATTGCCATTACTGGATATTGCATATAAAATGGGATATAAGATTTCGGCAACTATGGATGAAGACCTTGTAATGGCTAAACATAGAATTTTATTGCTACCTCATCTACTTCTTGAATTCTTCTTAGTCCCTATTGCTGCTGCTGTTGTCGTTAAAATTTGTATACCATCCTTCAGCTGAAGATCACAGGGCAGTTTACAATATAAAAACACAAAAATACATAACATAGTAAAGGTAAAGGGACCCCTGACCATTCGGTCCAGTCGTGACCGACTCTGGGGTTGCGGCGCTCAACTCGCTTTACTGGCCGAGGGAGCCGGCGTACAGCTTCCGGGTCATGTGGCCAGCATGACTAAGCCGCTTCTGTCGAACCAGAGCAGCACACGGAAACGCTGTTTACCTTCCCGCCGGAGCGGTACCTATTTATCTACTTGCACTTTGACGTGCTCTCGAACTGCTAGGTTGGCAGGAGCAGGGACCGAACAATGGGAGCTCACCCCGTCACGAGGATTCGAACCACCGACCTTCTGATCGGCAAGTCCTAGGCTCTGTGGTTTAACCCACAGTGCCACCCACGTCCCTACATAATATCAAACAAAAATAATAACCCCCCCAACAGAGTTTAAAAGGCCATAGTTTGTTCAATTACCCAAAGGCCTGGGAGAATAGGAATGTCTTTGCCTGGAGACAAAATATATTTAATGAAGGCACCACGTAAGCCTCCATTGGGAGGGAATTCCACAAGCAGGGAGCCACCGCAGAAAAGGACTGTTCTCATCTTGCCACCCTTTGGACCTCTTACAGAGGAAGCACACAAAGAAGGGCTTCAGATGATGATCGCAGAGTCTATTTTGTACCTTAAAACAATTAGGATGCGGTCTAGTGGTGTGTGTCCTGCTTTGCATAGTTTTAAAAAACTTTGCAGCTTCACAGGAAATGGTCTAGATGAACTTTAAGTAGGGATGGATGAATCTGTCATTCTTAGCAATATCTGGAAGATGTCAGGTGGGAGAAGGCTGACATAAAGAATAGCTTTTGCTCCAGCATTTGATGTGGGTCACCTCAATCCTGTCAGTTTCCCCATAACTATTCGTCGCATTTCAAACCTCAACAATACACACTTATTTGTAGAGTGTAGCTGCACTTGTAAATTTCAATAGCACACTGATTGAGGTCCCTGAAGCCTGTGTTGTCCCCCCCCCCATGAAGTATTTTGTTATACTTCCCCCGGGAAGTTCTTGGCGGATATATTGTATTGCTGCTCTGTCACTATTTTGTAGTGAACACCACAAAATGCTCTCCAGTACTTTCCCCAATGCTACTAAGAGTCTGAATCTAATCAGAATCAGAAATATTGAAAATGAACCGGCATGGAGACAGGAACATATTGTTATTTCCAGAGGGTGGGAGGGAAGTCTGAGGCACAGAGGTAAATTTAAAGTTGGGAAAAGTGTCTCTAACATATTCCCGATATCTAAATCTCATGTATTATGAATGTGCCATTTCATTTTCTTCCAGCAATTGTTTATGGTAGCATCGAGGAGGGTTTGCCTTCATGTCTTGTGAGGGGAAGGCATAAAATGGAAGGTTCAAGTAATAGTCTTGCGACCCTAATATCTGAACTGTGCAGGATTCCAGATGTTCCAGGCACTTACCCAGGGTTTGGTTTCCTCGGAATGAGAGACAGTGGATCTTTAGGATTTATGGTTTATTTAAACATATATACAACCTGAGCAAGGGGACGCAGGTGGCACTGTGGTCTAAACCATTGAGCATCTTGGGCTTGCCAGTCAGCGGCAAAGGAGGAGGTGGAGGAGGAGGAAGGAGCAGCCCAAAAGAACCCTCACTCAGGTATAAGCCGAGGGGGGCTTTTTCAGCATAAAAAATGTACTTGAGTATATACGGTATGTTATTATTCAAATCAATAGTTTTTTATCTAGAATTGCATGGTGGCTTAACAAACACTTCCTACTTGTTGAGTCTATTTAATCTGAATCCCCCACCCCACCCCCAATTTCCCATAAGAAAGTACAGTGGTACCTCGGGTTATATACGCTTCAGGTTACATACGCTTCAGGTTACATACGCTTCAGGTTACAGACTCTGCTAACCCAGAAATAGTGCTTCAGGTGAAGAACTTTGCTTCAGGATAAGAACAGAAATCGTGCTCCGGCGGCGCGGCGGCAGCAGGAGGCCCCATTAGCTAAAGTGGTGCTTCAGGTTAAGAACAGTTTCAGGTTAAGAACGGACCTCCGGAACGAATTAAGTACTTAACCCGAGGTACCACTGTACAAAGAGCTGGTGATTTATTCATGTCTTAAATGATCATAAATGATGAAATAGTGTGTCAAAATGAAAGCAGGCTGAAATTCTACAGTTCCTTCTCTTCAAGGTTCTTGAAGCCTATCACATATTCTGCATCTGTTTCTTCTATAGTGGCTCTCTGGAGTCAATGAATATTGTTATTTCCTCTTCAGAATGGCCATGGGACGTAGTCTGCAAGTTAAAACATTGCCAGAAGATCCTTTTTAAAAAAATAAATAAATCTGTTGATAAAAAGAAACACATTTTATCAGCAACATGCATCATGGTGTGTCCTGTCTAGCTTTGCAAAAGGGTATAACATCTGACAGTGACTCAGAGGGTAACATAGATTAATGGATCTGCTTTTTGCACCAAGGCTGTCACAAAGGGTGCTATTACTGAAAAACACAGCTGACTCCTTTTACTCCTCTTTGTCATCATCATAGTGAGAAAGTGAGGAGGAAAAGGAAACATCTGTGACCAGCTCACTAATGGACCACCAGAGCACCTATTTATATGCTGCAATTGTTCACTGTGGAAATGTGTTTCTGTAATGAAAGTTTATTATTTAATTTAGGAATCCTCTTTTTATTTTGTTTTGCACATATCAAAACAATCCCCCAAATTCCTCTCCCACATTTTTTCAATGAACATGGACGGAACATATGTAGAAGACTCTCCTCTCACAGTATAATTCCCCTAATAGCACCTAGTGTTTCTAGAAGATGTTGTGTTCTAGAACTCACCATGAACACCTCCCTTGTTCTCTTATAATGACAATGGTGCCCATCTGAGAGCTGCCAGAACTGAGTTATGGTGAGTTCTGACTGAAAATAAAAAGCCCTAGGATTCACACCAAAGCGGGGAAAAATGTCACTATTCCATCAGGAGCCATCTTGGGTTGCAGTCAGTACTTACATGATGGCTAAACTATGCTGGTTTTGTGCCAAACATTCCTGTTTGGTTATATTTGCAGTAAGCAGTTAAAAAACCAGGAAGAAGAAGAAGAAGAAGAAGAAGAAGAAGAAGAAGAAGAAGAAGA
>JAXCMG010000071.1:3030884-3049867 GCA_034642415.1 Podarcis siculus | reverse complement strand
AGAAGAAGAAGAAGAAGAAGAAGAAGAAGAAGAAGAAGAAGAAGAAGGGGAGTTTGGACTTGATATCCTGCCTTTCACTCCCCTTAAGAAGTCTCAAAGCGGCTAACAATCTCCTTCCCCTTCCTCCCCCACAACAAACACTCTGTGAGGTGAGTGGGGCTGAGAGACTTCAGAGAAGTGTGACTGGCCCAAGGTCACCCAGCAGCTGCATGTGGAGGAGCGGAGAAGCGAACCCGGTTCACCAGATTATGAGTCTACCACTCTTAACCACTACACCACGCTGGTACAAACAGTAAATGTGCAATATTCAGGAGGCATTATGACAGCAACATGTATTGATGGCATGAGTCTATCCCAGAGAATATATAACCATTGTACCTTCTTAAGAGCATAGGGTGACATTGTTTCCCATTTTACAGAGGACAACCCTCCATTTGCAAGCACCCTCTATTTGAAAGGCTGTCCAATCCAAGTTTCAGTTTAATGATAAATAACCTTAAGAAGGGAGAACAGGGTCCTAGAAGATTTCCTTCTGCAGTTACCATGCAGGCAGCAGGTACAGGTCACTGGGCCCCAGACTTTCCCAACATGATGAGACGTACTGTCTTTCCACTTAAATTATGTGATGTGTTTCTAGAAGTTCATATTTACATATAGCATAGCATGCATGCATTTTTGCAAACTGGCATCCTCTTTCGTCTTCGTTTGATGTGATGCATTTCCTCTTCTTTGACAAAGTGCAAGTGCCCATCCTAAAATGGCACCAGCTGCCTCTTTGCTGCTAGGTTCAGTCTGAGGTGTGGATAGCAACACAAAATGAGAGTGAGCCAATGGCAGTTGTTGACGGTGTGGTGAGAGACTGCCACTCATCTGATCTCTTGTTGACAGTGCCGGATTTACGTATAAGCTAAACAAGCTATAGCTTAGGGCCCCATTCTCTTGGGGGCCCCAAATTTTTTTAAAGGGGGGAACTGGATACTTCTTAATTGTATTTCAGTTCAACAATTACTTTGATAAAATACATATTTTGTTATGTGCAAATAGCTTTAGATACCTATTAGGTTATAGCATATATTTAACACAAAAAACAGCAACAATTTGTTGTCCTTTGCTGTTGACAAAGGACAGCTAGACATATAAAGGGCCCTATTACCTTCAGTAGCTTAGGGCCTCATCAAAATCAGTAGCTTAGGGCCTCATAAATCCTAAATCTGGCCCTGCTTGTTGATCATGTCACTGCTGCTTACTAGGAGGTGGTAGAGGAAGCATGAGGTAGGTGCAGTGTAAACACACCAGCAGAGCTAATCCAGCACTCTTGCCAATGCGCTTGTACTGCACCAACCTCTTTGTTGCCTTGCCCCTCCACCTCCTGGAAAGCAGCAATGACACAACCAACTGGTGGTCAGGCAAATAGCAGTGTCCCAACATATCTTCTGATACTTACTACTAGTTGATATAATCAGAGGAAGCGGCCACGTACCATAGGATGGTCCATGAGAGCCCTTCTTTGTATGTCTTTTCGTGGATATATTAAATCTTTATTCAAATTGACAGTTACGAATGCCATGTGATATAATTTTCCTTCTATGTATAATCTTATGAGCAAGATTTATAATTTTATATTCTTTAAATGCATTTTTTATTGTTAGCTGCTTTGGGCTTCTGTCAAGAAGAAGGAAGGGGATATAATTATATACAAATTAGCATGAATAATAAACTCTATTCATCCAGGAATGTTTCAACCTGGGCTAACACTTCTGAGCGCGATACTTGAATGCAAATGGCAAAGAGCCATCAAATTTTGATGAAACATTTAGAAACAACTCGATTAAGCTGTATGCCAATTTGAAGGAGTAGACAAGGAAAGGATCACAGCCACCTCTGAAACAAAATACCCTAAAGTAATTAGTAGCAGCTTATCTAGTGAATTGATTCTCTTCATTTTGACTCCATCCCTATTTATTTCCATCATATAGACCATGCAGACCCACTTAACACAAGGGTAGAGGTTATTCTTATCGCCCATATTGAGGATGAGTGACTGTGATGGCCTGGGACTCGGGCTCAGACTCGGAACCAGAGGAGTCTCAGTCTGCACCGGATCCTCTGCCTCAGGTGGCATCTGAACCTAGTCTGGGGCCTGATTCTAAAGAGCCGCAGTCTGCACAGGTTCCCCTGCAACAGGCACCAGCTGGGCCGAGTCAGGGGCCTGAGCCTGCCCTGGCTCCAGATGCGGGGATTACCTCGTTGCCCTCAGCTGGGCAATCATTTACAGCTGCTCCACTGCCAGTTGGGTCAGGAGAGGGTGAGGCAGGGCTAGTAACCCACCAACATCTCCTGAGCTGCAGAGACTTAGGTCAGAGAGAAGGAGAGACCTGAAGACTCGCAGGAGGAGTGCTCTCCTTCGGGCGAGACAGGGAGGTGAGTCACTGGGGGATCAGGACCGGCCGTTACCCTGACAGAGATAAAAGGCTGTCAGACCCCACCCCAGGTTGCGGGAGCAACATTGCTGTTTGTGAGAACCTGCCTGAGACTCTGTGCTTGACCTAGCCTGGTTTCCTGCCTTGTGTCTTGCCTTGGCCCCATCAGATTGACTCTTTGCAGAATCCTTGGATTTGGGACCGGACTTGGACCATGTTGCTTGGGTTAACCCCCGGGCCCAGCACAGTGACCACCACTCCCAAAACAAAGCAAAGCAAAATTCTATCAGTCAGCCTGCACCGTATTCCATCCGAACGGCATCATGTGACTGCCACTGAACTTTGCTTGGAGAGACTTTTAGCATACTACAACTGCCAAATATATACATTTACTAGAATTGAGGTTGTCTTGAGCTCGCTTTTCACCAGCAGCAGTCCGGGCCTAAGTGGGTCGCGTATAATCAACACATCCTAAAGGGCCAAATATTTGGATGCTATTGTTCTTTGCCATACAAGATATTGCAAAACTCCTAGTCCTACGTCTGAGCGCTTCTCTACTTCAAGACAAGCACTGTTAAATAACATGTCACCCTGAACACTGAATATACCCCAGGGCATGTATATCACTGAATATACCCCAGGGTATATTTATCACTTGATTCAGATCACATCATTAAGAATCTGGTTATCTGTCAGGTTTGGGAGTCAGGCTAAGGTATTCAAACTGTATGTAAGATGAAATGTGAAAACCAGTGCTGTTTTTTCTAGAAAAAGAAGTGCCGGAACTCAACATGAACACTTCCCTCATTCTCTTAGAATGGGAATGGTGCCCACCTATGAGGGGCCAGAACTGAGTTGGGAAAAAAGCCCTGGTGATAACCATGAATGCACACACATATAACTAGACAAAAATAATGTAAGCCATACTAAAAGGGTTGCTGAGTTGCATGCTGTTTCCATGAACAGAGTTAACTCTACTGACAAGAGAGCCCATGTTTTCTGTGCTGACCTGCGTCTGAGATCATGACATCATGTGCATATACTACCACCTCGTGTCCCATTCTTCTGCCATTCCTCCCCACCATCATCCTGAATGTACCACAATTGGGAGCAGGGTCAAAGGTTTGGATCAACCCTAATTTTATTACATTGTTACTTTATTGCAATGGGTCATGCATTGCCCTCCTTCTTTTCCTTCAATGAAATTTCTACTGCGGGTAATTTCCCCCCAATTAACACCAAATCACACACCTTATTATTAACTCGTCAGCAATAACTGAAATGATACAATATGCAAGAGTTATTTCAATTAACCTTTTTTTCTCTGTGGCTTGACAGGGCCCATTGTATCTTCTCCAAGGGCATTGTAAGGTGCTCTTTCTATGTCATGGTTTGCCAGGAATGACCCATCAGATAGTAATTGGAGATCTGGAGATAATGCTACTCGCTCTATGTGGGGCTGCCCTTGAGACTGACCCAGAAACTCCAGCGGGTGCAGAATGCCGTGGCAAGACTCCTTACGGGGTCCTCGCCGAGGGGTCACATTCACCCAGTGCTATACCAGCTGCACTGGCTCCCAGTGGAGTACAGGATCAAGTTTCAGGTGCTGGTTTTAACCTTTAAAGCCCTATATGGCCTAGGACCCTTGTACCTACAGGGCCGTCTGTCCCTGGTATGTCCCCCGGAGGACCTTCAAATAAAAACATCTTGGAGATCCCAGGTCACAGAAAGGTTAGGCTAGCCTCAACCAGAGCCAGGGCTTTTTCAGCTGTGGCCCCAATCTGGTAGAACACTCTGTCACAAGAGACTAGGGCCCTGCGGGACTTGACATCTTTCCGCAGGGCCTGCAAGACAGAGCTGTTCCACCAGGCCTTTGGCCAAGGCACAGCCTGACCCCCTCTCTCCTTCTGAAATCCTCATAGAACTCTAGCCCAATGATTGCCATTAATTTGATCCTGAATTGATTTTAGAATGTATTTTAATTGACTGTGTGATTTTATGTACACTGTGCTAGTTTTACTTGTTGTTAGCCGCTCTGAGCCCGGCTGAGGGCAGGATATAAATAAATATTATTATTATTATTATTATTATTACTATTACTACTGCTACTACAACTACTTCAACATGTGAACTGGGTGGGAAGCAGCCCAGAACAAGTGAGCTGTGCCTATACATTTATAGATGAAACAGCTGCACTAATACCATTTTGAAACCTCTTTTCAGTTGACACACCGCTCCAAATGAAACGAATGAAGCAGACTTCACTTTGGAAGCAGTGCGACATCATTTCATGTGATACAATATTTCAGTATCACAAAAATAACTTCCTGATCCTAGATTGCTCCATTTTGACCTTGTCTAATCTCCTCTCCATGTTATCCTTCAAAATCCCTTCCTCTTTATTTATCTTTTTATCTTTCATTTTTTTATCTCACTTTGGCAACTTTAAACATTTTCCCCATTTTCCTGTCTTATATTGAGTTAGATCATTGGTTCATCTAGCAGCGGAGCATATGCCTGTGCTGCCTGGGGGGGCGTGCTCCTGAAGGGGGGGCTGCGGAGGGTGCCTTCCCAGGCGTGGGATAGCCGCTCGGGTGTCCCGAGCCGCATGCACACCCTGCAGCCGGGGACGGAGCAAGCCACCCATGGCGGACATTTGGCACACCGCCCACCTGTGACTCCCAAGCCTCCCCCACCCATTGCTGCTAGACTACCTCCTTTATGATAGTTTCAGATTACTCTAGGTGGACATGATGTGACTGACGGTGATCCTAGGCTGCCTCAACATCCTCCAACTGAATGTCCAGTTGACCCAAATTGGCCTGATTAAATTAGCTATCTGGGATTCAGCCAGAGCTGGTGCACAGCCCTAGTTAAGCTAGCACTTTGCATCACAGCCAGAAACAAATTGGAAGCCAGCGAAAATGAGGAAGAGCTACTGTAATATGTTCTGAGAAGCAAACACCCCAAGCCACTCTGATAACTGCATTTTGCATCAACTGCAGATTCTGAAAGTTTTCCAGGGCAGCCCTTTGTGGAACACATTGCAGCAGTCCATTCTGTATGAGATCAGGACCTGAATGAAACTGGCCAAAGTTGCATGATCTAGTTAAAGGTGCAGCTAGGTCCATGAACATGGGACGTGGGTGGGGCTGTGGTCTAAACCACTGAGCCTTGGGCTTGTCAGTCAAAAGGTCGTGGTTCGAATCCCTGCGAAGGGGTGAGCTCCTGTTGCTCAGTCCCAGCTCCTGCCAACCTAGCAGTTCGAAAGCACACCAGTGCAAGTAGATAAATAGGTACTGCTCCAACAGGAAGGTAAACAGCGTTTCCGTGCACTGCTCTGGTGTCCGTGTTCCGTTGCCCCAGAAGTGGCTTAGTCGTGCTGGCCACATGACCTGGAAAAACTGTCTGTGGAGCAGACAAATGCCGGCTCCCTCGGCCTGTAAAGCGAGATGAGTGATGCAACCCCAGAGTCGTTCACGACTAGACTTAACTGTCAGAGATCCCTTTACCCTTTACCTTTAGGTCCATGAGCATTTCCCAAATGCAGACCTGATCCTTCAAGCAGAGTGCAGTCCAAGCCCTGATCACCCATCCTACTGCTGACCAACAACACTTTTGTCTGGCCTGGATTAAATCACAGTTTATTAGCCCACATCCAATATTAAAGCTTCTTGGTTCATTAAATGAAATCTCTGCCTATAAAAAGTCCATGTCTTCTTTATGCATCAACATATATCCAAGGCCTTCATCTTTTAATGGTTATGTCTTCCCTCTGTTAATGTGTTTATTACGTTGTCAACATTTTGTATTTATAAAAGATCTGTACATTGGAAACAACTGCGTTTTACTATATGTATTAAACTTTGCATAAACGGCTTGTTTTATGGGATGTAGTTATAGATTTGCTACTCAGTGTTGCAGAGAATCTTTGCATGGGGAGCTTGTATCCAGGCAGATTTCTCGAACGTGTTCCTTTCTTAGAAATTCTAAATGCCATGTGGTGTCAAGAGTTAAGCGCTCCAGGGCTAAAGGGAGGATTAAGATGTTGGTGTGAAATCAGCGCTGTTATAAATCACCTGCTCGCTCTGGAATTCAATATAAAAGGTCTAGGAGGGACTTACAAAACCAAAATGATGGCATTGCTGTGTCTGAAGATGTGAGCCACATCATATTGGCCTCCCTTTGGGCTACGTGGTGTTATCTCGGGCACACTAATAAAACATCTGTCTTTGGAATAATTGCGAATAATTCTGCCACTGCAAGTCCACGCAGACAAGTAAGGCACAAAGGTTTCACATGCAATCATACATGCGAAGATCAAGATATGAAGATCAAGCCCAGGATAAGCTCAGACTCCTACTGGAATTAGACACCCATTCTCCCCATGTGGATGTTCTACAGGTGAGTTTCAGGCATTTGCCAGAACATGGAAACTTTGTACCAGGGAGGAAGAGCGGGTACGCAAGTCCCAACATCCTTGTGCATGTCATGTACTACCTCAGTCCCTGATTATTTCCGTGCTGAGTGGGAAGGTCTGCAGGGGACTTCTAGACATGATTACTTGAACATGGTAAAGGTAAAGGGACCCCTGACCATTAGGTCCAGTCGTGGCCGACTCTGGGGTTGCGGCGCTCGTCTCGCTTTACTGGCCAAGAGAGCCAGCGTACCGCTTCCGGGTCATGTGGCCAGCATGACTAAGCCACTTCTAGCGAACCAGAGCAGCACATGAAAACGCCAGTTACCTTCCCGCCGGAGCGGTACCTATTTATCTACTTGCACTTTGATGTGTTTTCGAACTGCTAGGTTGGCAGGAGTTGGGACCGAGCAACGGGAGCTCACCCCATCTCGGGGACTCGAACCGCTGACCTTCTGATCGGCAAGTCCTAGGCTCTGTGATTTAACCCACAGCGCCACCCGCGTCCCACTTGAACATGAGTACAATGCAATTATTTATTATTATTATTATTTATTAAATTTGTATATGGCCCTCTACCCGCAGGTCTCAGGGCAGTTCAGTGATGCCATGCATAATTGGAGACACTTTATCAGGGCATCCAATCCCGCAAAGGGTTCTGCTTGCATTTGAGCAAATGTGAGTAGAAGCCCTCTGCAGATCTCCCCCATTCAACACAGAGATAGTTGCAGACTGAGGCTGCACAAGCCTAGGACCATTGGGACTTTGGCCACCATCCATAGATAAAAAATAGGTCACATGGTCAAGCAAATGACTGAACATGATTATGCCCTCTATATAATCTGTCAGTCTGTGTCTTCTCCCTGGAACTCCCCCTTTCCTTCTCCAGGTTTTCGGGACTCAGGCTTCTACTGCAACTTGGCTGCTCCTCCCTCATTCTGCATTCCTGCCTAATTACCTCCTCCTATCTCTCCACGCTTGGACATGGGTGGCACTGTGGGTTAAACCACAGAGCCTAGGACTTGCCGATCAGAAGGTTGGTGGTTCAAATCCCCGTGACGAGGTGAGCTCCCGTTGCTCGGTCCCTGCTCCTGCCAACCTAGCAGTTTGAAAGCATGTCAAATTGCAAGTAGATAAATAGGTACCGCTCTGGCGGGAAGGTAAATGGCGTTTCCGTGCACTGCTCTGGTTCGCCAGAAGCAGCTTAGTCATGCTGGCCACATGACCCAGAAGCTGTACACCGGGTCCCTCGGCCAATAAAGCGAGATGAGCGCCGCAACCCCAGAGTCAGCCACAACTGGGCCTAATGGTCAGGGGTCCCTTTACCTTTATCTCTCCACGCTCTCCTTCTCTGTCAGCAATGGGACACAGCTGACACAGGGGTTGTTTTTAAAAGTCTGGAACGGATTAATCCATTATGCATTACTTTCTATGGGAAAGTTTGCCTTGGTTTTGGAACACTTTGGTTTTTGAATGGACTTCCAGAACGGATTAAGTTTGAGCGCCAAGTAACCGCTCTATCTCCAATAGTTCCATTTTTGTATTCCTTCCCCTCTGCCTCTCTTTCTTCTACTACTGCAGGGATGGAGGGGCTGTATCAAGGCCAGATGTGGTTGGAAAACAACTCCCATCATCCCTGCTGGCTGAAACTGATGGAAGTCAAAGTCCAGCAACATCTGCAAAGCCACAAGTTCTCCATCCCTGTCCTAAAGTTAGGATGTCCTGGTGGCCTCAGAGGTAACAGCAGTAAAGCTCATTTCACTTGCAACCCTGTGAGCACATCAGTGGCTTGTTCCATCTTCCACCCAACGGCAGTGACTTTTCAGGAGAGTAGCTGCTGCAGAAGCCGGTTGATCAGAAGATCAGACTGTGCACCTTCAAGGTTCTGTGTTATGCACCCCTTGGTTCTCTTGTTTCAAATGTCTAGCAAGATTTTCATAGCTGTGGGCCAGTGCTCTCTGTTGGGTCTGTATAGTTTCAGATCACAAAACTTCCTCACACTTCTCAGCCCCTCCGCACAACTCCAGTCATCATAATCTATTAATGTGTAGCCTTAGCATCCATATACTATTCCTCTATGCTTCTGTTGTGCTTTGATGACACTTTACAGCTTAACTTTCTTTTCTACAGACAACTCTCTCATTGCTGGTCTTAAATCAAACATCAGGGCAAAGGAAAAACACTTTCCAAATTAGGAATATTTGATTGTAAAGCGCAGGTGCATGTTAGTTCAGAGAAGAATCCCAAATGAATTGAGAGTGCTCCTTGATTGTAAATGGTCTGCGGTAGGCATTCTCTTCAGCGAGGTTTTTCCTTGACTAAAGTAATGCATCGATTAAAAGTCATTAAACCTGACAAAATTTGATTAAACAGACGACGGAAAAGGAGTGTGGCAGACACCATGCATAATTAAAATATTCCTTCATCCTGCACCAGAGAATCTGGCAAGAGGAAATATGAAAAATTAATTGTCCTTCCAAACATTTAAGTGGTAGATCCTGCCGCAAAGTTCAGGGTCAATCTGAATAGAATGTGATTGAATTCAAATCCTACAATTGAGATGGAGTTCTGCAAAAGTCATAGGAAGCAAACCATTAAAATAACAACAAACTCATCCACTGGTGATTGGGCCCCCCCAAAAAAGTATAGCGGTTTCTATCTTTGATGAACTGGCAATAGGCTTGTGTCAGGAAATATTAAGAATTCATGACCATCGGTAATTAGATCCACTTTCTTCAAGTTGTCTGCTGTAATCTCTCAATGTCTCCCATATAAGTGAAAATGGCATACGCTGTACTATTCAGACTGCTAATGGCTTTCCTCTGGGGAAACTCTGTAACATCTTTCTAAATGTATAAGGCATCTATAGACTTTCCATATGTATAGGAGCTGTCAGGGTCCATTTGAAACAGGCCCACAATTCTGTTTTTCCAAAAAAAAATTTGACAAAGCAGCTCAGAGAGCTTTGATGATTTTGCTGCATATGTTAAAGACTATGGCCAGAGCTTAAGCACTTCCAACCCTATCCTGAGTTTTGTAGCCACGTGATGACAACATTGCACTGCAATGGCAGAAAGATATGAAAATAGCATTCTTCTGCATATTTCACGTTTGTATCTAATACAAATTGCTGTTACATTCTGCCTCCCATTGAGGCTGGTGGGGCAGAATACAGGGAGTCCAAACAGCAGGTGGAGCTAGAGCCAATGAGAGCCAATGCCAAGTACTGTACAGTCGTACCTTGGTTTTCGAACAGCTTAGTTCTCGAATGTTTTGGCTCCTGAACACTGCAAACCCGGAAGTGAGTGTTCCGGTTTGCGAACTATTTTTGGAACGGGTCTTCTGTGGCTTCCGATTGCCTGCAGGAGCTTCTTGCAGCCAATCAGAAGCCGCGCCTTGGTTTTCGAATATTTTGGAAGTCAAGTGGACTTCCAGAACGGATTGTGTTCGACTTCCAAGGTATGACTGTAATTCTATAATAATCACAATAATTTTATTATTCATACCATGCCCATGAGGCTGGGTATCCCCAGCCACTTGTTTACTTGTAGAAATACAAATTTTATAGTTTCTAGTTTCCCAATCTCTTCTCTGTTGAGTTCTACAAGGGCAACACTGAGATTGAGGAAGAAGAGGCTGTCAGACTGGGCAACCTCCTGAACTGGATGGAATTAAGAAGGGAGACAGGTGTTGGTGACTGGCTGGGGCAGACTGAGGTTGATAGTGTGCCTCCCCACTTGCCCTAAGGGGCCAGTCCCCACTGATGTACATGTGTCGCTCCTCTCTCTTTTGCCTCTCACCCTACTCAGAACTGCCATGCATTAAGAAGATTTCCCAGAAGGAAATGCAACCTTTGGGCTGAAGAAGGTTCCCCATCCTTGGGTTACAAGGACAGCTATGATGTTGGAATATTAACATTTGCAATAAACTTCAGACAATACTTACTTGCTAGATCAGTGATGGCCAAACTTGGCCCTCCAGCTGTTTTGGCACTACAGTTCCCATCATCCCTGACCACTGGTCCTGTTAGCTAGGGATGATGGGAGTTGTAGTCCCAAAACAGCTGGAGGGCCATGTTTGGCCATCCCTGTGCTACATTGACTATCACTCTGTCCACAGGAGTTGTCAAATGCACCTTATTGACCAACCACAAGGGATTACACATTGGCTGAGTGGGACAGAGGGAAGCATAACCTACTTATGCGCTCCTCTTAAGAATTTTCAGTTGCCACAGATGGAAACACTAAATACCTGATAGTATTCTGAGACTGGTACTGTAACAGGATGGATTTCCTCTGTTTACCTCAGATGTATAGGGAAATGATGCTCCAGTCAAAATGTAAAAATCCATGTTTGCCAAGTGAGCAAAGGGTTAAGAGTTCCTGTAAATTCCTAGAGGGCACTCTGTGAGATCACATCCTCTGCTTGCCCAGGTGGGAAGGGTAACGATAGAAAGATAATCTTGATTACTTCTCTCCACCTGAAGAACACTCTCTTTCTGAAGCTGTAGGGGTAGGATGCAGGCTCTGTGTATTCCTGAGCACAGGCACCATATTTGATTTAAGCCATGTATTTTATGATATAGAAAGGTATTTTACCTGACTTACTTCACTGCTGCTTCCTGCTTGAATCCAGTCTGCAAATTTGTGTAAGTAAATATTTTTATATTATGAACATTGCAAACTTCTGTGTTGTTATTTTATTTAAGGGATGAATGCCGAGGCATCCTGAATACAGTGGTGCCTCACTAGACGAAAAGAATCCGTTCCGCGATTCTCTTCGTCTAGCGGTTTTTTCGTCTTGCGAAGCAAGCCCATTGACAGCTTAGCGGATTAGCGCTACAGCTGTCAAGCGGCTTTTCGTGATCAGCTGTTAAGCAGCTTATCAGCGGAACAGCTAAGCGGCTTAGCGGCTTAGGAAAAGGGCGGAAAAAGCGGGGAAAAACCCGCGGGGGGACGCAAGATTTTTTCGTCTTGCGAAGCAACCCCATAGGGTAATTCGTTTTGCGAAGCGCCTCCAAAACGGAAAACGTCTAGCGGGTTTTCCGTCTTGTGAGGCGTTCGTCTTGCGGGGCACCACTGTAAGTACAGTGGAACCTTGGAAGCCGGAAACCTTTGAACTTGAACATTTTGGCTCCCAAATGATAAAAAACCGGAAGTGATTGTTCCAGTCTTTGAACGAGTTTCAGAAGGCCAAACATCTGGCATGGCTTTCGGGGCCTCTGATTGGTTGCAGGACGCTTCTGCAGCCAATCGGAAGCCACACCTTGGTTTTTGAACTGTTCCAGAAGTCAAACGGACTCCTAGAACAGATTTAATTTGAAAACCAAAGTACAACTGTATGGAAAGCTACAAAACTTTGTGCCAAGTTAATGCTGCAAAAGATGGCATATTTTTAGCTCTGCTAAACTAGACACTCATCTTACTCAAATGAGTAAGGGTAATTAATCGATAATATATCCTATCCTACCTTCAAAATCCGTCCCAACAAGATAGAATGCTCCATATTGGAGTGTTCATTTTTATAGGATCAGGGTTATGGCTTCAGCTCATTCTGTTTTACCAGCACCCATAATATGAACATAGTCATGTTATAATTTACAATTTAGTATAAGAGAGGAGCCAGATGGAAACACAGATAAATAACTAGTTGAGGCTAAGACACGGTTAGTTTGGTCAGGTTTTTCTTCCCTGTTTGTGAGGTGGACATTTTGCCAGCATAGTACTTATTACTTCAAGGGAAAGTAGATACATATGTGAATGTGCTTAGGCCTTCCTGCTTGCGTTAAAGCCCTATTTCCTTTACTATTTGACTCTAAAATCTGTCACAATAACAACTTGGTTGTTTGCAGGAAACTACATCTTGAGTAGGAGCTCCTGTTGAGGCATGCTAGGGGTATTCAATAGGCCCCTGACAGAACAATGAAAAATTAAACTGTTTGGCCTGTAATTTGTTGTTACCTTGGAAAGTTTGTGTGTTAGTCATCTTGCTACAGGGCAGAAGCATATTTCTGGGGAGATTAGCAAATTAATTCCAGGTTGGCAATTGAACTGAGCTGACAGAAAATGTGAAATGTTAAGGGCATTTCGTGCATTTAAAAGGACAGGTAATGGCTGCCCTTGACTCTTCAAATTTTATAGGCATTATGAGTTATTCCTTCCCTGAGAAGACAGTGGAAGAGGTTATCATCCTGTCCCTAAGCACATAAATACCCATTGTCCCGAAATGCACCAAAAATATTACTCCAAGTCAAAATTAATTAAATGTGCTACCATGCTAACTTTCTGTGTCACTTGTGGTTACAAAAATAAAAAAAATTAATACGTTGCTGGATAGTAGAGAAGCCATTTTGTGAGTCTGGCTTCTTGAGAACATTTGAAACAAAAATGGCACTATGCACACTTGTGGAGGAAGGGGGTATCAGTGGGATTGTCTGCAGAAATACAAATATTTTTTGACAGGGTGGATGACCCTGGGGTGGGAGAAACTCCCAAAACAGCTTCATGAGGACTAACCATGATCAGTGGCCACATAATGCTGACAGGCTCTTGGGGGTAGGGCTGAAATACCTGGTGAGGCAGGAATCAAACAGAGCGTTGTGGAGGAGCAAATACTGTAGCTGACTGACTAGAATACAGAACAAGAAGCCTTAACACGGCAGCATCTTCTTGGTGGGCTCACCATGGTTATGAACCTAAAATGCCATTGCAGTGGTACCTCGGGTTACAGATGCTTCAGGTTACAGACGCTTCAGGTAACAGACTCCACTAACCCAGAAATAGTACCTCAGGTTAAGAACTTTGCTTCAGGATGAGAACAGAAATTGCGCAGCAGCAGCGCAGTGGCAGCGGGAGGCCCCATTAGCTAAAGTGGTGCCTCAGGTTAAGAACAGTTTCAGGTTAAGAACGGACCTCCAGAATGAATTAAGTTCTTAACCTGAGGTACCACTGTACACAAATCTATGGTGTGATCACATTGTGAATACTGTGTAGGAATACTGTCGCATAGCAGCCAACTGCTAGGGGCCAAAGTCCCTTCACCCCCTCCCCAATAAAATATTTTAGGGGGCCAGGGGCCATCAAAGTTGATGGTCATTGCTTTTCAAATGGGTGTGTGTGTGATCAGTTATGTGAGTTGGGGCTTTCCTGCCCTCCCCCTATATTTTGTTCAAGTTGGCCCCTTTGTCTGGTTGCCTCAACTTAGAAAGACCGTTGAAGAGTTAGGAAAGGTTGAGGAAAGGGTAACCAAAAAGATCAAGGGGAAGGAACAACTCCGCTATGAAGAAAGGTTGCTGTGTTTAAGTCCCAAATGGCATTGGTCCTGTATACCTGAAGGAGCATCTTCACCCTCATCATTCCACCCCAACACTGAGCTCTAGTTCCAATGGTATTCTGGCAGTTCCCTCACTGCGAGAAATGAGGTTACAGGGAACCAAGCAGAGGGCCTTCTCAGTAGTCACATCCACCCTGTGGAACACCCTCCCATCAGAAGTCAAGGAAATATACTCTGGTTTCTCTTCAGATCGTTTAAACCTTTCGCCTTTTACTAGAAGTCAAGGAAATAAACAACTATCTGACTTCTAAAAGAGATCTGAAGGCAGCCCTGTATAGAGAAGTTTTTAATGTTTGATGTTTTATTATGTGTCTGCAAATGCTGGAAGCTGAATGGAATGGCTTGGGCAACCTAGTCAGATGGGTGGGGTACACATTATTATTATTATTATTATTATTATTATTATTATTATTATTAGTGACATGATAGAAGCAAAAAATTATGCTCGGCATGGAGAAATCGTATAGAGAAAAGTTTTTCTACCTCTCATAGCATCAGAAATCTTGGGCATCCAATGAAACTGAAAGTTGGGATATACCGGACAGATAAAAGAAATTGCTTCTTCACACAGTGTATAGTTAAACTATGATACTCGCTCCCACAGAAGGTAGTGATGACCACCCATGTGGATGGCTTTAAAAGAGGATTAGACATATTCAGGGAGGAGAGTGTCATTGATGCCTACCAGCCATAATAGGCCACAACTCTTTGGAAAACCAGTTTCTGAAAATAACAGGAGGGGAGAATGTTCTGGTGCTCGAATCCTTCTTGTGAGTTTCCCACAGGCATCTGATTGGCCACTGTGAGAACAAGATACTTGGCTAGATCAGCCATTAGCCTGAACAGCCATTGGCCCGATCTTCTTATGTTCTTATATTATGCAAAAAGACCATTGACACATAGAGAACCAGCCAAAGAGGCAACTACCATACTCGGCATCACATCTGAGAGTTCCCAGCATGTTATGGCTATTTGTGCACAAGGAAGCTGTGCAATTTTGATCAGCGAAATGGATTGGTGTACTAGAAGTGCATGCCAAATCATAAATATTCTTGTTTGTTTGTTTTTAAAGGGATGCCCCCGGCAGAATTCTAAGTAATCCCTATTGGTGAAATGCTCGTGAGATGGGAGCCTGTGCTAATTATATTATTAGTCACTATAGAACAGGCAAGTCCAACAGGTAGATCGTGATCTACTGGTAGATCATTGAATATCTGTGGTAGATCACTGGCTCCCCCCAAAGAAGCTCAACAACTTTGGCTCTCCTAAAAAAAAGCTCAACCTGACCTGAATCCCCCCAAACAGGGCTTTCCTTCCTAAAAAAAGTTCCACAACTTTGACCTGAACCCCCCAAAATGGGGTAGATCACTGCCAGTGTATAACTCTGTGAGTAGATCACAATCTCTTGTTAGTTGGCCACCCCTGCTATAGAACACCCATAGAAAATAATAACAACACATGGTCTTAAAATCCTTTAATTTCCCACGAGTTGACTTTGAATACATGCAAGACCAGCCTGTCGGGCCTTGCTGAATGGTGTGTTCCTGAATTGTACATGCCTACAACTATTGTATTCTCTTGTTTCCCACTCCACCCCTGAACAAAACAACAATGGTGCTCTTCCTTTGGTTTAGGAACTCAGCTCCGGGCTTAATAAGAAACTCGGCTCTTTTATGTCAAATCTGCAAGCATATAGATCCAGTATTCTCTAGCTAGCTGTGTGCATAACTGCCTATTTTCAACTTTCTTGCAAACCAAAACCTGACATTATTATAAACACTAAACTTTAGGGCCTAAAGAGACTGATGAAGCCTACACTTGGGTTTTCCAACCGCATCGCTTCTTTAGTATGTTTTAAGTATGGACAGCCTCGAGCCACTTGATGCAATAAACTTGAGCTTTATAAGGTCCTGAGAAGACTTAACCAATTTGATTTACCACTGAGGCCCTCCTTCATATCGCATGCCCTTGTTACCAGCTCAGGTGATGTAGCTTTCTAATGCACAACAAAGGAGTCAGCTGTTCATAATAGCTCTTACAAAAATTCCAAGGTCTGCAATGAAACCAATAATTTTGTTTCAAAATATTATAAAATTGGATGAAGTCAAGGGGCGTTTTATATCTCGGAGCACTTTGCTGGGGTGGCATTGACACTTTTATAATCACCCAACGTTCTCCTTTATGCATCCTCCTGCATTTTTAACAGAAGAGGTTAGCCGAACCAGAGGAGCCAGCGCTTGATTTGTGGTTTTGCCCGTGCTACATCCCATAAAAGATAATGCACTCTCAATTACCCCGGGCTTGTGTTTCATTATTTAAATGAACCAAATCATTGCTCTACCATGAGATGCTAATGCCACGCCACATGCTCCTCCTGCCATCAGGTCCCATCAGCTGGCCTGCTGCCCATTTGCAAAGCACCATAAAAGGTTCTGATGGGCACCTGGGAGCTCTCTTTGTAGCTTCTGAAGTATGGTTTTCATTTAAGCACTTCAATGTGGGCTTTAATGTTCTCTGAGCAACACTGCTGTCATGTAAATGGGCAAAAGCAATCACTGTGGATGACAAAACGTGCCTGAGGATCTGTTATTACATGGGGACTGTCACAAAATGTGGGTCTGTAGAGTGATGGCGGGGGGGGGGCAATCTAAGAAATGCAGATTAAATACAGATCATTATTCCCCCCATCTCTCCTTTCTCTTTTCCCCCAACCGTATAATGCATAGGACAACAGTGTCTCATACCAAATGTAAACGAACTATGAAAAAGACTCTTACAAATCGAAAGCGGAGACACTACAGTGGTACCTCGGGTTAAGTACTTAATTTGTTCTGGAGGTCCATACTTAACCTGAAACTGTTCTTAACCTGTAGCACCACTTTAGCTAATGGGGCCTCCTGCTGCTGCCATGCCGCCAGACCACAATTTCTGTTCTCATCCTGAAGCAAAGTTCTTAACCTGAAGCACTATTTCTGGGTTAGCGGAGTCTGTAACCTGAAGCGTATGTAACCCGAGGTACTACTGTATATGTACTTTTCTTTGTTTAGTTGTTCGTCTGTTACACAATAAAATATTTAATAAAAACTTTTAAAAAGTTAATTGTTCAGATATGCAAATTTTCAGAACTTAAAATTGTAATTCCCCCATTGTTTAAATTAAAAATCCCCAGATTATAATATTGTGGTTATGATTTAACAGATAGAAGATAGGGTGCAGCAGAAGGGACGCAGCTTCTAGTCTAAGACATTCCAATTAATCTGAAACCATTTAGAGCTGTCAGGTGTCCATATGAAAGATGGGCATGTAAATGCACGTTAAGTATTGGGTTTTAAACCTGAGGATTGGAAGAGTCTCTGAATAAAACCAAGAAAAATGTCACCTTTATGCACTTCCATATTTCACTCGTTGGTGTTTTCTGGGCTTCTGTTACGTATGCCTGAGAAAATGACTGCCCTGATTCATTCCCAACCTTAATTTGTTGCAAGAGGATCACAGTGATGGACATGAAAATGAACCCGTCAACGTTTCTTTCATACGTTGTACAGCTGATTTAAGTGAGTTTCATCAACAGAGCCCTGATGAAACTACCTTATTCACTCCTGTACAGAAAACTCATGGGAAGGTGACAAGGAGGACAAAAACTGTATCTTCATGAAAAATAGGATTTCTGACGTTTTATACTATAAGGAATTAGAAATCCTATGATTTATGAAGTTATAAAACTCCCCGCCTCTCTTAGTGCGACTTAGGACAAAGAACCACACTGTGGATGTCAAACACGTTTAAAGTCATTGACTGGATCGAAGTGAAAGGGATGCTCATCAGCTGAAAGTGAACTACATAAGGAACACCGAGCTGACTTAAAAATAGTGAAAGGGTTCATGGATATCTGGGGCTGACAAGCAGAGAGAGCAGGGACTGCAGCCCCATATGTTTTAATATAATAATTATAATTATGCAATATCATATAAACTGTTATACCACCCATGTGCGGTTTGCACCCAAGAGGAAGGCTAGAAATAGGCTTATAAATAAATCAATACATTCTGCCAGATGCTGTGGCCCTATTTTGACCAGGAGTTCCTCAGAATATTAGATTTGGAGTACACAAGTACACACATACTTGAATTGTGTTCACGAGCAAGGCAGAGGGCACTGATATTCAGGGAGAACTCATAGATAGCTCAGCTATGGAAAACAGGAAGACGCGAGTCCGTGCTTATTTTTAAAGAATAAAAGCCCCACTGCCCTAGTTTCCTAGGTGACTCCTCCAATGATTGTGAATTTCAGTCCCCTTCCCCACAAAAATAATAAGCAGAAAAGGCACCCAATCTCATAACCTGTTAAAGGAGACAGCCCTAGTCTGAGGCAATGTAATGAGTCTCTCTGTAGTTACTCTCTAAGGATCTTTCAGATGTACAAGTCATATTTTATATGGTGTTGATTTATCATACAATGGGCCACAATATTTTTCAGTGAAATCAGTTCATGCTAGGGATGGGAGCAAAATCTGTTTTTCTTTGCATATTAATGAGAAACCACTAACCTGCTCTTCTTGAACCAATTCATGAACCCAAAGCACAGCTGTTCTTTGAAATTTGCACTTCCCTGAATTTTGCAATGCAGTTTTTCAGCGTAGCTGCTATCTATCATCTATCTATATCTATCTATCATCTATCATCTATCTATCTATCTATCTATCTATCATCTATCTATCTATCTATCATCTATCTATCTATCATCTATCTATCTATCTATCTATCTATCATCTATCTATCTATCTATCTATCTATCTATCTATCTATCTATCTATC
>JAXCMG010000071.1:2955285-3030874 GCA_034642415.1 Podarcis siculus | reverse complement strand
ATCTATCTATCTATCTATCTATCTATCTATCTATCTATCTATCTATCATCTATCTATATCTATCTGTCTGTCTATCTATCTATCTATCTATCTATCTATCATCTATCTATCTATCTATCATCTATCTATCTACTATCATCTATATCATCTATCATCTATCATCTATCATCTATCATCTATCTATCTATCTATCTATCTATCTATCTATCTATCTATCTATCTATTTATCTATCATCTATCTATATCACTTATTGAGGGGAAGTAGGCATATATATAGATGGAGACAACATACAAAAATACATTATAGTAGGGGAAATTGCTTGCAGAAATGTGCATATTAGTCAAAACTACATACGAAAATTTATCTATCAGGAAAAATTCACACACACACAATAATTTTCATGAGGGTTAAAAAAAAATGCAAATTGCTGTTAAAATGTGGAGACCTTAGTTTAATATTTGAAACAACAAGAAACAGAACAGAAATAGACCGCCCCTAGTTAACAAACTCATGAAGTATTGCATGTACATATGTGAACAGACTACAAATTTCAGTGAATGTGAATGTGCAAGGAAGACTTAGTTTCTATAATCTAGGAAATGATCACAAAAAGGCTGGCCAGCACTGATAAGATTTTCATTTGTGCCGCTATGTTCAGTTTTGGATGGTACATTTCACAAAAGAGGATGGAAGCCTGCTGAGGGTAATATAAAAGAAATCATAGAAGGCCAAAGGAATCAGACACGCTTAGCCTACAGAAATGAACAAGGCTGAACATGTTGACAGCTTCCCAATACATAGAAGGATGTCAGAAAGACAAAGAGGAACAATGGCTCACCTTATCAACTCAGGACCAGGCCAGACCAATGCTTTCTAGTTATAGGATAGTAGATTTGGGATGGGCAGTTCTAATAATATCTTCCTTACTGTGACAACAAGCTGTTGAGGGAGACTGTGATTTTTTTGTTCTGGGACATTTCACACAAAAGCTGCATGGTAGCACTGTGAGAGGTAGCCGCAGTTGTTTCAACCTGTACCTCAGAACTGCCGCCACAGTCTCTTTGGCCAGCAATAGAAGCAGTATTTATAGAATCAATGCTGCGGTCTCATTCTCCCACTAGAAGACTAGAAAGAAATTCATATTTTCCCCGGGTCCTATTCCTCAGCTCACACAGAATGTGTACAGTAGTAGAAATTAGGCTTTGGGGGTCCATAGGAAGTTACTTTATACTGAATCAGACCATTGGTCCACTGAGCTCAGTATTGTCTACTCCAGGGGTAGGGAATCCATTTCAGTCCCAGAGCTGTATTCACTTCTGAAGACCTTATAACAGTGCTGGGTGGAGCCAAAAGCAAAAATGGATGGAACAATGCATGCAACTCTTACTGAAGATCCAGTAGGTTGCATTTCAGCCATGTACACATCAGCCATGTCTACACATACATGCACAACCCTCTGTGTCAGTTTGCATTTCTTAGTGCATAAAGTATTGATCTGATGTGTAGTTATCTTTCCTGTTACGGTTGATTCAGGAGGGTTTTGGAAGCTTCTCTGTGTGAAAGAAACAAGCAGAAGGTTCATGATGTTTGGGTTATTCCTTCAGAGAAGCTGAGTGCAGCTGATTTAAACTGGTTCTGTTATCTTTTTCTGTCATGGTCATGCTGACTATAATAGTGAGGCCAGAAGGAGCCTGAGCTTCACTTTCTCTTTCTATCTCTTTTCTTTCTGGTGTGGTATTCTGTATGCTTAGGGTTAAGGTTTAGTCTTATTATAGGATATTGTAAGTTTAAGTTAAGTCTGCTGCAACTGGATTTCTTATGGCCAGTGCCAATCCTGAATGTATTGGATTTGTGACCATTGTGCTCATTTGCCTTTGGTAGCAGTAAAGCTCTGCTGGATGAAATACAATTGCCTCTGGTTTATTTTGGGGGGAATCCTGCAACATGTTTAAGTTTTGACTCTGCTAACTATACATTGGAGTTCTGCTCCAGATCAATAAGAGTAGAATTTCATGACACTCTGTACTCCATCCAGGCATACAAGGACCTATTAAGAGGTAGGCAGCACAGGCCTGGTGAGGGGTGTGGCATGGAAAAGAGTCATGTGGGCCACATAGAGTGGCTTTGAAAGCTGAATTCAGCTCTCAAAAGTTGACTAAGTTTCCCCACTCCTGGTCTACCTTGACTGGCAGTATCTCTCCAGAAAGGTGTCCCCACCACCACCCTTCATCCTTCACTGGAGTTGCTGGTGATTTAGCACAGGACCTTCCGCAGACAAAGTAGGTGGTTTAAGCTGCTGACCGCTGAGCTATGGCCAAGACAAGGATGCAGTAATTAGCCTGTGTGTGTGTGTGTGTGTGTGTGTGTGTATAAGAGAGAGAGTATTTGAAAAAACTACACCTGTTAAAAATGCTGAAAAATTTCACTGTGCTATACAGGACACTATACACTGGAATGAAGGGACAGTCAATCCAATTACATCATAGTTTCCATCAAAGCCCTTTAGTAAATCTCTAGCCTCTTGGAAATAGCAGGCCACTTATTTTAGTAGCTTCATGTAGCAAACCAATGGGGACAGCTCCTTTCAACTTGGACTTCAATGGCTGTTTTGCAGAGACCTTCTGTGGAGTGCCTAAAATAGATCCGAGAGCTCTGGCTTTAAGCAAGTGGAAGGAAAGCTTGCCTCATTCCCTGCATCTAAAAAGAAACGCAGGGGAAGAGTATTGGACTTGCAATCTCTGCTACTGTGCTGCTTCCCCTTTCAACATAGTCTGTAGCAGTAGTCTGCTCCTCAGGGCCACTAACGGCTGAACTTTATGCTTATTGAGTCTCTTGACTTTGAATCATTATCTGATTCTGGGTGGGATATTGATTTGGTCTGAACCAGCTGAGCAATATATCACCGGTCCCTTTTTGTTTACTGCCTGAAAGCACAATGGTTCTATTTATCTCTAAAGGAGGTTTTAGTCTTTGTCATAGACCTTTATCCTTTGGAGCCCACAAACACACATCTTCCTAACATGAATCCAGACTCTCAGTAACTATCAGGGGCATTGCACTGGTGTGACGCAAATGTAGTGATAGTCTTTCAGTAATTCACTTTTCTGAAAGCAGAGAAATGCATGAGACTGCAAAACAGGCAGTGATGAGGATGTTAAATAAGAAGTCATGATTAGAGAAGGGCTTTTGCAAGAACCCCCTCCATGCATTGAAAAACATTGACTAGCCCTGTCCCTTGACATCACCCCATTTCTGTGGGTTCAGCTGATGTCAGATGGAGTTCTACACACATATGGGTAGAGCTCTTCCCTGTAATGAGACATTAAACCAAACAATCTGTGGAACGCATGGATCTTGGGGGTGAGAACAGAGCTAGCCTGCATTGCAATAGTCATAAGTGGGGCTGGACTGCATTCTTCCAAAGCATGGAGGGCTTTATCTGAACTTCCCTACAATAGAACATCTTGAATATACATTAGGAACAAGAAAAAGATTTATAAGTTTTGGAATGCAAGTTCTGATGTTGTACTGTGGCATTACAATTAATAAGTACTGTGAATAATTTTTAAACGCATCTTATGCGTTATGGGGGCTACCCATCTTTTCCCTAGGTAATACAGACTCTTTAATAATCAGTTACCACTGTGTTCATTATTCTAAGTCTAGACAGGTGGAAATGCAGATCTGCAGTTTTTAGGGAGGATAAAAGTTGAGACACACCTTGCTTTTCAAAGCATCCAGTAGTGATAGACAGAGCAGCCAGCTGTGGGTGAGATTCTCCAATTAAAATTATTAATATTGGGACATTCCACATGGGGGACACACAAGTATGAGCATCCTTGTTCTGCCCCCATGCCTTTCATCCTATGTGATTTGAAAGGCAGCTGTCAGAGGTGGGGAGCCCCTATAAGTATTGTTGTTATTTTTTAGTTGTTTAGTTGTGTCTGACTCTTCATGACCCCATGGACCAGAGCACGCCACGCACTTCTGTCTTCCACTGCCTCCCGCAGTTTGGTCAAACTCATGCTGGCAGCTCCAAGAACACTATCCAACCATCCCATCCTCTGTCATCCCCTTCTCCTTGTGCCCTCCATCTTTCCCAACATCAGGGTCTTTTCCAGGGAGTCTTCTCTTCTCATGAGGTGGCCAAAGTATGGGAGCCTCAGCTTCACGATCTGTCCTTCCAGTGAGCACTCAGGGCTGATTTCCTTAAGAATGGATAGGTTTGATCTTCTTGCAGTTCATGGGACTCTCAAGAGTCTCCTCCAGACCATAATTCAAAAGCATCAATTCTTCGGCGATCAGCCTTCTTTATGGTCCAGCTCTCACTTCCATACATCACTACTGGGAAAACCATAGTATAGGGGACTTCAAACAGTTCTTATTATAACATTCACAAGGCAATAGGGATAGGAGGCATAGCTAGCATGCTCATCGCCCCCCCCCCACTGCACGTGTGAAATTTCCTGATTAGCAGAACACTTGGAAAGGGCATATGTTGCACCTAGTGTAGCACATTCCGAGTGTACGGAGATCAGCTCACTATAATTTCAGTTTGTGCTTCAAAGAAGCAAATCTATTTTCTGCCATTATACCAAACCTGAGAGCTATAGCTCTAATGGCGGTGATGGTGAATGGGGATTGGAGAGCTAAGAAGAACACACAGCTAAGATAAATGTGGCTGGCCTGTGTTATGACAGTGTTTCCATATGTGCAGCTTGAAAATATAGCTGCATTTATTTTGAGCTAGAAATATTGGGCAAGAAAGGCCATAGTAAGCATCTTTCAAAATAATCTTGAGCTTGATAAGATAACCTCACCTGTTGCCTGATTAATGAAAGTGCAGCATAGGTGTGCTTCCCAAATTAGTCTTCCTTGAACCTAGTCAATGTCTATTGAAGTCGACAGAAAAGCTTTCATTGATCCGGTAAAGTATCGATTCAGCCCCCAAGTCTCTGGAGCAGCACTTGGCATAGTCAATGGAAAACTTAACAGACTTTAAAGGGGATGGTTGTCCATCTCTCAAGTGTAAAACCAAAATGGCTGCTTCGAAACAGGATATTTTTGAAAAGTGTTTGTGATCATCATTCAGAGTCTAATGGTATAACAAAGGCATAGATGTGAAAATGTATGAATGAGGTTTTTGTTTTGTAGTTTACAAAGGAAACCCACCCGTTAATGAGATGAAAACTGAAAATTGCTCTTTTATTGAAGCACTGCATTCCCCCCTCCCCTGCAAAAAATAAAAAATAAAAATGAATTTGGTGATATCAACTACACTGGTTTCCACTAGAATAGTTGGCAAGGCACAAAACAAAATGGAGAATTAAAACCTGATTAGAATGAAAACCTGGAGAATTAAAACCAACATCACAAATCAGTACAGTAAATGACACCACCCAGGCTTTATCTTTTGTTGTTGTTGTAGCTCAAAAGTAGAGATGGAGGAGAAATCCCTAATCAGCACTTTTTCAAAACAAGATGCTAATTACAACACCACCATCCCTCAAAATTCACACTTATCGAATTTTGCAATGCAGTTCTCTAGCCACATACTGTGTTTGAAAAAGCATGTACCAGTGAAAATGACTCACAGAAATGCATCCCATTTGGGGAAAGTGGTTGGCAAAACTGCGAATATTTGGCCAAATTGCAGACAAAAATGTGTATATTTGGAAAAACGCGCACTAAACTGATGATTAATTTTCATTAGGACTTTTTTATATTAAAAAAATGGAAATTGAGGTAGAAATGTACGTAAAATAATGGCCACTGACATTACAAAACAGTTTTGTCGATGAAAAGTTGAGTAAAATAACAGCGATCTCTGGATCACAGGAGAATATTATTCGGAAAAAGCTTTAATACCTTGAAGGGCAAAGTTATGTTGTTTATCTGAAGAGCACTCATGGTACAAGTAAATTGAAAAGGTAGCTTAAGCCACATACCCTGCAGCCTAGATCTAAGCCAAGTTCCCTGGATTTTTCATGCATATTGCTATAGCATATATATTTAGTTCCTGCTGTAGTGCTGGCTTTCCCCCCTACACTATTGTGAATCCCGAATTAAAGATATAAATGAGGCTCTGCATTGGGTTGGTGAAAATTGCTGCACCCTCCATCCACGGAAACAATTTCACCTCAGTGATATACCAAAAGAAGTGTGCATTATATAGCAATGATGGTGCTGCAAATAGTCACCCTCATGGTGCTCATCTGTGTGTATCAGGCCTTAATTTCAAGTGCCATAATCATATCATAATCTTAACAGAGTCCCATTGCTCTCATAGTGAAGAAAGCAGCATTGTAAACTAGAGGCCATCAACTGAAATAAAGGAGATGACAGATTATTTTAATCAGTTTTATTTAACAAAGCGTGTTCTCCTTCATGGAGAGCACGTGTTGCGGTGGGGGCCGCCAGGACACTCCAAAGTTGGGGGCGGGCTAACTGATCGTTGGCCACTGATGCGATTGGGGCTTCCCTTGTTGCTGGGAAGAAATTAATGTTGCCATTTATTGATTGACAGCCAGAAATGCTAAAACTCCTTGCACGAGGCTAGGGCTTCCTCTTTTCGCCCGTGCAGCGGATTGCCCGTCCCTCCCTCCCTAGAATAGGGTTGTTCGCTTTGACCTTGCTATGCCTGTCATGGGGTCGTCTGCTTTGGAGCGGGGGCCTGGTAGGAATTTTGTCCATCTGGCTGATTGGCTGGGGCCATTTGGTTTTTGCCTACTGCGTAGCAAATCGTCACAACTTGTAAGGTTGCGGTTAGGCATTGTTTTTTGGTTTGGTTGGTTGAGGGGCATGGATTGGCTGTGCATGCCCCTCTAATGCTACTGCTGCAAGGGATTCCGTTAAAGGAATTGGGGGCTAACTATTGCTTGTCCACTCTGTCAAGGGGGCTCGGGCCATAGCAATGAGCTCCTGGTTGCATTTGGGGTGAGGGCAGATTCCCTGCTCCGCGTAACCCCCCAAGTGTATTCCCCCATTCTGACTTTCGCATTGTGCGGAATGTCAGTCTGTCCCCCATGGTGGGGGCAGATAGTCGCAACCAATGCCTAAGCAACCACTCACAAATTTGTATTTTAATAAACTTGTGGCCAAAATTATGCCAAAAACCTTAAACAAAAATTCTGTGTGATGTGTGAGTTATTGGGGTGGACCTGGGGACCTCGACACGCAACAACAACAACAACAATTTATTATTTATACCCTGCCCATCTGGCTGGGTTTCCCCAGCCATTCTGGGTGGCTTCCAACAGAACACTAAAATACAATAACCTATTAAACATTAAAAGCTTCCCTAAACAGGGCTGCCTTCAGATGTCTTCTAAAAGTTTGGTAGTTATTTTTCTCTTTGACATCTGGTGGGAGGGCGTTTCACAGGGCGGGTGCCACTACCGAGAAGGCCCTCTGCCTAGTTCCCTGTAACTTGGTTTCTCATAGTGAGGGAACCGCCAGAAGGCCCTTGGCGCTGGACCTCAGTGACCGGGCAGAACGATGGAGGTGGAGACCCTCCTTCAGGTATACTGGGCCGAGGCCGTTTAGGTCTTTAAAGGTCAGCACCAACACTTTGAATTGTGCTCGAAAACATACTGGGAGCCAGTGTAGGTCTTTCAAGACCAGTGTTATATGGTCTTGGCGGCCGCTCCCAGTCACCAGTCTAGCTGCCGCATTCTGGATTATGATTCCACCCCCTCCCCAAAAAAAACCCCTACAACCAAGGCACTTTAAATCAAAATTCTACCATGATGGCCCGACCCATTCTCTCTCTCTATATGTTCCATTTTGCTGGGTATTTGTTCAGGCACTGCATGAACCATTTGCACAGTTGCACACCTTGGATGTGTGGCTATACCGTGCTTATAAGTCTGGCTGTGGGCCAGGCATACTGATTGTCTTCCCTTTCCCCAAGAGCCACCCAACTTGCTACGCTTGTAAATTTTATTTGTTCTACTACATTAAAATCAAGTTCTTTTTATACTCGGCAAATGGATAGCATATGATTTGCCTTATTTAATTTGTTGGAATTTATTTATACAATACACAATGCTGGCATTTACTTGATATATGGAACTTTCTCTATGGTAAAAAATATACATATCTGTGATGCGGTAAAATTGTAAAACAGAGATACTATGAATCAATACATCAGTGCACTGTGTATTATGTGTGTATGTGTGTGTGTATATATATATATATTTAAAAAAGCAAAACTGATGTGTTGCTGTGTATTTATTTAATACTTGTAAGAATATCCCACTTGTACTTTTGAATCAGAAATAAATGGAACAATGGCTTAGTGTAGATTTCGGCAGTCATTTCCCTTTCATGAAGAATTAGGAATGGCTTGATTAAATTACTTTCTTGCTCACACTTTTGTATAGACCAAGTATCTATATCATGTCCATCAAATATCCTCCTTTTCATAGCTTAAAATGTGTTTTGATAAAGCTAAACTGATCACTGGGATGTAAGGCACCTTAAATAATGTGGGCGCCTCACAATTACTTCCACATCAACAGGGATGCACGTAAATATATGTTTTACTTGCTCATGTGATTCTTCACATTGACCTGCGTTTACATACAATACAAGAGGATGACCAGTTCCCTTGGTGATTCTTTTGTTTGTGTTGAATATATGCCCTGGTATAATTCATGAATCACATGGATGGATGCATTTAAATGTTGCTCACCCAGTGTGGGAGCAAGTGCAGAGACAGTAATGCACATACTCTTAGCAATATGCACCAAGAGAGGGGAGTCCTTCAATTTACTGGATTTGCATGATCACTTCCCACATACCCAGAGAGAGTCCATAATCCCACAAAATACATGAGTTCAGAAAGTATGTTGGCATAATTAACTAGGTGGACTTTGAGTGAGGAGTCCATGAGTTAACATCCCTGATGCTTTTACCTGGCTGGAATGTGTCATTCAACTGTGATCATGCCTCTTACATGCAGAAACTTCTGAGTTCTGTGTGACTGGGATGTACAGTGGGAAGAGTCACATCCATTGTCCCAACCATGTTGGTCTTTGGCCTTCTCATCATTGCCATGTAGCCCATGGATGGTTCTCCATAAAGAAATAGGCCAAAAAATATTGAGCAAAACCAATGTGATTTTTGGATTCAGCGCATCAGATTCGCCCTAAATCAACTGAAAAAACGCAGACAACAAATTTGTTGTTGACCAGTGTTATCTGGATAACCGAAGGAGCATCTCCATCCTCATAGTTCAGGTCGGACACTGAGGTCTAGTTATGAGGGCCTTCTTGTGGTTCCTTCATTGTGAGAAGTGAAGTTACAGGGAACCTGACAGAGGATCTTCATGGTAGTTTGGTAGGTTTTATGGCGAAAGTCTATCTTTACACTGTAGTGCCATTACAGAGTCAATATAGTCACGAATCAAAAGTCAATGTGTATGCCAGTTCCTAGTTTTTAACTATCTCTGCTCTAACTATCTCTGCTCTAACTAACAACTAATACAGAATGCGGCACCCAGACTGGTGACTGGGAGCGGCTGCTGAGACCTCATAACACCGGTCTTGAAAGACCTACATTGGCTCCCAGTACGTTTCCGAGCACAATTCAAAGTGTTGCTGCTGACCTTTAAAGCCCTAAATGGCCTCGGCCCAGTATACCTGAAGGAGCGTCTCTACCCCCATCGTTCTGCCTGGACACTGAGGTCCAGCGCCAAGGGCCTTCTGGCGGTTCCCTCACTGCAAGAAGCCAAGTTACAGGGAACCAGGCAGAGGGCCTTCTCGATAGTGGTGCCCTCCCTGTGGAACGCCCTTCCATCAGATGTCAAAGAGATAAATAACTACCTAACATTTAGAAGACATCTGAAGGCAGCCCTCTTTAGGGAAGCTTTTAATATCTGAAAGACTATTGTATTTTAATCTTTTGTTGGAAGCCACCCAGAATGGCTGGGGAAACCCAGCCGGATGGGCGGGGTATAAACAATAACCAATAAACAATAAATAATTATAACTGCCAACAGCAAGTTAGACATTTCTTGCTAAACTTGATGTGTTCTCAGTGTCGCCTCTTTCCTATATAAATCACCTTCAACCGCTTTCTTACCTGGGAGTAGCAAAATGATTCTTGACAGCATCTAATGTGTAATCAAACTGCAAAACTTCAATACTCACAGTTTCTCCCTCACAATAATTGTCACCTTCTGCCACCGCCCCCCTTTGTTTCCATTCTTACAGTAAATTTCACAGTATTTGCATCTGCATTTCACTCATTAAAGCAAAACAAAACTCTACCACATCTCCACAGTAGGAGATGATGATTGAATAGCCTTTTGTATTCTTTGTTTTTCTATTGATATTTGCAATTGTTGCTAATTTCCTTTCTTCTTGGTGCTTGCCTGGTGAGCCCATTTACCTAACATTGGATAATTCAGAGGATTTTAAATAAGGATGTGTTTTAAGACTGGGAGCGCAAGTGTTTTCATAGATGCCCCATGCATTTGGTTACAGCATTTCTTTGCTTCTCAATGAATTAAAGGGACAAAAATGCTACATCAAATTTAATACATTTGGGGACAAATTATTATTAGCAGTAGTGCTAAATTTATTGCCCACCCTGCACCAGCAGCTCCCAGGGTGGATTAGAACAATTTAAAAGTCAATCTTAAAACAGATTAGAATCACAGGATAGGGTGGGCCCTGCAAACAAACATCTCAGGTGTCAAATACCAGGGGACAGAGGTGAGTGTTCAGCGTCTGCCAAAAGCTGTATAGTGAGAAGCCAGGTGTACCTAGGGCTGCCATATGTCCAGGGTTTCCGGGACATATCTGGGATTTTGACCTTGAAAATCACTTCTGAGGGAAATTTCCAGTTCGAGACATAATGTCTGGGGAAACTCTGCCGTATGGCAATGCCACTTTTTATTATTATTTTCAAAAAGCCCCAAAAGTGGTGAAAATAAGCTCCACAAAAGGCAGATTTGCCCAAAGGGTTTAGCGCACGTGTTGGGTGGTGGGAGCTGAGACAAGAGGCAGGCGGCGGCGTCTTGTAGGGAAGGGGCTTTGGGGTGTTGGAATATTCTAGAAAGAACTTGAAATTGGTCTTGAACAGGTTGCTAGGCAACAGAAAAACCTCCCCAGCAATAGGTGCCTTTTTTTAAGGGCCTGTGGTCAGTGAAGGTCAGTCAGTGTGTAAATAAACAGAAGCGTAAATGAGTTGAGAGTAGATGATCACCCGCCAACATTTGACCCTGGAGGGTGAGAATAGATAGGTATGTGTCTGGTCAAGCAGTGAAAAACACTCCCCAAACATCAACAACCACAACAATAACAACAACAACCATACCCTCAGTTTCTCCGGGTTGAGGGAGAGAGAAGGTGTGCCGAGCTCAACTCAATTTTCACACTTGGCTCTCTGAAGGAGGTGGAACTACCAAAAGGGTCTCTCTGCTGATTTTGATACCTGGGAGGTTTTCTAGGGTAGGATGTAGCCTTTCAGATATGTGGGGCCTAGGCCATTTAGGACTTCAAATGCTAACACAAGCACCTTAAATTGGGTCTGGAAAACCGGCAGCTAATGCAGCTGTTTTAGAACAAATGTTACATGCGTTCCAAAGGCATCCCAAGCCAGTAATTTATACTCTGTTCTCTTGGCAAAGATAAGCTTGTGCCTAGGCTATGGCCAGCACCATACAGATCAGGTCCTCCTTGCTATCTTCATCCCCAGGGGCAATCAAGATATTAATTGGTGAGGTTGGTGGTCAAATAGTCACACAAAGCATGATAGATCGAGCTGTCCTGGGAAAACATTGCATAACTGCTGGACATGGCTGAAGGACATGGCTTAAGGATGATGTTCTACCTATCTTTCTGAAAGACAGGTCCTTTCTGAAAGACATCTTCATTGGATGCAGAAGGTCCCATGAGTAATCCTTGGCATCTCCAGGTAGGGTTGGGAGAGACTTTTGCTGTCAGTGTAGACAGCTAGATGGACTAATGGTTTGATTCAATATAATGTTGCTTCATATTTTCCTAAAAGTATAATCTTTAAATCAGTTTAAATACAGTGGTACCTCAGGTTAAGTACTTAATTCGTTCTTGAGGTCCGTACTTAACCTGAAACTGTTCTTAACCTGAAGCACCACTTTAGCTAATGGGGCCTCCTGCTGCTGCCGCACCGCAGGAGCACAATTTCTGTTCTCATCCTGAAGCAAAGTTCTTAACCTGAAGCACTATTTCTGGGTTAGCGAAGTCTGTAACCTGAAGCGTATGTAACCTGAAGTGTATGTAACCTGAGGTACCACGGTAGTTTCCAATTAGAGGAACAGGGTGGGTCCATATATCAAGTGTTTGAGTCCATGGTAAAGAGATGTATCTTCGGCATTTGATAGCTATAAAATGAAGGTGCCAGACTCAACTCTGCTGTTGTTTAGTCGTTTAGTCGTGTCCGACTCTTTGTGACCCCATGGACCAGAGCACGCCAGGCACTCCTGTCTTCCACTGCCTCCCGCAGTTTGGTCAGACTCATGTATGTAGCTTCGAGAACACTGTCCAACCATCTCGTCCTCTGTCATTCCCTTCTCCTTGTGCCCTCCATCTTTCCCAACATCAGGGTCTTTTCCAGGGAGTCTTCTCTTCTCATGAGGTGGCCAAAGTATTGGAGCCTCAGCTTCAGGATCTGTCCTTCCAGTGAGCACTCAGGGCTGATTTCCTTAAGAATGGATGTGTTTGATCTTCTTGCAGGCCATGGGACTTTCAAGAGTCTCCTCCAGCACCTACTTAGGGTCTAATAGATGTGTTGAAACCTCTGATAAGACGTTCTAGGGCCCAGTTAAAAACACACAAAGAGATGAAGTTAAGGAACTCCAGAGACTAAACCAATACATCTTGATTAGGTCAAATACCTTAATGAATATCCCATAGTAATGCTCACACTGCCCTATTCATTCTGGGAAGCGTTCAGTGGACTGCTCATTTCTGGCAATCACTCATAGAGCCTTGACACTGAATTGCATTCAAGGATGGTTACCTAAACAGAGATTCTGTAGTGTTCTCAGGGTTTTTGTAAGTAGCTGAAGCCTTCAAGAATGAGCAATTCTGAGTACAGCAACAGAATGAAACATGCTGAGGAAAATGTTAAAAGAATATTTTTGTTTAAAAAATATAAAAGGAAAGAAAAACAAAATATAACACTCAAATGGAAGTTGAAAACTATTGACAATATACCGAAATTTGCCATGCTGAACACCGCCCGAATGAAGATTAATCTCTCCACCTTGCGCTGTGTTTGAGTTAAGAAAAGATTTTTTCAGGATAAAATGAAATTCTTCAGACTAAAAGTATAATATAGTTCATTGATCCTAGGACGGGACAGCAATGTATTCATGAGCTTACTTTGTATTAGCATTTTCTTCTTCTCTGTACAAAGGATGCAGGACAACATCTGAAATATATATATCTCCCGATAGGAGACAGGGGCACTTTGTATCCGTCCTGCCCACGGAAAATAAAATAATGAATGATCAGAGAACATGGTGCTTTTCACGGAATACATAATTCATTTATAATTTATACTTTGATTTCCTTTGCCACTGCTTTTATTGCACAATAATATTCACTCCAGCAGACATTATTCAACAGTTGCTCATGCATGGAAAAACTAAATGATCTAAAACACTGAAGGTGTTTCCATTTCTTTCTCCCCCTCCCCCTCATAATTTGCCTTTTACAGTGGAATTTATTTTGCTTTCCTAACCACAGGTATAAAAAAGGAAAGCAATTTCAAGCAGCATAATATCTTTGCATTAGGCCAGATCTCTCCTGTCTTGATTTTTATTTAATGGTTACCAGAACAGACAAGCTTACATCTCTCCCCCCCCTAAAAAAGTCCATTTGACAGCTAGTCGTGTTAGCCAAGTACTTCTCTGCAGCTTTTCATCTCAACATTGATTTTCCCCACCATCCCTGTCAATGGACAGTCATTTCTGCCTCATAGCCAGAATGGATTTATCACCTTATAAATCTCCTCTGGCGTTTGTTGTAACAACAAATATACATGAAGACCAACATCAGGTGTAGCGTCCTGCCATAAGTTCTCTCTGCCAAATTTAGTATGTTCCCTTTCCTCTGGAAGCGCCCCACTTTTCTTTCCCAACATTCCAGAAGATTCTTCAAGTTGCTCTTTGTTCCATACCATACCAAGACAAAAATTTGATCAAACGCATACCCTCCAACATTTCTCCAGTGAAAATAGAGAGACCCCTTCCAGCATTTCTCTGATGAAAATAGGGATGTCCTATGGAAAAGCGGGACATTTTGGGATCAAATCAGAAACCAAGATGGCTTCTGTGAATCTGGGACTGTCCCTGGAAAATAGGGACACTTGGAGGGCTGGCAAACAAACATAGTTGTGCTTTGTTGACACACCACTGCTTCAGTCCTACAATCTTGCTTCGAGGTTTTGGTCAAATGAGGGGTGTCCGTTTTTGTTCTCAAAAAAAACAACAACCCTGTTTATTTCTGGAAAAATAAGAATGGTGATGGCTATGGTCAAAACTCCTTTCCTACTATCACACTGCACCATGAGCAAAATAGCAGGGCTTTTTTAAAATTATTATTATCTCAGAAGAACTCAGTTCCGCCACCTCTCAGGTGGATGCCATTGCCATTATAAGAGAACAAGGGAGGTGTTCATGGTGAATTCCAGAACCTCTTTTTCTAGAAAAATACCACTGGGTTCAAGAGAGAGAGAGAGATTTCTCTGTTAGCCAAGCAGACCATACTCCGCTACACACATCACAATTTTGTCCTCTTTAGTTGTTACACCCATAAAAGGGCTACGAAACTTGAAAAAGTGTGTTATGATGGTACCTTTAGTGCCACCCGCATTGCCATGTGACTCTTTCTGACATCCCCATGTTCTTCTGCAATGGGAAGCCTTTTCTATTTATGGAGGTTCTCTGTATAATGAAGAGCGGTGCATAGCCAGGATTCTAAGTTTCACAGAGATCCTTCACAAGTATAGAAGTCTCACCACTGCACCCTACAACATCTGGAAGGATCTGGGCACGGTGAGGCGACAAAGCAGAGAGCCAGTGGGCTTATCCCCACCATCCCCTCTCATAGGATGATCATCACATGTTTCTAAATGTCCAAGGAGAGCTTCTGTTTATGCTTTATCTTTCCTCCTCCTTTTGCTTTCTTTTTGAAATTCACTGTTGCAGAGGTGGCAACCCACGGCCCACGTGTGGCTCTCAGTCTTTTAACTGCACCTTCCTTCCTTCCACCCCGCAGCAGTATCAGGACAAAGAAAGTCACTGCCATTCTTCTGGCAGACAAAATTAATGGATTGTGCAGAATTGGATAAAATGACAGGAAGGATTCGAAACCTGCGGGACCAGAGATTTACAGAAGATTGGAAGAAGTATGCGAATTATTTGAAGAGCAACTGTAATCAACAAATTATGTTAGTGGGACCACAAGAAGTTTTGCAAGGAGAAATAGATGAAACGTTGCAAAGTAGAAAAAAATAGAGATATTAGGTATGAGAGTTAAATGTAAGAAATGTATACTAAGTGATTGGAAAATTTTCAGATGTGATTGATGGAAGTAAAAAAAATGTATAAGATGTAAAAGTATGTTTAATTACTGTTGAAAATGATATGTTAAAAAACATATATATATATATATATATATATATATATATATATATATAAAAAGGACAAAGAAAGTAACTGGTCTGGCAGGTGGGCTCCTGCTCAAATTCAGAGCCCCAACCACAGTGGAAGGCAGTATCCACCTGTCTCCTTGTCTCTCCCAATCTGATCTGCAGCTCTTGAGCCATGGCAAGGTATTGCACATATGTTAGATGGCTGGTGGATGTTTGTGAGTGTCCTTTTTTTCCATTCTACAACTCAGCTCTCTGGTGATCTGCCCTCTGCCTGAGTTTGCAGAACAGCCCATCCATGGTCACCATGGGGTTTTGAGGAAGTGGCTGAGAGGGCTGAAGACTCCCGAAGCAATAGTGGAAGAGACAGACAGAACCTGGTCAGAAACTGAAAATATAAAAGATTTTGTCAAGCATCCTGAAAAAGAGGCAGAAGAAGACTCTCCCAGCCTCCAGGAGAGGATTCAGGACAGCACTAATTTTAGCTCTCTGTGCAGCTGTTAAAGGCACAGAGTTTCCTGACAGGAAAACTGCTCTCTGTGGTTTATCACTTCGGTTTGACTTCACCTAATCTATTGGATTTCCTGTCCAGCTGTGAATCTCAACAACAGGCATCCCAATACTGCCTCAGTTTCTGGTTTCTATATTAAGCTTGACAATTGACTTCTCTGCAGTGTTCTTGCCTGGCTTATACCAGGACTAAATATGACCCTGAAATACGGCAATGAGGAGAGAGGGAGGGTGATGTTGCCAAAATCACTTGATTTAAAGAGCAATGATTTTATCTGAAGGGCTGGGGTAGGGCCTTTGACTGTATAACAGCTCCCATCTTGCATTTATAACAGAACCTTTCCCAAGTGCATGAAGAAATAATTGGCCTTGCCAAATAAATAAGGCGTTACGTGATAAGCAATGAAATGAATGAGAGTATCTGACCATCTGAACAAATAAACTTGATTAAGAGCCTGTTGGGAGGAAGCAAAATATGTCAAGACAATATCGGCTTGGAATTCATGTCGAAAGAGCAGTTTATCTCCAGAAGAAACCTGCTGGAGGAGACACCTCTTCACACTGAAAACCTACATTGGGGAAAGAAAACAGAAAAAAAAACCCGACCTCTCATATCCTGACTGCTTTGAAGCTTCCTTTGTTCATGTCCCTTCTTCTGAGACAGGCTTATGCAACGATTAGCTGTGGACTGCTAAAACAAATACTCAGAAAATCCAATTAATTAGATTTACTAATGTGCCTGGTAAGGCGCTGTGCTGTTTTCTATCCGATGCAGAGCATACCCACCGCCACTCATCCGTACTGGCTGCTTGTATTATTCTACAAAGCCCTAAATATTTGGGTGTTAATAATAATAGTTAATGCAATTCTTCTCCTTTTTGTTTTAAGTCCCAAGGCCTCTAGATTTAAGAGATGGGACAAAAGAATCCACATTTTCTGCAAATACTTTCTCAATGCTGCTGATGTATGGCATTTGGCAATTCTTCAGCATTTCATTTCAGCAAAATACCCCCATATTCTTTGACATTGCCCTCGCTCTCGCTTGCCCCTCAGTGACCAAACTGAGGGGTGAAATAGCAATGGGAAATCTCACCTATCATTTGGGTGTAATTACTCCTCTAAGTAATTTGGGAAGGAAAGGAAAGCTGAAGCCATTGAATCATTGCAGCAGCTAGACTGGTGACTGGGAGCGGCCGCCGAGACCATATAAAACCGGTCCTGAGAGACCTGCATTGGCTCCCAGTACGTTTCCGAGCACAATTCAAAGTGTTGGTGCTGACCTTTAAAGCCCTAAATGGCCTTGGTCCAGTATATCTGAAGGAGCGTCTCCACCCCATCGTTCAGCCCAGACACTGAGGTCCAGCGCCAAGGGCTTTCTGGCGGTTCCCTCACTGCGAGAAGCCAAGTTACAGGGAACTAGGAAGAGGGTCTTCTTGGTAGTGGCACCCGCCCTGTGGAACACCCTCCCACCAGATGTCAAAGGAAAAAACAACTACCAGACTTTTAGAAGACATCTGAAGGCAGCCCTGTTTAGGGAAGCTTTTAATGTTTAACAGACCACTGTATTTTAATACTTTGTTGGAAGCTACCCAGAGTGGCTGGGGAAACCCAGCAGATGGGCGGGGTACAAATAAATTATTATTATTATTATTATTATTATTATTATTATTATTATTATTAAACTGTAGAGCTGGAAGGACCTCAAGGATCATCTAATAGGGCTGCCATATTTCAAGAACTGAAAATCCAGACACATAAGTTGTTGAGTCAGAAATTTACAAAAAAAACCAAGAACCCCACAACATTTCCAATATGGGCTGCCATATGCCTGGGTTTTCCTGGACATTTTAACTGGTTTCCAAACATTCTACCATTTTTGATGGATGAATCATGGCTATGACCCCTACAACCAAGGGAGGGGGAAGTAGCATAGAAAGAAAAGAAAAGTGAGACAATTGTCCTGACAAAAATGTTAATAAACATAGAAATCATAGAGTTGGAAGGGACCCCAAGGGTCATCTAGTCCAACCCCCTGCAATGCAGGAATCTCAAGTAAAGCATCCATGACAGATGGCCACCCAACCTCTGCTTAGAAATCAGCAATGAAGGAGAGTACCACCTCTCATGGGAGTCTGTTACACAAATCTAAGTGTTCTTCTCTTCAGAAATAGTTTCTACCAGGGCTGTGTCTAAACCTGTCCTCCGATTTCTTGAACTTTTGCTTTCCTGTGAAATATATTCCTGTTTGGAAATTTGCATTTTATGTTTTCTTTGCAAACTTCTTGCCTTCTGTCATGGATTCTGGCACCTCATCCATTGTTTGTGACCTGTTCAACTTTCACCCATTGGATTCTGTTTCACATTCATCGAAAAACCATACATTTGCATATCGAGGTCCCCAAGCCACCCCACAAAATAACACATAATTGACACATAATTTTTGTTTAAGGTTTTTGGCATAATTTTGGCCACAACTTTATTAAAATACAAGCAATGTGAATGGTTGCTTAGGCATTGGTTGCGACTATCTGACCCCGCACGGGGACAGACTGACATTTGCAAGCCCGCAAAGTCAGAAAGGGAAAACATTTTGGGGAGAAAGATGGAGCTGGGTACCATGCCCTCACCTCTCCCCAAATGCTCTCAGGGGCTCTTGCATGGTCCTAGCCCCTTGACAGGGGTTCGGACCAAAGCATGGCGAGCCCCTGGATTCCTTTAATGGAATACCCTTGCAGCAGCATTAGAGGGGCAGGCACAGCCAATCCATGCCCCTCCACCAACCAAATCATAAAACCAATGCCTAACTGCAACCTTACAAGTTGTGACGATTTGCTATGCAGTAGGCAAAAACCAAATGGCACCAGCCAATCAGACAAATGGACAAAATTCCTACCAGGCCCCTGCCCAAAAAGCAGACGACCCCATGACAGGCATAGCAAGGTCAAGCGAACAACCCTAAATATAGGGAGGGTGGACGGGTAATCCGATGCTCACAGTGAAAAGAGGAAGCTCAATGCTGTGCGCAGGGCATATAAAGGCTATGGCTGTCAATCACAAAATGGCAACATATAAATCTCCCCAGCAACAAGCAGAACTCAATTATAATGGTGGCCAACCCACTTTTCCTGCCCAGCAACAGTGGATGTCTTCTTAGCCCCCACCACAACACGTGCTCTCCATGAAGGAGAACATGCTTTAAAAGCTGAGAGTTTCCCCCTTGTTGTAAATTTTGAATCTAAGGTAAGAATTATATCTAGATCCAGAGCTTCCCTTCTGGTCTCTTCATTCTTCTTTTCTCTCCCCTCAGTCTTCCCATTCTTTTTCCTCCCTCCTTCTCCTCTCTCAAAAAGATGGTTGCCATGCCACTGATGCAACTTCCTCTTGGGAAGCCCATCGACTGAAGAGCCATTGTCATTAGTGTCATTATAGTTTCATAACTTCTGGACCGGAATGCTGTAAGTGGCCATATAAGTGTGTGAAAATTGACTTTAGTTGATAATACAGTTTTGTTGCCTGCATCCATTTTATCTTCCTGCTTTTGTGATATTTCTGTGCTAGGGACTTGGGAATAGCATAGCTGAACATCCCAGAGGCATACTCAAATCCTTCATTTCAGGTCTTGGAACATTAGCTTATTTCACAACCAGTTGCATATATATACCAGATGGCAGGGGAGAGGGCGGAGGGAGGAAATCTCTTCTTCAACTTCGTCAGCTGAAAAACATTAAAAGAATGCTAACATTTTAGCAATGCTAATTTATGTAACTCCATGTTGCCTGGCAGATGGATACCATGATCCTGTCTGAAAATAATTACGTGAGGAACTGCCAGATAATAAAATAGGAACTTAAGCCAGGAATAGGCAAAGAAGTACCCTCCAGATGATGACCCATATCTGGGTTATAAACTAAGAGAGATTCAAAACAAAAAATAAAGTTTTTATTTTCAATCTATCCCCCCCCCATTATTTTTTTACTTCTCCTATTCAGTCCTTAACATGATTTCAGCAAAATCACAGGAAGGAATTTTTTTTCAAATTATTTTTTTGCAGGGCCCCTAACATGAAAGCTGTGCCAGCAACCAAGCTCTGTTCTTTTGTGTGCTCACTTAAATATATGGTAAGCTACTTGTACCCTTCTGCCATACTTGTAAATTTTTTTATTCCCCTTTAGCTGCTTGATTTATCTCCACACCCACACATATCCCCTTTATAAGAATTCCCATTGACTGAAGTGATACTTATTCATGTGAGCCAAGCTGATAAACTGCAGGCCCAGCTACCGCTGGGTGTAATGCTGTGATGATTATGACGCCACAGATGTTGTTTTCTTTGAGTAGGCAAAACAGGCTTAAAAAACAAAACAAAAAACACACAACACAGGCCTTCCCTTTGATCCCTCCGAGGGTCCCTGCAGCCAAGTGGCAGCGATTCAACATCAACAACCACCACAAAGCAACTCTGGCTTTTCGCTTGGTGATAAATCACTCTTAATGGCCACTATTTCATCTGACTCAACTTGATCGAGAAAGGCTACCTGCTTCATATGGAACAGGATGGCAAGGTGCAGGTTTGTTTTCTGGATGACATTAAAGGTAAAGGGACCCCTGACCATTAGGTCCAGTCATGACCGACTCTGGGGTTGTGGCACTCATCTCACTTTATTGGCCGAGGGAGCCGGTGTACAGCTTCCAAGTCATGTGGACAGCATGACTAAGCCGCTTCTGGCGAACCAGAGCAGCACACGAAAACGCCGTTTACCTTCCCGCCAGAGCGATACCTATTTATCTACTTGCACTTTGAGGTGCTTTCGAACTGCTAGGTTGGCAGGAGCAGAGACCGAGCAACGGGAGCTCACCCCGTCACAGGGATTCGAACTGCCGACCTTCTGATCGGCAAGTCCTAGGCTCTGTGGTTCAACCCACAGCGCCACCTGCGTCCCTTTCTGGATGACATAAATGGAAGCATATGAAGTTCATGCATACAACAGAACTTCCCTGCCTCCTCCTTTCACCGCTGTGCCCCAGTGAACCCCCAGAACAGATTTGGGAGGCGGACATCAGTTAGCAATAATCATGCCTTGGATGAACCTCATTGGCTCTGATGCCTATGGAAGACTTTCTACAAATGTTACTGATTGGGAATTTCTCTTTCTCTCTTTCTTTCTTTGGAAAAAAGTATTTGGTTAGATCTTGGGCATCCTTTAAGGGAACTACCGCTAAATGAAGAAGGGGATGTGATTTTTCACCAATTCTTCCACATCCAGAGAGCCTTCTCGGTAGTGGCGCCTGCCCTGTGGAATGCCCTCCCATCAGATGTCAAGGAGATAAACAACTATCTGACCTTTAGAAGACATCTGAAGGCAGCCCTGTTTAGGGAAGTTTTTAATATTTGATTTTTTTCCCATCTTTTTATTAATTTTTTGGAAGCCGACCAGAGTGGTTAGGGAAACCCAGCCAGATGGGTGCGGTATAAATAATAAATTATAATTATAATCATCCTCAAGATTCCCTTTACCTCCTGAAAAGCTGCTTTTTGGGGGGACCCTTTGTTACCTGATCTGCTTATGTGTCTTGTGAGCACATGCATGCAAACACATATCTTTCATTTGTATTCACTGAAAAGCTAATTTGGGGAGATTAGCAATACTGTTTTGTTATTACTAATATTTATTAAATTTGTATACCATCTTTCCTCTGAAGATCCTAGGGTGATTCACAACAGAAAAATACAAAATGAGAATACAAAATACATAATATAACGGAAACAAAAACCAACCAATACTGCTCCTCCCACAAACAATATTATCCTTGGGAACTTTACCTGACACATCATCACACATACTGCATGGTTTGTGTTGGCTGTGACTACATTGCTTACTTTGGGGGATTAAACAATTGTGTATTAGAAAACAACATCTCTGTTGTTGTTTAGGTGCTTGTTGGAAACTTTCAACAAGACTTCTAAGTAGAGATCGTTATGCCAGTTGCTATTGTATATGAAACTGATTTTATATATGAATCTGCTGTTTTTAAAATTGTTTCATATCTATTTTTGCTTTAAATTTTGTTTATACCTGCAGTTGTTTTAGCTGTTTTTATGTATGCAGTTATTTTATATGTGTTTTCATTGTAGATTGCTTCAATCTACATTGAAGCATGCAGATTCCATGTGCCTCACAGGAAGCGATTCATAAATGAAATGAAATAAGTAATAATAACTTCAATGACTAAAACCAACACCAATAACACGAAAATATTATTTATGTGCTTCCTCTGGAGAGCTAAAAATAAACACTCCACAGTTGCAATGACAATATTTCTTTATGAAAGAATAATGACTTGAATGTAAGAACTTCCCAATATAAAATGATATAAAAGCAGCAAAGTGGCTTTTCAGCTTGAAGCACCATCACAGAAAAAGACATAATATGAAGGGTTAATAATGCAGTAAACGAACTAACCCATCCATACATTGCCTGGAACATATGCTTAGTTACTATTTCAGGAACAGAGGGAAAGACTAGAGGCAGGAATTGCCTTAAGGTGAATTCTAAAGCCTCAGCTTTGCCATGGAGGAAAGTGGAAGAAAGAGAACACTATTATATGAATGAGATCATGGAAACAGAATACAGGGAGAGGTAAGGAGAGTGAGATGCATTTGTCCCAGTGAGGAAGGGAGAGAATGCTAAACCCAAGTTTCCAAATTTTTCAGTGACAAGTGGAAATACCATCACACTAAGCTTAGATACTTCGGAAAGGAGGGAATAGTTGATCGAATTAATCCTTCCACCTGTCAGAAATGGCAGGAACGTCTAATCAGAGTGGCCCGTTATCTGATTCCATGGCAACTTCCCCAGGTTCTTGTGAACCCAGCAAATCATCGGCATTTTGAATAAAAAATCTCCCCTTCCCGAAAAATACTTGTGGGTGCCTTCCTGATTGCTCCTGAAGCAAAATAACAAATATGGCTCAGAGGGAACAGGGACAGCCAGAGAAAGGGAGAGTGTAGTGGATTTAATAAAAGTCTCTAGAAATATATAAGAGCCAACTCCCATGGCCATCCACGGAATAGAGTTCCTGAAAAAGCAGTATAGCGGTGGTAGTAGTAGTAATAGTTTTAGTAGTAGTAGTAGTAATAAGAATAATATTTATACCCCACCCATCAAATCTTAAAAGCTTTCCTACACAGGGCTGCCTCCTTGTTATTCAAAAAGTTGAATAAACCAGGCATGCAAAATTTGATCTGAATCTGAAAGGACGTTTTTCCGTAAATATCCAGGCTTGGACCAGAATGCCATTACCTAGCCAGAGACATTGGTGGTGAGTTCCTCAGTCATGCCTATTAAGTGTCACGAGGAAAGGGCTAAAGCCAAGTCACAGGAGCGTTTCCATCTATGTATGAACCTGTTAGTCATGTCACATAATGCCAATGGGTCTACTCTGAGCAGGACTAGCATTTGCCACAACCCCATAGGTATTATTCTGCTAATTTTACTTAGAGCAGATCCACTGAAATTAATTAACATGTTTAAGATAGGTCCATTAATTTCAACAGGTCTGCTCTGATGAAACCACCCTATATATTTAAAGGCATATTTATAGTAACATAATTATATTGAAGTGAAAGCTGGACCATAAAGAAGGCTGATCGCTGAAGAATTGATGCTTTTGAATTATGGTGGTGGAGGAGACTCTTGAGAGTCCCATGGACTGCAAGAAGAACAAACCTATCCATTCTGAAGGAAATCAGCCCTGAGTGCTCACTGGAAGGACAGATCCTGAAGCTGAGACTCCAATACTTTGGCCATCTCATGAGAAGAGAAGACTCCCTGGAAAAGACCCTGATGCTGGGAAAGATTGAGGGCACAAGGAGAAGGGGACGACAGAGGACGAGATGGTTGGACAGTGTTCTCGAAGCTACCAGCATGAGTTTGACCAAACTGCGGGAGGCAGTGGAAGACAGGAGTGCCTGGCGTGCTCTGGTCCATGGGGTCACGAAGAGTCGGACACGACTAAACAACAACAACAATTATTTTGAAACTATTCCACAAAGGTTTACTTCTCATGAAAATAATTCTCTTACTTCAGCAAGAATGCTGTCATATAGAAAATATTTTCTTGGGTTGCATTTTCATACTGCCAATATTACCATTAGGGAAATGTTAAAAAAAAAAAGTGTAGTAGCAAGATATTAGGCTGTGCTGTACAAAAAGCTTCCTGTCAATCTTGTATTGACAAGTGAGATGTATTGATCAGTTAGGTCTTTGCAGAAGATTAAGCTGCCAGAGCAGAGAGTAGGGGCACACACACACACATATTGCCATTCTTTTCCGAATCTATTTAACAAACTAAAATGATTAGCCTTTGAGACTAAAATCTCTCACAGTGCCTCTAAAATTGAAAACGTCTCTGCAAATTGCCAGAACAAGTATGAAAACAGTTTGACCGCTTGGCAAATTAGCTGGTAGCAAATTACCGTATTTTTGTGTGTATAACACACCCCCTGTGTATAAGATGCCCCCTATTTAGGGGGACTCCAAATTAAGAAAATGGGGGGAGGAGTGCCCTTTTTTGGGAGGGGATTGCCCACAGTTTTTTAGTTTGGGGGGTGTTGCCTAAAATCGCTCACCCACCTGACCAACGATGACAACTGCACGTGCAATCAAACACACCAATCGACTGCCCACTTGCTGCCAGCCGCCACCAATCAGCCACACTATTGCTGCAGAGCCAGTCTATCGACAGCACCGTTCCCGCAGCCACAAATCACTGCACTCACGGCAGCAACCAATCGTCAGTCCACCCTCTACACTACCCGTGTATAAGATGACCCCAAATTTTAACATCATTCTTAAATAAAGAACCCTCGTCTTATACACGAAAAAATACGGTAGCTACCAGAATCACCGGTGGAATTTTCAGCTGTTCCTCCTCTTCCTGGTATATTCGCATTATAAATTCATTCTTTGAAAAGCTAGCTTGAACTTGGATCCCATCAATTTTAAGGCCAAACTACACATTACATTAGGGACGCAGGTGGCGCTGTGGGTTAAACCACAGAGCCTAGGACTTGCCGATCAGAAGGTCGGCAGTTTGAATCCCCGTGACGGGGTGAGCTCCCGTTGCTCGGTCCCTGCTCCTGCCAACCTAGCAGTTCGAAAGCACGTCAAAGTGCAAGTAGATAAATAGGTACCCCTCTGGCGGGAAGGTAAACTGTGTTTCTGTGCACTGCTCTAGTTCGCCAGAAGCAGCTTAGTCATGTTGGCCACAATACCCGGAAGCTGTACGCCGGCTCCCTCAGCCAAGAAAGTGAGATGAGTGCCGCAACCCCAGAGTCGGTCATGACTGGACCTAATGGTCAGGTGTCCCTTTACCTTTACACATTACATTGGAGCTCCAAGTTGGAAAATCCAGCTAGACATGGATGATTCTAGAAATCTTGTGATCAGTTTAATCTGCTTGAATTTCTTCTAATCCCATCTCACTCAAGCTTGGTTAAAATATGCATATTTTAGCAAACCCTTCCATGTTACATGCATGCAACATACAATGTACATATTCTGCCTTTTGTTTTCCGGATAATAAGAGGCTCCCTTCCTCTTCTTTTTCCCTCCACGCTCCAGGCAGTGGTGTTGACCTAGGTTCCATTCTCTGTCCTCTCAGTCCAAGACTAGTCTCAGTCACTGCATTTCGGATCATAAAGGTTGGTTTCAGATTTTCAGACTAAGAGACCAGAGGCGGCCAGGTGAGTTTTCATTCCAAAATTATATATTTATTGATGGCTTATGTGTGTGATACTGTTTTGAGCCTGGAGCAAAAACCTAGCAAAAGTCCCTGCATTTTTCTTACCCTTTGAAATTGTACATATCATATGTTTCCTGGGATCAAACAAAGCTTAGAACAAAGAGACACCACACCCAACATGGATGCCTACCAGATTAGCATATGCATAGATCTGTAATACTACCCTTTTCATGTGATTCTGAGATAATCACCTTGGGACTGAGCCACAAAGATAGAGTCCCCTGATACAGCCCCATTATGATTAACCTGGTAGGCTCTTCTTCAACAATACAGGAACACCATATATTTCCCATCTCAATGGACATTAAACAATTATACTTAACATAGACTGCGTCCTTGAAGTCTGATAATGCCTCTGCCTTGCTCGGAGGGTTGATTGAGAAGGTTGCATAAGTGTATAGAAGCTAACCAACTGCACAAAGAGAAGATTTATCTTTACCACCCTGCTCACTTTTTTGCTTCTATAATAATAAAATTTTATTTATATCCCATCCTCCCCAGCCAAAGCCGGGCTCTAGATGCTCCTACCACCAAAAGGATTGGGCTGAAAAGGGATCCTTGCCCCATTTCGGATTTATATCTTTAACTGAAAATGATATTTATTTCTAATTCCTTTCTATTGACAAATTTGCTTCCCTTTCCCCATGTAAAAGAAAAACCTAAGCTAGATTGACATTTTTCTTCACAATGATTTCAGCACTATAATTTTCATGCACAAAGACGTTGGAGAATTAAAGGAGAGAGGGGGAAATGGTGTCTAGGAATTTCCCTGCATGTCTGAGCGAGCTCTTGCTTTATTGCTTCAGCTAATGCATTAGATGTGGATACTGTTGTTGATAAAATGCTTGAAAGATACTCTGCTTATTATCGTTGTGATGAATGTTAAAAAGAAAAGTGCTGAATAAGTCTAGCAGGCCTCCAAGTGGTAATATTTCTCTCTCCTGATTACTTTGAAGATATTAGAGAGGAGCTGAAAGTTCTCATGCACCTACAGGCATTGTTAGTGACCTCTGTTTTCAGGTTTTCTTTGCAGGTTCCTGTAAATATAGTTTCAAAAGTCATCCATTTATAAGCTCCCTACATTTCAATTCATTATTATTATTATTATTATTATTATTATTATTATTATTATTATTATTAAACCTCATCATCTTTCCAAGCTGAACTGACTAGTACATAACCGTTTTTGTTCCTTATAACAGCTGAAGTCAAGTTCAGAGCCTGTGTAGTCAATAAATGGTGATCTTTGAACCATATTTTGAAGCACAAACAATTCCAATCTGTTCATGAAATTGCCCCATGTTTACTAGGCACTGAGTGAATAGATGTGCCAAAGAGGAAGAAGGAATATTGTGAGTTGTTTGAAGATGAATACTAGCTATGTGATAACGGTCCAGTATTGTTATTTCCATGCTGCTGCAAACTTACATTTAAGAGTTTACAGCGATACAGTAATTATTGGGATCTATGCATGGTGGGTTCGTCTTAACTCATACTGGACAGGGCTCTTGCATTTTCACTGGTGCTGTGCTGAAACTTGTTTTGACATTTCTTGTTGGTTCAGTTTTATGTCACACAATCCTATAACCAAATCTTTGCAAGGTTCAAAATCCTGCATAAAATAACACACCAAAACAATCGATTCAGAAACGATGAAATGCAACATGTTCACAGAAGCACAATATGGACCACCTTCAATAGAAGACTTGCTGGCACAACCAAGTCTTAAGCTAATGCCTAAATTGCATTAATGATGGGGCCAGCCTAACCTCAGCGGGCAAAAAAGCTCCATCGCCTTGGCACCACAACACTTAATGCAGTCTTTTCAGTTGATAGCATAGCATTACAAGGAGCTGTCCATGGTACCTTAGTTATATTTTGTAAAGGTCAGGCAGGGTATAAAAGGTGAGGCTATCCTTGAAGTACACTTCCTCCAAGTCTGAGTTATAGGGTTTTTCCAGTCTCCCTTCCTCCTTACAGCTGTCCCTCCTCCAGTGCTCTGAGAGAAGAGAGGGCAAAAAACTAAGATACTCTGAGCCCGGTTTTGGCTGGGGAGGGTGGTATATAAATAAAATTTTATTATTATTATACTAAGGAGGCATGGGTAGGTGTACTCAACAAGTGACAGGCATGGAGCTTTGGGATGGGTGCTGTAATTTGGAAGTTATTTATTAGATTTGCAATAGTGGACTGAGGTAAGGAGAGGAGGAGAATGGAGGAGCAGTTGGTGCTTCTTTTGAATTTTGCATAACACATTTTATTATTGTATAGGATACTCCTCATGGAACAAGCCATTTTTGCATGGTGTATTGAAATGGTGTTCAGCCTGTGGATGGTGGCTGAAATTTTGGGCTGGAAGGTGGGGAAGCGGGAGGGGGGGAAGAGTCATGGAATGTTGTGGTATGAGTGTGTGAATTGTTAGTTGTGTGGCTTATGGGAATGTGCTGACTGAGGGTTGCCTGAGCTGAGTGAGGTGTTGTTGTGTAGGATATGGAACCGAGCCAGAAATAAGGCATGTGTTGTTGTTGTTGTTGCTGCTGCTGCTGCTGCTGTCAGATTTATATACCGCCCTTCATCATAGGATCTCAGAGCGGAGCAGTTCACAAAATAAAATACAGGATAAACATGGTAACATGGTTTGGACACTTGCTAAAAATCTGCCTGCCTTCTGATGCCATTGCTGACAACTGATGCCAGTTATTTGTTGTTGTTGTTTAGTCGTTTAGTCGTGTCCGACTCTTCGTGACCCCATGGACCAGAGCACGCCAGGCACCTCTGTCCTCCACTACCTCCCACAGTTTGGTCAAACTCATGCTGGTAACCTCGAAAACACTATCTAACCATCTCGTCCTCTGTCGCCCCCTTCTCCTTGTGCCCTCCATCTTTCCCAGCATCAGTGTCTTCTCCAGGGAGTCTTCTCTTCTCATGAGGTGGCCAAAGTACTGGAGCCTCAGCTTCACGATCTGTCCTTCCAGTGAGCACTCAGGGCTGATTTCCTTAAGAATGGATGCGTTTGATCTTCTTGCAGTCCATGGGACTCTCAAGAGTCCAGTTATTAGACATGGCCTTTTAAAGTTACCGTATTTTTTGCTCTATAAGACTCACTTTTTCCCTAATAAAAAGTAAGGGGAAATGTATGTGCATCTTATGGAGCGAATGCAGGCTGCGCAGCTATCCCAGAAGCCAGAACAGCAAGAGGGATCTCTGCGCCGTGAAAGCAGTGATCCCTCTTGCTGTTCTGGCTTCTGGGATTCAGAATATTTTTTTTCTTGTTTTCCTCCTCCAAAAACTAGGTGCATCTTATGGTCTGGTGCGTCTTATAGAGCGAAAAATATGGTACATTTTGAACTGATTGTCAAAGTTGTTGGATTTATTTTATTGCTGTTATTGTATTTTCAACAAACCGCCTTGAAATATTTCCATAACAGTCTTGAGAGAGTTTGAAAACAGGCAGTGTATAAATATTTAACTAAATAATAGTAAAATAGGTAATTGGTGAGTGAATATTCAGCCGAGCATTAATTTCAGCAAATATTTCTTTCTGGTGATTTTGGTCGTGATCAGTAGCAGCTGATGTTTTTGTTTTTTTTAAAAAAACAATCTTTTCCTGTAGCTGATTGCACTGGTAATGACGCTAATAGGATTACTCTTAAGGGGCTCACACTGCTGTGAATGTATATGTACAAAATATAGTTCAGTGACAGAGTGTATGCTTTGCATACAGAAACTCCCAAGACCCAGTCCTTGATGTCTCTAAATAGGGATAAGAAATACTGAAACCCCTGGCCAGCTGCACCCAGGCATTGCAGACAACCTTGAGATAGGTGTGGCTTGTAGAAAGAGGCTTCCCATGTTCCTAAATGTCAGGGGTGGCAAATCTCATGCCCAAGACATGTCTAGGCCTCTCTGTTATAGCCCCATCTGAGTCCTGTTGCTGAGCAAGCAAGGGCAAGGGTCTCTGAGGAACTCTTGACTAAGAGCAGAATCCACATATAAAGCCAAGCCAATCCAGGGGTCAGGGAAAACAGATCCAAGGGTCCAGTCTCGAGGTCAGGGAATCCAGATGATTACAGAACCAAGGGTCCAGTCCAGAGGCCAGGGCTGGAAATGACAGGTGTTGTTTCCAGTATTTGACCGCTGCTGAGAGCTCTGTTCAAGAAGCCCAGAGCTGGTTCTCATCCGTGCCTTCTGTTCTGCAACCTTGAAGGCTGATCAGGTGCAGGTGGAGTCCCTATGCTGTCCCTCATCTTCAGACTGCTGTTCAGCAGGCAAAACTGACTCCTGGCTCATGACACACTCTCTCTGATCCTCGGAACTCTCCCCAGGACACACACCTCACTGGACCTACTTTGCGCCATGGGTGTTTCTGGCTGGCTGGAATGTGTCCTTGAACTTTGGTAATGCCCTTCCAAATGGAGAGCCTTCCCTAGATGGAGAAGGCTATGTGAGTATCTGGATTTTGCTTACTGTAGAAAGGCAAAATTTACATTTGTTGCTCCATCCCTTTCTGCCTCTCACCCTGTCCAACACTGGCATGTAGCTCCAAGAAGAAGAAGAAGAAGAAGAAGAAGAAGAAGAAGAAGAAGAAGAAGAAGAAGAAGAAGAAGAGGAGGAGTTTGGACTTGATATCCCACCTTTCACTCCCCTTAAGGAGTCTCAAAGCAGCTAACCATCTCCTTTCCCTTCCTCCCCCACAACAAACACTCTGTGAGGTGAGCGAAGCTGAGAGACTTCAGAGAAGTGTGACTAGCCCATGGTCACCCAGCAGCTGCATGTGGAGTAGCAGGGAATCAAACCCAGTTCACCAGATTACGAATCCGCCGCTTTTAACCACTACACCATGCTGGCTCAGAAGGGAATCTGTCCCTCAGGCTGAAAAGGTTTCCCCACCTCTGCTGTATGTGACTCCACTGCATTAATGTTGTTGCACTAGGCAATTTCTAGGCTGGTCTGTGACCCACTGTGTTATGGGTGATGGAACTGTTAAATTCCCCTTTGACCAGAAGTGGCTTATGGTATGAAATGGAACCACTACACTAGCTTCCTGGCAGGAGGGTCACTGTTGTTTCCTGAGAGGGAGAGGGGAGGGGGCAAAATATGAACCTCCCCACTGCCTCGCTGCTCCTCTCTCTCCAAGGAAGTAACAGTGACCTATCTGCCAGGAAGCTAATGTGGTCATTCCACCCCTACAGTGAGTCCCTTCTGCCTTTTACAAATAAATCAGAAAACCCAACATTGCTCTGGCCCTGGCTTCCATGCAAATAGCTCATTGCATTGGCAGTGGGCAGAGCTGTCCTATCATATTTTGCTTTCCAATGTTCCTTCACAGCTGTGACAGAGCAAGCCATTGTTTGCACAACTGAAACAAGAGCAGATGGTTGCCAGAATTACGTAAAGGCTTCATGGAAAGAGAATTCAAGTTGCTGTGCACATAGTGATTTCCTTTTGCTTTCTTATGGGAGAAGACATAATATTGCACTGGATAGATAATAAATTAGGTTGAGGAACTGTTGAACATATGGGTCGGGGAATTGTCTCCATAACTTTCTCCTCTTGTGTTCTGTAAGTGCTTTGATCTAAGCTCTGTTAATGTTTTATTTCCCTTCTTCGTTGTCGCTGATGGACAGCTGTTTCTCCATAAGGCCCTCTTAGCTCTAATAATCAGGATGGGGGTGTTCTGGCAGAAACCCTCTACAGCATCTGACAACGATAGCACTAAGGTTGGAGCAGCTATGCAACAAACAAAATCTGTGTCACAAAATGTATCACCAGCCCATCAATAGCAATGTTAACATTAAACATTCAGATGAAATCTCTCAAAGCTTTAGATGTCACCATATGGGTTTCTAGCTATGACGTGGAGTATCAAAATAGGAACCTCTGAAAATTCAAATACATTTTCTGCCTATCAAGGTTGAGAACATTTTAAGGAAAGCATTGACAACCTCAGGAGATTGTGGAAACTCCAACACACACATAACAAATGCTACCTACTTAAATCCTCCTTTTGTTTACTTGTGGATAGTCCTTAGTTATTTTATTTTTCTCTTAGATGTGCCTGCATTTCCTGGCATACTTTTCAGCCTCTTTCATGGTTTCAAGAATTTCCATGGGGGCTGGGGGTAACAGGAGCAAGCCACTTTCCCAGTATTCTCACACCCAGCAAAATATGTGAACAGATCCTAAGTATACATGCATAGGCTCATCCATTCAATTGAGAATCCTTTTTTTAGGGCAACCGATAGTAAATATATACCCCAGGGACATTCAAATTGTAAATAAGCAGGAGTGAGAAACCTGTTGATTGTAGACTACAGCTCCCAAACTCATTGGCCAGTGGCTGTCTTGAATTGATGGAAGCTGGAATCCAACAGCATCAAAAGGGACAAAGGTTTTCCATCTTTGTGTAGAGCAGGCATGGCCAAACTTGGCCCTCCAGATGTTTTGGGACTACAGCTCCCACCATCCTTAGCTAACAGGACCAGTGGTCAGGGATGATGGGAATTGTAGTCCCCAAACTTTTGGAGGACCAAGTTTGGCCATGCCTGGTGTAGAGCCTGTTAACTAAACATCATTAATGGATGGTAATAGGTTAGGAGTGAGACTGGTTCCTATAACCCCCCACCCCACCTTGCCCGTACATATTTACTTAATCTAAATGTGATATGAAAAGATCTATAACACCTGATGTACCCACACACCAGTGTTATGAATCCATGGGAGCCAGCACTGCTAAATCATGGGGGAAGCCATTTTTAGTGGCAGCTAAATTGCTTGTATCAAGACTGCAGTCTCCTGTAGAAAAGAGAGACAGAGAAACATCAGATCAAGAATAATGAAGTTCAAATGAAACTTTGAAGTTTACACGGTCTCATAAGTTAGCCATCACCTTTAAAGAAATCAAAAGTTTGTCATAAACATAATATAAAACACGATTTTAAAAGTATTATTTTTAGATTTACCTTGTAAAATGCATATACATTTTTTATTTTTATTGCCTGCATAATTGTCTCATCAGAATTATCTCTAATACAGCTAGCTTCTTTTTCTCAAAGATGATCATTTTGACCTTTTATAAAGCTTTCACATGTAATTGCAGAACATCGTGATAAATATATACTATAAATACTGAAGAAACGAACTCCGGCTTATCATATGATTGCATGAGCTGTTGCCTTCTATAGGAAGTGGATTATAAAGAGTGTCACCATTTGAATATGACATTTTCCCAATGGCTGTCTTCACTATATCATGTTCTTTTCAGCTTGCAAATCAAATGTATTTGACATGAGGCATGTCACTTATAGGCATCAAACTACCTTTCCCCTCCTTTATCCATCACTGCCAACATGGGCAGATAACTAAAGAAGAGGAAAAAAGATCATGATAATAACCCTCTGTATTTCTATAGGAAAATATATTCATTTTCAAAAAGCTATCTGTTGCAGAGGTTACTGAGAATGGGAAACTCAATTATTTTGACTTGATTGAGACTCGCTTCAAAATCCTACAAAAAGAAAAGAGAAAAATTGGTGTCACAGACGTTGATGTAAGACACCCAGAATTGAGAGGAGTCAAATCTATGAGTTTTATTATATAAATTGCCTAAGCAGTGTAAATAAAAATAGGCCCCCAAAATTCGATGATGCGGTTGATGAGAAAGAAGCATTGGGGTTTTCTTTCATTTTCTATTTTTAACACTTTCTAGTCTCTTGATTGCTCACTGGAAGGACAGATTGTGAAGCTGAGGCTCCAATACTTTGGCCACCTCATGAGAAGACAATACTTCCTGGAAAAGACCCTGATGTTGGGAAAGATGGAGGGCACAAGGAGAAGGGGACGACAGAAGACGAGATGGTTGGACAGTGTTCTCGAAGCTACCAGCATGAGTTTAACCAAACTGCGGGAGGCAGTGGAAAACAGGAGTGCCTGGCGTGTTCTGCTCCATGGGGTCACGAAGAGTCGGACAAGACTGAACAACTAAACAACAACAACAAGTCTCTTGACTAGGGACGCAGGTGGTGCTGTGGTCTAAACTACAGAGCCTAGGGCTTGCTAATCAGAAGGTCGGTGGTTCGAATGCCCATGATGGGGTGAGCTCCTGTTGCTCGGTCCCAGCTCCTGCCCACCTAGCAGTTTGAAAGCACACAGTGAAGTAGACAAATAGTTACCGCTCTGGCGGGAAGGTAAAAGGCATTTCCATGCACTGCTCTGGTTCGCCAGAAGCGGCTTAGTCATGCTGGTCACATGACCCGGAAGCTGTCTGCAGACAAACACCGGCTCCCTCGGCCTATAGTGCGAGGTGAATGCACAACCCCAGAGTTGTTCGCGACTGGACTTAACGGTCAGGGGTACCTTTACTGTCCATTAAACTTTAATTAGTTTAATGTTAAGTAAACGTCCAGTGCGCTTCCAACGCCATAAATCTTATCACAGCAGAGAATTCCGTGCAGCGGTCGAAGGAGGCAGGAGAGGCAGTACCTTTCAATGAAGAATCCTGGAGCAAGCACTTTGGAACTCAGGAAAAACTTTATTTACAAAAGAAAAAACCCTGGCGATAAAGCACACATGCTTTTATCTGCGAGTCAGGTCAAAGAGGGAAGGGGGGGGAGACACACGGTGAACTGACTCTTTATACAAACAAACTCACATTCCTGGATGCTTAATGACTTCCAGCTGCTCAGTGATTAGAGCGACTTGTTACCTCTTAACCCTTTAGTACCAACACCCCCTCTCGCTCGTAACACTGAGCTGTACCAACCTTAATTCAAATTTAAACCTGAACAGAAATATTTATGAGATTGCGGACTCAAAGCTTTTGTAAAACCGTCTGCGAGATTTTCTTTACTTGGACAATACTTTAGTTCAATTAAACCTTGTTTTACACTTTGGCATACATTTTGATAACGGATATCCAAGTGTTTTGTGTGTGCCTTGAATTGACCTGATTTAGCTAGTTTAATACAAGGTTGATTGTCTTCCCACACTCTGATAGGTAGGGAACATTCTCCAAACAATTCTTGTACCAGTTGCTTATAAAATTCCAGTTCTCTACATACATCTGATAATGCATTGAACTCAGATTCAGTTGAACTTAAAGCTATAAGTGATTGCTTTCTTGATCTCCAACCAATTAGTGCATTCCCAAATTTTATCGCCATTCCTGACACTGATTTTCTATCTGGTCCAGCATCTGCCCAACTGCTGTCGGCCCAACATTCAAGTTGTGTGCTGCCCTCTGCTGATAGTTTTAAGCGAAACCCTTTGGTAGTTTGAAGATACCTTAAAACTCTTTTTACTCCTTGCCAAGCATGCATTGATGGTTTTTCAGCTTGTCTACACAGCATGTTGACAGCATATGTTATATCGGGCCGAGTCCACTGTGCAATGTGGAGTAGACTGCCTATCGCTGACTGGTAAACCCCGGGATTACTGAACGCTGCCTGTTGCTCGGCTTGAGCATCCTTTGTGTAACTTAACTCCATTGGGGTTTTAACACCAGCACAGTTGTCCATTTTAAACCTTTCCAGCAACTGCTGGATCTTAGCTTCCTGGCTGAGCCAATAGTTCCCATTTTCATCTTGCTGAATCTTAACTCCTAGATAAACAGATACAGTGCCTAGTGATTTTATCTGAAACTTTTCTCCAAGCTTTGTGGCAAATTGTTGTGCAAGTTTATCGTCCTTTCCGCTGTATAATAAATCATCAACAAATATCAAAACTGCTTCTTGTTCACATCCAGAGCCTTTTAGATAAAGACACGCATCTGCTGCGCTCTTTCTGAACCCCATGCTCTCTAGAGCATCGTTTAAACAGGAATTCCAATTACGGGCGGACTGTTTCAACCCATAAATGGATTTGTGTAGGCGCCAGACCTGGTTTGGCTTGTCTCCTTCAAAACCTGGTGGTGGTGTCATATAGACTTCCTCCTGTAAGTCTGCATTTAAATAAGCCACATTGACATCAAAATGAAACAGCTTATTTCCCTTCTTAGCTGAAGAGGCTAGAAGCATTCTTAATGACTCCGATCTTGAAGTAGGGGCATAGATTTGAGAATAGTGAACACCTTTGCGCTGCGAAAATCCTTTTGCAACTAGTCGGGCTTTATATTGCAACTCCTCAGTAGTTGTGGGCTTTAAACGATATACCCATCGACAACCTACAGCTTGTTGCCCTTTTGGAAGCTCTGTACTTGTAAACACACCGAGAGACTTCATTGAAGCCATCTCTTTTTCCATTGCTTCCTGCCACTTTACGGCTTCTGAGCTTGGAAGCTGTTGTACCTCTATATAGCTATCTGGCTCACACTGTGCCATATTTACGTATACACTTGTCACCTTAAACCGCTCTGGTGGTTTGCCCTTTGTGGCACGTGTTGATCTGCGCAATTGTTCCTCTTGTGCCCCCTCTGACCGTTGGCTGTCAGAATCTGTCTCAGACTTTATATCTGGGTGCGCCCCTAGGGATAAAGACCTCCGTTTAGATACCTCCCTTGGGCTTGGTGTTGCAGGCGATCTGCTTCGCTTTTGCTGTCTGCTAGGCCTACTGACTGGCAATGTTGGAACACTCCTAGATTCTGGCTTTTCTACCTTAGGAGAAGAACCTTGTGCCTGGTCAGAATCTGCATCTGAACCATGTGCACCATCCCCTTCTGGCTCACTACCCTCTGGACTTTCATCCTCAGCATAAATGCCTAAATCATCTCTCAAAATGTCAGGGTTAGCATGTAAGTGTGTCCATCCGGATTGCTCACAAAATTCAGCGCTCCTACTGATGACCACTCTTGTAGTATCCCCATCTGGGTTCACGAACCTCCAAGATTTGGTGTGTGGTTCGTACCCACAAAAGATGAGTTTCCTAGCCCTTGGACTTCCCTTTTTCCTTAACGCTTTTGGGACAAGTACATAGGCTTGAGATCCAAACACCCGAAAGTAATTAACTTTGGGCTTCTTCCCGTATAAAGCATAATATGGCGTAGTATCAATTACTGAATTATATACTCGGTTCAAAATATGAGTAGCCGTCTGCCAGGCTTCCGCCCAGTAACTTTGAGGGAGTTTAGAATCAAACAACATAGAGTTTGCCAACTCTTGCAGAACCCTGTTTTTACGTTCGGCCACGCCTCCTTCTTGGGGGGAATAAGGTGTAGACAGACGATGCTTAATTCCCTTTTTCTTAAAGAAATTCTGCAACACAGACCCGGTAAATTCTGACCCTCTGTCTGTCTGAAAAGCAAGTACTCTAGTACCGAATTCAAGTTCTACTGCATGAACCCAATTTTTAACTGTTTCTGCAGTATCTGCTTTTGTTTTGAGAGGAAAAAACCATGTGACTTTTGTTTTGTCATCCGAGAGACACAGTGCATACCTCAAACCTCGCAACAGGCATTGGGCCACATAGGTCCATATGCACAAGTTGGAATACTTTGTCAGATTTCCTATCTGAGCTGGGATAGCTGCATCTATTAACCTTCGCCCTTTTGCATGCAGTACAATCCAAATACTTAGTACATTTGTTCATTTTGCACCCTTCTGATAATTCAGGTTGCCTTTTAACATACTGAAAATTAATATGTCCCAAACGGCGGTGCCATAAATGAACACAAGAATTATGGGTAGGCGAGTTCACACAACCAGCATGAACCTGTTCAACTTCGTCTGGACTTGTCTCAAAATAATATAACCCATTTCTGCATTCCACCTGCAAAAGAGATACGTTATTCTTTGAAATAGTGCAAACCCCATTTTCAAACACAGTTTTAAACCCATTTCTATCAAGTTCTGACACAGACAAAATACACCCCTTCATTCCCTTTAGCACATAGGCATCAATTTCTGTATGCAAACAATTCAAGAACACTGTCCCTACGGTCTCTAAGGAACGTTTAGTTGAATCTGCCATTGTCACAACTTTAGGGGTTTGCAAATGCCTGCAATTCTGTAAACGGACACTAGATGGCGCCACCAGGTGGTGAGATGCACCACTGTCGATCAACCAGCGTAGATTGCTGCCTTGGCCACGCCCTTGCATCAACGCCATTGCTGAAGCCATATGCAGTGTGCTGTGGGAGTAGCCACGACCTCCTCCTCTTCTTCGACGTCCCCTGGAACTCCTTGTCTGGTAACTAGGGGTAACGGCCTTGGTGCTGTCTTGACCAGGTTCACGTGTGCAGTTCCTGATTAAATGGGAAGAGGAACCACAGCGAAAACAGTGTCTAGCTGCAAAAGCATTTACTGTGTTCTCAAACTCAGCATCCCCACTCTTAAGCACAGCACAACTACCCTTTGAAGACAAACCTCTTTCTCTTTGCCTTTTATCCTGTTCATCTGCAAGCCGAGAAGAAATGTATTCAAGGGTTAATTCAGCTGAAGGCATAGCTTCCAAAGTTAAAGCCAGAGTCTCATAGCTTTTATCAAGAGAAGACAACAATATGTATGACTGCTGCTCTATAGAGAAAGGAATGCCCAGCTGTCTTAGTTGATTAAAGGCAGACACCATTTTGGCAATATGTTCTTTCACACACGCTCCCGGTTGGAGACGTAAATCAAACAAACATCTTGTAGCATGGATCTTGGCCCCCGCAGTGTTTCTGGAATTTAGCCGCTGCAGAACCGTCCAGACCTCATGCGTGTTCTTTAACTCAGAAACATAAGGCATTTGCTCTGGTCCCACTGCCAAAACTAATAGACCTTGGGCTTTCCTGTCGCGTTTCTGTGAAGCTGCTGCTGCTGCTTTGTCTTCTGCAGACGCGTCTGCAGCTGCCTGTAAAGGCGGTGCTTCAGTACAACTCCACAACTCTTTTGCTTGCAACCAAACCCTTACTCTAGCCTTCCAATCTAGCCAATTTTTCCCATTGAGTCGCGTAAATGGGACAGCAAAACTTTCCTGGGACTCTGCCATCCTCCCTGAGGCTTAGGAACGATACTCACACACCTGTAGACCGTCTCCCAGCTGCTGAGGTGGCTCCTTGAGGAATAAGACGTCTTCCAGCGAGTACAAACTGCGCAGTGCCTGTTTAAAACTTTTTCTAGGCACGTTGCAGGACTCAAGCTGCTTTGAAGGCTTTCGTTGTTGGCAACCGCTTCTGTCTTTGCTCCAGTCCTTTCATAAACCACTCTGAACTGCACTCCTTATCTCCTTCTTGACGTACAAACACCCATAACCTGTCCATTAAACTTTAATTAGTTTAATGTTAAGTAAACGTCCAGTGCGCTTCCAACGCCATAAATCTTATCACAGCAGAGAATTTCGTGCAGCCGTACAAGGAGGCAGGAGAGGCAGTACCTTTCAATGAAGAATCCTGGAGCAAGCACTTTGGAACTCAGGAAAAACTTTATTTACAAAAGAAAAAACCCTGGCGATAAAGCACACATGCTTTTATCTGCGAGTCAGGTCAAAGAGGGAAGGGGGGGGGAGACACACGGTGAACTGACTCTTTATACAAACAAACTCACATTCCTGGATGCTTAATGACTTCCAGCTGCTCAGTGATTAGAGCGACTTGTTACCTCTTAACCCTTTAGTACCAACATTTACCTTTACCTTTAGTCTCTTGATTGTCCTTTTTTTTGGGATGGAGTCCACATTTCTCTTCAGGCTCTCAGACGGAGGGCTTGAACCCCTCATGGCTTGCCCTGTAAACATCTAGCCCAGCAGCATAAGCTCAGTCAGTTGCATTGCGTATTAGCAATTCAGCCACTCATCTCTGGTGTGATGGCCTGGGATTCCGAGTCTGAAAGCGATCTGGAGGAATCCCAGCCGGCACAGGAGTCCCCGCCTCCAGGGCCGGCTGAACTGGGGCAAGGCCTAGATGCTGAGGAAACTCAAGAGCAGGCACCAGGTGAAATCATTCAGGCCCCAGAGGTGCTGGAAGACTCAGTGGCTACAGGTGAGCCTCCCCCGGGGCCCAGTAACCCTTCGGCCTCTCCTGATCTGCAGAGGCTTAGGGCAGAGAGGCGAAGGGAACTGGTGTCTCCCAGGAGGAGTGCTCGCCTTAAGGCCAAGAGAGGCGGGGCTTCTGGGGGCCGGGACCACCCCCGGCCTTAGAAGAAGATAAAGGTCAGGCAGCCCGGTCCCAGGTTGCGGGAGCAACGTCGTTGTGGAGTACCTGCTTTACCCAGTCCTTGTTCGGCACTCCCAGTGTGCCTGTTCCTCGCCCGGCTTCCTGTTTCTGACTCTCCGGTGTTCCTGTTCCTCGCCTGGATTCCTGCTTCTGCCTTACCAGTGTTCCTGTTCCTCGCCTGGACTTCTGCTTCTGCCCTACCAGTGCTCCTGTTCCTCGCCTGGCTTCCTGCTTCTGCCCTACCAGTGTTCCTGTTACCCCGCCCGGCTCCCTGTCTCAGACCTCGCGTCTCATCTAGTGATCGTCTGCCCTGCTAGAGACTCTGGACTGTTCTTGGGCTATGGTAATAGTACCTTATTCCCCCTGGGACCAGCACATCTGGAATATTGCGCTCAGCATCATACGCTAGCATCTTCCATGTGACTAATGAGCATTTAAAACAAATCACTATTGGCCCGTGATTAAAATGCCCAGTATGAATCTGTTTTCAAGATATACAGGACGTCCCACGTTCAATCTCTTGTTTGGCAAGAGTAGCTAAATTACAGCTAAGAAGCCAGATCATGTGTGATACTGACTCTTTCCTTGAAATTAAAACTGTCTGAACACTTGTTTAAATAGGGAAAAAAAACTTCTACTTGCAGAACATATAGCTAAAGAAGAATATATACAAAGTATTTCCATTCACATGCTTATCCAAGCATGGGCTTAGGTTTTTTTTTTAGTTGAAGATTACAGCATCTTCCTTCCTATTCAGTAATAATAATAATTAATAATACCCTGCCCATTTGACTGGGTTGCCCCAGCCACTCTGAGAGACTTTCAAGATATATAAATATATATAAACATAATGAAACATTAAACATTAAAAAGTTCCTATACAGGGCTGCCTCCAGATGTCTTCTAAAGGTTGTATAGTTAAATATCTCCTTGGGTCAGGGGTCCCATAGCTCCATAACATCAAACATTTCTCTTATGAAAATTGGGAAAGTGGGATATTCCAGGATCAAATCAGAAACTGGAACGGCTTCTGTAAATCCGGGTCTGTCCTGGGAAAATAGGGACACTTGGAGGGTCTGTATATTACACATTTTAAAGAGCAAACATGTGTCCAAAATGCTGCTATCACTTTTTAACACAGGAATCAATGAAATTTTAAGTAGCAAGATTTTTATTTACTTTTGATAAAGTACAAACTTTGTTTTTTTAAAAATAACCAATGAAAACCAAATGTAAATCTACAAAACTACAGGCCAACAAAACTGTCAAACAGAAAAAAGGAAAGCTATATAAAGAAACTAAAAAATATAATTTCTTTAAGTATTGCAGAAGCATGACACCAGCCAGTGGGATTGTTAGATGACAGAGGTGTAAAAAGAACATCAAGGGAAGGCAGGGAAATTGTTGAGAAGCAGAATTAATTATTTTCATCTGTCTTCACAGTAGAAGATGATGGAGAGAGATACAGACTTGAAGCAGTTGTTTTCAGGTGGTATATCTGATGAAGTGTCACAAAGAGGAAAGAAGATAAGAAGTTTAATAATAGGTGGTGAATTAAAAAGTAATGCATTACCACAGCTGGGTGGCATTTGCCTGGAACTTCGTAAAACGCTCAGACGTAAACTTGTAGAACCAACACATTTAATAGCAGCTGAAAGTGGTGCCTAGCATTGCCTGGGAACTCAAGAAAGAAGGAAAGAAGGAAAGAAGGAAAGAAGGAAAGAAGGAAGGAAGGAAGGAAGGAAGGAAGGAAGGAAGGAAGGAAGGAACCGCCTAAGCTTAACCCACCTCATTTGCTGCCACCCTACAAACTGGCTCCTGCATCAGCTACTTCCATCACCCCTGGGGCCATAGCCAATGGCAAAAAATAGATCAGCCCCTAGCACTGGTCCAACATGGAGGTTGTGGTCAGTTCTTATTTCCCCATCTTTCTATCCCCTAAGTCCTGGGGTTGCTTCTTGCTTCCTTCATTGCAGGGGTGCCAACCTGAATAAAATATGGGGAAGCAGGTAAGCCCCATCCCTCATAATTGATCACATGATGCAGCACACACACACCATGTGAATGGCAACGCTCATCAACTTTTTTGGGGTGCGCCACAACCCCAGAGTCGGTCACGACTGGACCTAATGGTCAGGGGTCCCTTTACCTTTACCTTTTAATCCACTCTATCAGATACATTAAGGGTTATTCTGAATTATAAGTATGGGAGGGGTTGGCGGGTGGGGATATAGCACATTACCTTTTTAGGGGGGATATTGTAAAAAGTGAGGCCAGAGGAAAATGAAATTCAGAAAACACAGACTGTGATAATTACATAATTATCACTGCCTGTACTTTTTGGCATTTTGTTTCCATCACTCTCTGTACTTTTTCTGCATGTCATTTCTTCCTGACCTCACTTTTTACAATCCCTTCCCCCCTACCAACTCACCCCACCCCCATTCATCTGGTGACATCGACTGTACTCCATGAAAGCTGATGCCATTATACATTTGTTCCCTTTCCCAGCAAAAACGAAAAAGAGTTTCATGGCACCTTAAAGACTACAGCTACCCCTCTGGGAATTAATTCATGTAGTATTCATCGAGTCTCTTTTTCTTTATCAAAGAAACTAAGCAGGTGATTGTGGTGTGTCTGAATACCAGGCAATGCTCCTAAAGTAAGCTTTTCTTTCCCTTCTCCGTTTTGGTGTCTATTATTCATTCTGTCTCTCTCTCTTAAAGCGATGCTGAAAAAAAGAAGAATTTCTGTTCAGTATTTAAAACTGCATTTCTTGTTAAATTATCTCAGCTGAACACATGAGAGGAACAGCAATGTGAAGATTTAGAAAGCCTTAGTGTAGTGAATGGATTACTTTTCATATAAAGAACTCCATAAATTCTGCTTGCAACCCCCTTCTTCCAGGTGCCAAAAATCCCATTGATTTTTATAAAGATGGATTACCATCCTGCAATGACTTTTCATTTTCACCATGATTTCACTAATGGCAGGACTTCCGCCTCCAACAGATAAAGAAAATGATTTAGAAACCTAATGAATAGGAATCAGATCAAGCAGCTATCCTTCTAGCCAGATTCTTGTCCGTCCTCCCCCCCCCTTTATCTCCAATTTAAATTGAAAGGTGTCTATTATTTAAATACATTGCCTTCCTTTTGGTAACATATACAAATCAAATACAGTTGCAGCCCCTTTGCAGAGATCGCACTGTGGATTTGCCAGCACACCCATAGAGAAGACTGCAGATGCACAAAGTATAACAAATTTCAGGATCTGCAAAAACAATAACTGGATTAACAAAATCATAGGAGTCTGGGAAGGTGGGTTATCCAATAATAAGGAAGGAGATGATCCTCCCCATATTCTGGGCATATGTTCAGCCACAGTCTGTGGCCACACAGCAAAGGACTGTAAGGAATTTATCCCTCTTTGCTACTTAAACCTTAGGCATGTGAACCTTAGCCTGACATAATGTGGAAGGACGTGTGGATCCAGAATTGGTCTCCACAGTCACTTTGTTGTTGTTTAGTCATTTAGTCGTGTCCGACTCTTCGTGACCCCATGGACCAGAGCACGCCAGGCACTCCTGTCTTCCACTGCCTCCCGCAGTTTGGTCAGACTCATGTTTGTAGCTTCGAGAACACTGTCCAACCATCTCGTCTTCTGTCGTCCCCTTCTCCTTGTGCCCTCCATCTTTCCCAACATCAGGGTTTTTTCCAGGGACTCTTCTCTTCTCATGAGGTGGCCAAAGTATTGTAGCCTCAGCTTCACGATCTGTCCTTCCGGTGAGCACTCAGGGCTAATTTCTTTAAGAATGGATGCGTTTGATCTTCTTGCAGTCCATGGGACTCTCAAGAGTCTCCTCCAGCACCATAACTCAAAAGCATCAATTCTTTGGCGATCAATCTTCATTATGGTCCAGCTCTCACTTCCATACATCACTACTGGGAAACCACAGTCACTTACGGACTCACTGTTAAAACTGTGTTTATGGCAGACAATCTTACTTGGCTACAAGTGATCGCCAAAGAAGAAGAAGACAATGGAGGCAGCAAAGTATGCCTTCACTGCTGCTAGATGATTCCTTCAGTTATTTCAAACCTGTCATCAGTGCCAATCTGTCAGTGGAAGCTATGAATAACTTGTATATGCATATGGAATTGGTCCTCATCCCTGCAACTACCTTCCTCATACATATCTTGGTGTCTATGTGTTATTTTACTTACTTTCAGAGAGCCCTTTCTGGTAATTTTCAAACTCTTGTTATTGATTTTAATTATTTGCATGTGGATGGGGAAATGGTACAACATATATCAGCCTCTAAATATTCCCAGCACATTTCTCCTGATTTGCAAAACACACACCAGGAGAATAGCCCCGCAGCTTCGTTAGTAGGAGATCAGTACTGTGGTTTTTTCCCTGTTTGTTTTGCATATCATAGCTGCAGTTCTTAATGATCTGGATCTGCAGTTGTGCTAAGGCATGAGATTAAAATAAAATAAAAGCCACAACATGATTCCTTTCCATTTATTGCCAGCATCCATATGATGGCTAAAGAAGCTTAACGTCGCCGCCACTTGCTGGCAGCTAGTGATGCAGGATAATCAAAATTAGCTCCCATTCTGTTTGTTTATTAGCCACATGTGTTCATAATAACTCCTGCATCTGCAGTGATTCTGGCTGCAATCCTATCCTCAGTTGATACCCTTGTACAGCTCATTGAAGTCACTAAAATTTATGCACAGCTCACTGGAATCACTAAGATTTAGTCACAATCCTTATGTAGGATTTCCAATTTGTTTGTAGTGATGAAAAGCTTGCATCTGGCAAAATGTACAGCAAACAAACAAACCCTTAATGCTTTGTTGTTTTAAATCACAGTTCTGTGGTCCTTTCCATGTTGGTTTCCATTGAACTAATAGGTCAAGCCAAGTGATTGGTGTGGGATATGTAAATACAACTATGCCAATGTGCCATTCCATAATGTAATATGACTTGGGAGTGGCCATTCTTATGCCACAGTGTGTTTCAGGCAAAATGCACCCATGCAAGTATGGAAGTAAGGGTAGCAAAATCGCAGCTAAGGAGCTCAGATCATATATATGACTGACTCCCTCCTTTGGAAATTAAAGCAATGTCCAGACTTTAACATTCAAAAGCTTTACTTGCAGAATCTTATAGTTATAATATTTACAATTGCATGCTTATCCAAGCATGCTTACAGTCTCTTCTTCTAAACTTCCAAACAACTGTATTTTCCTCTCTTTCCAGAGCTCAGTACTCAGCCTTATGTATTGAGATTAGGCTGTGCGCTGAGGTTAGGCCAGGCATAGGCAAACTTGGCCCTCCAGATGTTTTGGGACTACAATTCCTATCATCCCTGACCACTGGTCCTGTTAAGTAGAGATTGTGGGAGTTGTCGTCCCAAAACATCTGGAGGGCTGAGTTTGCCTATGCCTGGGTTAGGCCATGCCTTGCAGCTCCTATGAGAGATTTCCACTCTTGCCTTCTCCTACAGTTTTGATCTCTTTCTTTCAAGCAGAGAGGAAGCACACCGACACTCTATTCCACTTAGCAGTGTTCACAGTGGATTCTAAAACACAGTCATCTTGCTTCGCATAAAATGGAAACCTCTCCTTCACTAGATATCTCCCATGTGATGAGCACTACTAGAGAACCCAATCAAATTTAAACACACAGTAATGCATATAAACATTTACAATTTCAGTGAATTAAATTACTATACTTAACAGCAAGTGTTTAGTGTTGGGTGTGAAATAACTGCACTCAATAGGTGTGCATGACCTGTAACTTAAGTAAAGTTTAGATAGAGCTCTTGTGAGCTTCAGATCCTTGGAAGGCTAAGCTGTGGCCTTCCAGATATTTTTGGACACCAATTGTCATCAGCCCCAGTCAATAAGACCAATGGCAGGGATACAGATCGACAACAGAGTGAGGCCCCCAGGCTCCACATCTCTGCAGGAATAATTGTGATACAATTTAGTACTTTAGGACACAAGAGAAACCATTTTACATATTGGAAACTTTTTTTAAAAAAAGAATTCTTGTTTAGAAGCTGGAGTTCAATGTTTTTTAAACTAATCTTTCATTAGCTGAAGTAAAACAGACAGCACCGGTTGTGGAGAACAATCTTGTCTTAATGACATACGGAGTGCATTAAGTACACAAGCCAATTACTATCTGTTACAGGCATAATAGCAAATAACAAATGAGAACATCAAGCCCTTGTAGTGCTGTAATTATCTGAATCTTTCCCGACCCATGCAAGATAAGTTACATATAATTCAGAGTTGCTTTGTTTTTCTCCTGTGCAGACAAGATTGAGGCAAGCCCAGAGGGAACAGCTGAACTAACCAAACTCACTTCGCACAAACTTCCACTGATATGAAACTCCATTGAAAGGTCAAGTTATTAACACCACAATACCATACGTATCTGCTCAGAAGTACGTCACACTGAGTTTCATAGGGTCTACTTCTAAGGGAAGTGGGTTTCAGGCTGCAATCCTATGTACTCATACATAAAAGTGGGGATGAGGAGGTTTCTTTGATGATTTTAATCCAAACCTACAGAATCTCCACTTCCGGAACCAATGCATGAATGATAACAACAAAGGCCATCCTTTAAGATATACACTTCTCCGAATTTTGCAATGCAGTTATCTAACCGACAGCTGCATGCAAAAAAAGGTGTATTAGAGAGGAGCGCATACCGGAAATCATATAAGTGAAACTAACATACAGAAATGCATTTATTGGGCAGAATGTATATTAGAAGAAATAAGCATGAAAACATGTACAAAGTTTTGTAGCAACAGTTTAGAATAACGTCAGAAACGAATGCACAAATATGGTAAATATGTCACAAGTTTCGAAAAATGAGAAACGGGGAGAAACCATAATTGACACCAACTTCAGAGTAAGTCTCATTGAACTCATTGATATTTACTTCTGATAGATAGGGTTGTATTGTAAGCCATAACTTCAATGTCATTCTGGAGAAGACCTCAATGTGTTCCACTGAGCTACTCATGAGCAAATAGACTATGGGCCACAGCTTTTTCCAGATTAAGGTAACAATATCCACAAATTTTTTTGTTTCTCTCATGTTTTTGACAAATGCAAGCTTACTTGGCTTCAGACATATTGCTCATTATTTGTGGGTGGATGGGTAAGTCTTGATATATGACTGTATTTAACTTCTGTGGCCTTTTGTGCAAACTTTTAAACTCCTGGAGAAAACGTTTCCATTTCTGTTTCTCCCTTATACAGCTTTAATGCTGTTTGGGGAACAATTATATATTCCTTGACCAGTTTAACTTCACCTAACTGAAAGTGCTGGACATATCTATGCTTGATATTGAATCATGATCCTCTTCCTTAGGCATATTTCTGTTCCATTTTACTGCTAAGGTAACTCAGCAGATCGCCTTTGTTAATGTGGAAATAGGAATAAAATCCCACAATGTATCCTCAGACTATTCCTCATATTACCTATAAATAATACAGGTATCTGGGTATTCCGCAACACTGCTACTTCCTAGGCTACAACGTTCTACAAAACACTGGAAACAGCTATACAAAACAGCATCAACACTGCTGAGCTTGCATTTTTGGGAAGAACTATTAAGCCCTCCAGGAAATTCTATAAATCACTCTGTCCACTGATACACCTACAAAAGCTGATTGCAGGTGGTAATGGACAAGTGATATGGAAAAAACATTAGGAGCTGCTGGGCAGGGGGGCGGGGAATGATAAAAACCCTGGAGGTATCCAAGTGGGAATGTAAACAACTTTCTCCATTGTGGAACATGAAAAGCAATTAAAAATATATTCTAGCTTATCTATATCACCTTAAGTGCAATTAACTAAGTTCAAGTTCAGTCACACATATTATGTGTGTTTATAGCTTCTGCAAGTGGATTCCCTATCAACAAATCAGTGCGATTCAATCTAGCGATCTCATATTAGAACAGAAAACATCCACTAATTTCAATTATTTCCAATAATAATTTTCCCCATCCAATTTTCATCATCAAGACACCTGCCTTTTCTATATAAAGTTGGCATCTAGGGTTGAATTGAACAGTATGGGAATTGGTTTCCTTAAGTTTAATTGATAAACTGTTTCTTAAGAAAATAATCTTTACAATGTTTTGTTGTACAAAAACAGCCAAGATAAATACCAATTAAAATCAACCATTAATAATAATAATAATAATAATAATGTCAGTATAAAAATATCCATCCTGTCCAAACATAAACTCAGCAGGCTCTCAGCAGTTTAGAATTTTCCTATCCATATATGAGTCTCCTAGATGTATAAAGTACAATTTAAAATAAAATACGATGCTATCCTTTATAAGTTCCTACTCTCCTTCCAATTCCCTTGTTCCTGGCAAGACTAGAAATTTTGATCCCATAACAGCAGAAAGGGAATTATATCTCCTGTCCTCCTATATTGTGTCAAGTTATCAGATTTCACCTTTTAAAAAAACCAAACTGCATCAATATAATGCCTATGCCCCCGTAGCCATTTTTAAGGAAGAATTGGTCTTTGAAAATGTAGCAGCATTAATTCTGCATGAATATATATGCACATGAAAATTTTAAAAATAAATTCAGAATACTCAATATGCAATTTGAAACTAGCAAGCAAAGCGTGATCACAGCATGAAAAATTAAGGAACCGAGGTGCTATTTTATCCCTTAAAGTAATTTAACATGTACTGCGGCAGTGGGGGAAATGACAAATTCCATGTTATGGATTATTAGAAATGGGACAAAAAACAAGATAGTGAGGATCATAATGTTGATGTGTGTGTGTGTGTGAGAGAGAGAGAGAGAGAGACAGACAGAGAGAGAGAGAGAGAGAGAGAGAGAGAGAGAGAAATATATTTGGAATACTATACAGTGGTACCTCGGGTTACACACACTTCAGGTTACAGACGCTTCAGGTTACAGAGTCCACTAACTCAGAAATAGTATCTCGGGGTAAGAACTTTGCTTCAGGATGAGAACAGAAATCGCGTGGCGGCGGCAGCGGGAGGCCACTTTAGCTAAAGTGGTGCCTCAGGTTAAGAACAGTTTCAGGTTAAGAACGAACCTCCAGAACGAATTAAGTTCTTAACCCGAGGTACCACTGTATACAGTTCTGGTTTTCTCATCTAATATTTACACACATAAGGTCCGTATAGTTAAAGCTATGGTTTTCCAAGTAGTGATGTATGGAAGTGAGAGCTGGACCATAAAGAAGGCTGATCGCCGAAGAATTGATGCTTTTGAATTATGGTGCTGGAGGAGACTCTTGAGAGTCCCATGGACTGCAAGAAGATCAAACCTATCCATTCTTAAGGGAATCAGCCCTGAGTGCTTACTGGAAGGACAGATCCTGAAGCTGAGACTCCAATATTTTGGCCACCTCATGAGAAGAGAAGACTCCCTGGAAAAGACCCTGATGTTGGGAAAGATGGAGGGCACAAGGAGAAGGGGACGACAGAGGATGTGATGGTTGGACAGTGTTCTCGAAGCTGCAAACATGAGTTTGACCAAACTGTGGGAGGCAGTGGAAGACAGAAGTGCCTGGCATGCTCTGGTCCATGGGGTCACAAAGAGTTGGACATGACTAAACGACTAAACAACAACAACAACATTTACACACATACATACAGCAATTATGTTTACCTCCATGCCATAGCATACCTCCATCCCATAGTCATCTGCTTGAACACTGTAAGAACAGGATGCTGGACTAGACAGGCCAATGGCTTGAAAAGCTTTCTCTCTTGATTTCTTTGCGCACCAAACCACTGTTAAAAGCAGAGAAAAGAGGCCAGGCTCCTTAAGTATAATGGAAGGAAAAGGAAAAGGAGAAGGAAAGCTTTGAGTAACAGCACAATCCCTTGCATGTTTTCTTGGACTGTGTTCAATGAGGCTTACCTCCAAGTAAGGGTGTAAAGGATTACATACAGCTGGAAATTACTTCCAACTAATTTCTCGCTGTGCTTTGGGTCACCCTAATTTGACTAGAATGAATGTTGAAGTAAAAGATGGGGAATGGTGCTTTGCGATCCATTGTTGTCTCTGATATGTGTGCGCGCAAATGAATTAACTGAACTTAAATGCATAATTAGGCAACTAATAACACTGAAAATGCTGTTGCATGCTTAAATTGATAATTGTACCCCCAGGCACAACCAATTGTTCCTGAGCTGGCATGTATTAGTAATTTCATTGCTAATAAGTAGCAGCCACAGAAAGTCATGTAGCCCTTTAAGAAGTGAATTTGAATCACTGGGACGACTCATAGAAAAACAGCCCCTTCCATGGGCAGTGCTGCTCTGTAATTATTATTATTATTATTATTATTATTATTATTATTATTATTATTATTATTTATACCCTGCCCATCTGGCTGGGTTTCCACAGCCACTCTGGGCGGCTTCCAACAAAATATTAAAATACAATAGTCCGTCAAACATTAAAAACTTCCCTAGAGAGGGCTGCCTTCAAATGTCTTCTAAAAGTCTGGCAGTTGTTTATTTATTTGGCATCTGATCGGAGGGCATTCCACAAGGCGGGCGCCACTACCGAGAAAGCCCTCTGCCTGGTTCCCTGTAACTTGGCTTCTTGCAGCGAGGAAACCGCCAGAAGGCCCTCGGCGCTGGACCTCAGTGTCCGGGTTGAACAATGGGGGTGGAGATGCTCCTTCAGGTATACTGGACCGAGGCCATTTAGGGCTTTAAAGGTCAGCACCAACACTTTGAATTGTGCTCGGAAACGTACTGGGAGCCAATGTAGGTCTTTCAAGACTGGTTTTATGTGGTCTCAGCGCCCACTGTCTAGCTGTCACATTCTGGATTAGTTGTAGTTCCGGGTCACCTTCAAAGGTAGCCTCACACAGAACGCATTGCAGTAGTCCAAGCAGGAGATAACCGGAGCATGCACCACTCTGGCTTGATCCCGTTCCATTTAATGTTCTGCGGACGGAACTCTGTATCATAGTTTCGTATTGAAAAAAAGAGTAGGAATTTTGAGGGCTTAGGGTTTCAGCTCAAAGCGCAGCCTATAAAAGGCCCAATCGGCTGCCCCCCACCCAGATGTCCTCCATGGAGGGAGGAGTTAGCAATAGGGCACAACAGCAGCTGCAGCAGCAAGGGCAAAATGAGCACAAATGGCGCCTTATTCCATTCAGTTATTATCATGTGGCTTTGAATGCTTGAACAGAGCTAGCGTAGGGAAGGAAAGGTGATGTAAGGTCAGACAAAAGTTGCTTTGTGTAGTGAGAAAGGGATGTATAGATCCAGTGCTCTTTTTTCTTTAAGAAAAATGTTTAGGGGTTCTCTCATTTCATAGCCGTCAACGTTCCCCCCCCTTTTAATAGGATTCCTTGCAAGAAAAGGGAAAAGTTGACAGCTATGTCTCATTTTGACTCAAGAAAATCACCATTTTATAGTTCAAATTGAGGGAAATAAATACAGTAAATGGACAAAAGTACAAAGATTCACAAAATGTTTAGGGGTATGTGTACCCCGTTTCCCCCCAGAAAAAAAGCGCTGGATAGATCAGTCTACTTCCGGCCTGCGCCAAATTTGATGTCTTCATCCATAAGTCTGTTCAATCTTATTTCTGTATCAATCAGTGTAAATACATACTTATATAATATTTTAGTTTAGTTTTTGTTCTTTTTGGGGTTCAGAGGTTGATGAGTTCTCTAGAATTTGCCTGGGATCACCCCAGAAATCACCTGAACTTTTCTTGGGAAGGGAGAGCAGGAAAACTCAGGTTGTATTATCAAGCTGATCCCAAAATACTGAACAAACCCTTCCTTCCTTAGCCATGCAGCCATTTCCTTCCTGCCCTTAATTTAAAAACAAAACACATATTTAAATATGCATTTTGTTGGCACCTAAGGTTAGAAAGGTGGAAATCTGCCCCAAGACATGCTCCGACCATAACGCACTGAGAATGGACATGACACTGATCCCAACCGGCTCCTTTAGATGGAAGATGAATGATGGCCTGTTTAGAGATCAAAAGATTGTAGAGAAGGCCCAAAAAACTCTAAAAGACTATTTTGAGATCAACCTGAGTACTACGGTGGAAAAAAGAACTATCTGGGATGCAAGTAAGGCTGTAATGAGAGGGTTTTTGATACAACAGAATTCTTTAAAGAAAAGATCACAAAATGAAAAGAAGGATAAAATTTTGGAAAGAATTAAAGAGTTGGAGAAGAAGTTAAGATCTAACCCGAAGTCCCAACCGATTCTGCGAGAAATTAAACTTTATCAAGCACAATATTCTAAATTGATAAATCAGGAAATAGAATGGAAGATTAAAACAATGAAACAAAAAACTTTTGAATCGGCCAACAAATGTGGAAAACTGCTAGCCTGGCAGTTGAAAAGGAGACAAAGACTAAATACGGTAACAAGCTTAGAGATTGAAGGAAAGAACATCCAGAACTCGGGAGAGATTAGAAAGTGCTTCCAGAGATATTTCAAAAAGCTATACACTCAAGGGCCACAAGATGAAATAGAGATTAAACAATTTTTGGAGAAAAATGGACTAGCAAAGCTGTCAGAAGAAAACAGAATAATATTGAATGGCAAAATAACACGACAAGAGATTGAGCAGGCCATCCAGAGTTTGAAACAGGGCAAATCGCCAGGGCCGGATGGACTGACCTCCAACTATTATAAGACATTGAAAGACTATTTGATACAGCCATTGTTGGAGGTCAGCAACGAAATAATGGAGGGGAAGAAGGCGCCAGAATCGTGGAAAGAAGCATTTATCACATTGATACCAAAGTCGGAAACTGAAAAGACACAACTTAAGAACTACCGTCCCATCTCCCTTTTAAATGTGGATTACAAAATATTTGCAGATGTTTTGGCACGAAGATTTAAGAAAGTTCTAAGTGAGACAATACACAAAGACCAGGCAGGCTTTCTCCCGGGTAGACACATGTTTGCTAACACAAGGAATATTATAGACATACTGGAACTTTTGCAAACAAACATAAACACTAAAGCAGTTTTAATTTTTATAGACGCGGAGAAAGCCTTTGATAACATATCCTGGAAATTTATGAAGGGGAACCTAAAAGAAATGGGAGTGGGACGGGGGTTTGAGAATGGGATTGAGGCAATATATTCAGAACAAAAGGCCAAACTGATAGTCAACAATGTGGTTACAGAAGAGTTCAAAATTGAAAAAGGTACACGACAAGGTTGCCCGATTTCCCCATTACTGTTTATTTTGGTCCTGGAAGTGCTCCTGAACATGATTAGAGGGGACCGGTTGGTGGAAGGGATTCAGGTCGGAGCGAAACAATATAAGCTAAAAGCTTTTGCAGATGACCTAGTTTTGACATTACAGGAGCCGGAATCTAGTACGAAAAGAGTATTACAACTGATTCAAAACTTTGGTCGAGTGGCGGGATTTAAGTTAAATAAGCAAAAAACTAAGGTTTTGGGGAAAAATTTGACAGACACTGAATTGGAATGGTTTCAGAAAGAGACAGAACTAAATGTGGTCAAAAAAGTTAAATACCTAGGGGTAAACATAACAGCAAAAAATCTGAGTTTATTTAAAGATAATTATGAAAAATGTTGGTCTGAAATTAAGAGAGACTTGGATAGTTGGTCAAGATTAAAACTTTCTTTGTTAGGCCGAATAGCTGCCATCAAGATGAATGTACTGCCAAAAATGTTATTTTTGTTTCAGACACTACAGATTGTAGATAAGACAGAGTGTTTTCGGAGGTGGCAGAAAGATATTTCTAAATTTGTCTGGCAGGGCAAAAAGCCCAGAATTAAATTTAAGATATTAACAGACGCGAAAGAAAGAGGGGGCTTTGCCCTGCCAGATTTAAAGTTGTATTATGAAGCTGCAGCTTTCTGCTGGCTAAAAGATTGGTTACTTCTTGAAGATACGGATGTTTTGGATTTGGAAGGTTTTAATAATGCATTTGGATGGCATGCCTATTTATGGTACGACAAAGCTAAGATAAACAAGGCCTTTAAGAACCATATTGTCAGAAAATCAGTTTTTAATGTCTGGACAAGATATAAAGACTTATTGGAGAACAAAACTCCGAGGTGGCTGTCACCCCTAGAGGCTAAGGCCCGAAAAAGAGCCAATATGGAGGCCAATTGGCCAAAATATTGGGAGATAATAGAAAAGGATGGTGACAATTGGAAATTGCAGAGTTTAGAAAAGATGAGAGATAAAGTGCGAGACTGGCTACACTATGCTCAGATTAAAGAAGTGTTTAAAAATGATAAAAAGTTAGGATTCCAAGTGGAAAAGTCAAAGTTAGAAACTGAACTGTTAGAACCTAAGACTAAAGTACTTTCAAAAATGTACAATTTGCTGCTGAAATGGAACACCCAAGACGAAATGGTAAAATCATCAATGATAAAATGGGCACAGGATATTGGGCATAATATTATGTTTGAAGATTGGGAAAGGTTGTGGACCTCTGGGCTGAACTTCACTGCATGTAATGCTTTGAAGGAAAATGTAATGAAAATGATGTATAGATGGTACATGACCCCAGTTAAATTAGCTAAAATATACCATGCGTCTGATAGCAAATGTTGGAAATGTAAGGAAAATGAAGGAACATTTTTTCACCTCTGGTGGACCTGCCCTAGAGTAAAGGCCTTTTGGGAGATGATATATAATGAGTTAAAAAAGGTGTTTAAATACACCTTCACTAAGAAACCAGAGGCCTTCCTCTTGGGCATTGTCGGCCAGAGTGTGCTAAAAAAGGACAGAACATTCTTTATGTATGCAACAACAGCAGCAAGAATATTGATCGCGAAGAACTGGAAGACCCAGAAGCTACCCACTTTGGAAGAATGGCAGATGCAACTGATGGACTATATGCAGCTAGCCGAGATGACCGGCAGAATCCGAGACCAGGGAGAAGAAAGGATGGAAGAAGATTGGAAAAAATTCAAGATTTATCTACAAAAACATTGCAATCTGGCTGAGTGCTGATTGGGATGCCAGGGTAGAAAATAACTGTCTATCACTAAATTAGACTCAAGGATGAACCGTATGATAATCAAAATTAAGACTGTGAACAAAATGATAATTTGTTTGAAATTAATTTTTGTAACGATGCAAGTGTATGCGGGAGGTGTGGGGGAGTCCAATGTAACAATGGAAAGATGTTAAAAGAACAATGATGATTTGTGCTTTTTCAAAAGTATGTTTTATATGAAAAACCTTAATAAATATATTTAAAAAAAAAAAAATAAATATGCATTTTGTCACAAAACACATGTTTCAATGCATATGTTCCCCCCAATGTACACATTTCACAACATATTTTACTCCACAATACACATTTTCAATGCATTTTGGTACTTTTCTGGGCCAATAACTACATTGCAACATTTAGAAAGGTGCAATTTTTAAAAAATCTGAGGGATAATTGTTTTTGTCTGCACATTAGATGCAAATCAGGCTGGTTCACATTGAAATTCACAGAAACCAGATTCCTCAAGCATCCCCACCATGAAACTGATATTCTCTTTGAAAGACAAATGGAAGAAAATGTGTTCCTTAAGTCTGCAGAGTGATGGATCTCATTTCTGTCATATAGTGGGAATACTTGTATGTATCTGGTGCCACCTCCTTGGTATTGTACCCTAAGCAATATACAAAAAGGTTATTGAATCCATCAGTTGCGCTCTGGGTAATAATTCACAAAAGCTATTTATTTCCTTCCGTATACCCACATCATAAATTTCATCCCTATGGATTTTCTCTGCAGTTTATAGGCCAAAATCTATCATTAATGTTTAAGCAGGCTGCCCAATGAAATTGATAGGGAACATGGATGAATAATGGATAGATATGGATTATTATTATTATCCAACTACATTATTTCCATGTTGCATGTAAGGTGTTTTCTGCAGCTCACTTTTTCAAAGACAGAAGACCTGTTTTCTCCTGACACCAATTTCCCCTAATGAAGTAATTTGGGATAGAGAGGTTGTTTACCCTATCAAACTTACCTGTCATTCCTTGTGTTTGAAAACAAGGTGGCATTTTTAGATGTTTGCAATTTTAATTAAAAGCAACTTAACTTTCAGCTAAGCAGTGCCAGCTTGTCCATTAGGACAATAAAACATTCTTAACACTAAGATCACAAAAACCAATTGCTAATGGCACAATTTTATCAGGCATCCTCTGAAACTGCTTGGCAGCGCTATAGTCCTGTTATCTCCCTCAGTTTTGTGTCTTTTGGGGTGGAAAAAACAAAAACAAAAACCCAAACACATACATTTCAATTTGCAAAACAATTTTTGAGAAGAGGAGGGGGAGCTCGGACATTCCCCCTTGAGAATTTGCCCAAAAGCTTGCAATGTCCTAGTCTGTGAAGTTGCTTCACTGCTGCCAGCCATCTTTTCTGCCACTTTCCTCTCTTCCTGTGGTTTTCTCATACTCACCAAATTGTGGGCAAAAGAAAACTGCAGTTGAGATGCATAGTTAAAGCTCTTCCTCAAGTTTCCAGCTCACTGCAATGAAGGCCCCTCAGTGACAATAAGAAGTATGGAAATGGGTTGGGATTTATTTATTTTTTGAATTAAGAACTAATAATAATAATAATAATAATAATAATAATAATAATAATAATAATAGGGTTTCCCCAGCCACTCTGGGCAGCTCCCAAAAGAATATTAAAAACATTATCAAACATCAAAAACTTCCCTCAATAGGGCTGCCTTCAGATGTCTTCTAAAAGTTAGATACAGTGGTACCTCGGGTTAAGTACTTGATTCATTCCGGAGGTCCGTTCTTAACCTGAAACTGTTCTTAACCTGAAACACCACTTTAGCTAATGGGACCTCCTGCTGCTGCTGCACCGCCAGAGCACTATTTCTGTTCTCATCCTGAAGCAAAGTTCTTAACCCGAGGTACTATTTCTGGGTTAGTGGAGTCTGTAACCTGAAGCGTATGTAACCTGAAGTGTATCTAACCTGATGTACCACTGTACCTGTTTATTTCCTTGACATCTGATGGGAGGGTGTTCCACAGGGTGAGTGCCACTACCAAGAAGGCCCTCTGCCTGGTTCCCTGTAACCTCACTTCTCACAAGGAGGGAACTGCCAGAAGGCCCTTGGAGCTGGACTTCAGTGTCTGGGCTGAATGATGGCGGTGGAGACGCTCCTTCTTGTATACTGGGCCAAGGCTGTTTAGGGCTTTAAGGGTCAGCACCAACACTTTGAATTGTGCTCGGAAACATACTGGTAATTGTGTCAGAATGAACTAAGCAACTACAGAAGCTTGTGGCAGCAACGGACACCTCAAGCATGCTCAGAAGTTCCACCTCTTATTGTATACATCTGAATAACAGGAGCTGGAAACTTGAAAACACTGTTGCCCTCAGGACGTGTTCCCAGCCATCCTGTAGACATCTGGTTGACCACTCTCAGAACAGGATGCTGCACTAAATGGGCCTTTGGCCTGATCTAGGAGACTCATCTTATGTTCCTATGGTATATCATTTAAATCAGAAATGAGGACTTCTGCTTCTTGCTGAGAGAATGTCTTTTGTACTTCTCTCACTGGGTGATGGGGACAGATTTGTCCCCTTCCCATTTTCATGACATTCACAAACAAAGGAAGCATTGCGAACATATGTGCTCCTTGCATTTGCACATATTTTGTGCAAACAACTTAGATATATTATTATTATTATTATTATTATTTGGTAGATGCACCCTCTTAATAATTAATTAAAAATGAAATAGAATTTGTCTAGTCAGGCATTTGATAAACTTCCTGCTCTTGTACTGAAGGCCACTGGAAGTTTCTTTAGTTGTTATTGTAAACGACACTGAATATTTCACACAGTGGTGTTATTACAATATTATTTTAAATAAATAAAATTAACAGGAGCTATAGCTAGCACCATAAAGGAGCTGGGCAACACATAGAGTTATTTACCAAGCACCTCTAGAACTGTTAATATGCAGAGGAATAATAATTTGGAGAATACTTTTTTTAAAGTCTAATACAAATGACAGCAAGTTAAGGAAAAATAGGTCATGTGTTTTAATTAAGCTGCATATGAGAAAGAGGAGCAAATGTAGATTAAATGACTATTAGGGATATAGATGATAGATTAGATAGATTAGATAGATTAGATTAGAGAGATAGATATAGAGCAGGGGTCGCCAAGGTTTACTTTGCCTGGGCCGGTTCACTCTTGCGGAGATTGCTCCGTGGGCTGGATCGCGTCTCCGCAGACGTGATTTCCGGCGCTGTGGAAGTGAGTTTCTGCTTTGCCGGTTTAGCGCAGCACGCGGGGACTCGCTGAACAGGTAGCTTGGTTCGGGGGAGGCTCGTGGGCTGTTTAAATGACCCCCATGGGCCACTTGTGGCCCATGGGCTGCAGGTTGCTGACCCCTGATATAGATAGATTTGTTGTTTTTTAGTTGTTTAGTCGTGTCCGACTCTTCGTGACCCCATGGACCAGAGCACGCCAGGCACTCCTGTCTTCCACTGCCTCCCACAGTTTGGTCAGACTCATGTTTGTAGCTTCGAGAACACTGTCCAACCATCTCACCCTCTGTCGTCCCCTTCTCCTTGTGCCCTCCATCTTTCCCAACATCAGGGTCTTTTCCAGGGAGTCTTCTCTTCTCATGAGGTGGCCAAAGTATTGGAGCCTCAGCTTCAGGATCTGTCCTTCCAGTGAGCACTCAGGGCTGATTTCCTTCAGAATGGATAGGTTTGATCTTCTTGCAGTCCATGGGACTCTCAAGAGTCTCCTCCAGCACCATAATTCAAAAGCATCAATTTTTCGGCGATCAGCCTTCTTTATGGTCCAGCTCTCACTTCCATACATCACTACTGGGAAAATCATAGCTCTTACTATACGGACCTTTGTTGGCAAGGTGATGTCTCTGCATTTTAAGATGCTGTCTAGGTTTGCAAACAAACACAGTGGCACCAGGTATATGGGGCAGAGGGGACTTCAGCTACTCCAATATTTTTGGCAAGAGGAAGTGCCCCCCAATATTGAGGGGCTTGTTACCCCCTGCTCCTGCCAGGCACCGTCTGCATGCCTCAGCCCCAGCCTCTGCCCGGCAGTGCAGGAGCCAGGTGGCAGCTGGGAGAAGTGCAGAGAGTGATATCTGCACTATCTCATCCCAGCCGCAGCCCAGGAGCCCAGGAGCTGGGCTATGGCTGGGGCGAGTTAAGCGACCATCGCCCACACTTGTCCAAGCCTGCAGGTGTCCTGCCAGGCTGTGCCATGTGACTCGTTACATGACCGTGTTTCCTCAATGGGAGGGGTGCAAGTCAGCACCACTGAACACACACACACACATTTGAATTGAGTTATATGCTTCTTCAGGTGTTGGGTTTAAAACAGTGATGGAAACCTGTGGTCCTTCATCTGTTGTTGGACTCCAACTCCCATCAGCCCCAGACTGCGCTCCTGGTGGTTAGGGATGATGGGAGCTGTAGTTCAACTAACTACATTTGGAGGTCTACATATCCTCACTCTTGGTTTAAGAGATGAATTCTACTGCGCCGACCTTAAATAACATATAACAATGATTTCAAGTTTTTTACATATCCTTGATTATCAAAAGAGCATGTCTTTGATGCTCATGTGGGACACGGGTGGCACTGTGGGTTAAACCACAGAGCCTAGGACTTGCCGATCAGAAGGTCAGTAGTTCGAATACCCGCGACAGGGTGAGCTCCTGTCGCTCGGTCCCTTCTCCTGCCAACCTAGCAGTTCGAAAGCACGTCAAAGAGCAAGTAGATAAATAGGTACCGCTCTGGCGGGAAGGTAAACAGCATTTCCGTGCGCTGCTCTGGTTCACCAGAAGTGGCTTAGTCATGCTGGCCACATGACCCAGAAGCTGTACACTGGCTCCCTCGGCCAATAAAGCGAGATGAGCTCCGCAACCCCAGAGTCATCCACGATTGGACCTAACGGTCAGGGGTCCCTTTACCTTTAACTTGATGCTCATGCTGAGTGTTATGCGTAAGATGCACAGTTTGCGTCACTTTCGAGCCATGAATGAAACTTTATTTACATCGGCCATAGCAACAAAAGAACATTGTGATATGCAGAGAACAAAATAAAAAGTCAAGTATATAAAACACAGTTTAGGGTCCTGAATGAGCAGACGAACAGTGGACCTTATTCTGATTGCCCCAGCTAAGATCCTTGCAAACTTTCCTGTCATCTGCTCCTCTTGATCTGCCAGGAGAAAAGACACTGGAGCAGTGGTTGGGTGACCTGGAATGGACAATAAAAGAGGGGTGATAATCTCGTTCCTCAGATCTTTGTAAAGAGTGCGAGGAGGGCATGCGCCACTGATTCGGTCCTGCCATCTCCGCAGGGACATAAACATTTTTTGTATGGAATCTTTTGGAATCGACCCTCAAGTACAGCCAAGGGCAGTATATTCAGTCTTGCAAGGGTAAAGGCGCGTCTATATTTTGGAATTGCTAGGTTATGCAGATAGGGTGCCAGAGAGTTGAAATGGGAAGGTGGAAAATAGTCATACCATGGGCAAAATTTCCTTATTGTGGCCAGGTTGTTCTGATGCTCGATATCGTTTAGGCGTTGGCAAACTAGACTGTTTGCTTTACTGTAACCTACGGTGAGTAGCTGTTGTGGGGATAAACCACAAGAGTGAAGTTTTTGATCGACAGTTTTAGACTAGGCACTCCGAGCCATGCATTGAATTTTGCATACATAAAACCGTGTCTTTTAGCTGCATTGGAAGATGTGGAAATGACTTAATTGTGTGTTCTCCTCCCATGTAGCTCCTTCGTAAAAAAAGAATCAATGCATTATTCAAGTGTTGCTAAATAAGGGTTTTTAATGGCTTTTGTGGGGTATGAAAATTTTATGTCTGTATAGAAGGAAAGTACAGAGAGTACAGCAAAGTGTTATGTATCCAACACACTAAGAATGCCAAGTGTCAAAAGAGCCAGAACAGAGACTCTTCTACAATCTGAATCTTAGGCCTTGTGACTGACAAGATAAAAATATATTTTCTAATTTTTTACAAAAATAATCTCTTGAGGAAAAGCAGCTATTAGTTGCAACAATGAATCAGTACATTACTAAAAGGGGTGTTGATCCTTGAATAGGAAATAAAACCTTTGATTGCAATTTTCTTCAAGTCAAAGTGGCTCCAAATATTGTCTTCTAAATCAGTGGCACTACTACTAAAAATAATCTCTTTTCATTTAGGCCATCTTTTCCCATATTCAGCTGGCATATTGACAGCCATAAACCAGTAATTAAACTCTCTATATTATTGTTCATAATTGTCTGAAATGTAGCATAGTGCCATACAAAGCAGTGCAGAAGGTGATTTTTATTTTAATGTGATCTGTAGAGCTTGAAGGATTCCTAGAGTCAGATCTTCTGTAGAAAATATTAAGACAGCATATTCACAGCATGGGATATTCTTCATGCCACGAACCCTACAATCTCATTATGCAAATGAGCCTGCTCATGTTATTACATTTCCACATTCCAAGCTCAGTAGCACAGATGTTATCCTGCAATCGCATCCAGCTCAGCTTCTTCATTTTTTGCTGCCGCCTTCAGAATAGCCAACTTAAGGCATTATTATTTCACTCCGCTTTTAACAATCACGCAGTCTGTTCAGACTGCTTCTTTGCTGGAATGCTAAATCATCGCACATGTGACCTTTCAACATTAGGTAGCATGTACTGAAATTAAACAGGATCAAGCATAGGCCTCTCTACCTGTCCTTAATTAAACAAAACCCATACAATCGTGCTGCACTGTAATATTCCCAAATGCCACAGCGAGTGAACTTGGAACTATGGGAAGAGTATGAGGGGAAAGGTATATTGCTTCCCCACCCTGTGTTGCAATATGAGTCATGGGGAAATTGCTAACCAGATTTTTTTTAATTAAAAAAAAGCCCAAAAATGATGGGAGCGAGTGAAGTGTTCTCCCCACATCTATACAGCTTGTCTTTCCATTAAAAAAAATCCTCTCACAATGTAGAAGAATGCAAAACTGGGAGTGACATTAGATGGAAGATTCTTTGGAAGTGAGTTTCGTAAAAAACAGAAAAGTAAAATAATTATGAGGGGAAGTTACAGAACTCTCTTCTTTGGTTGATGTTCAATTGCTTCTACAATTCTTTAACACGTCATACTTGGAATTCCTTTTCTCCCCTAATCTATAAGCTTGACTTCGATAAAAAGAATCCTCTCACAATGTAGAAATAAACAGCACCTTGGGATGGATGATCTAAGGGTTTTTCCCTCCTGAAAGGAGTTTTCCTGTAGCAGAGAAAGCCCTTTCATCCATAGAAGGTCTCCTTCTACCAAAGGAAGACATTTTCCATTGAAGCAGAGGAGCTTTGAGATCCAACATATTGATAAGAATCTATCTCAATAAACCAACAAACACAGACAGTTTCTTGATATGGTCAATAGTTACATGTTACTGGAATTGCTTATGCCAGACTAACACTATTGATTTGTGGCAGATTTATGGAAAAACCAGCACACAAAATCACTTTTTCCAACTCATTTGTAGTTCTTAAGCACCTTTCTCACCCAATCTGCCATTTTATGAGTGCTGAGTGGATTTTATAAAACCATCTATACACCAAGTAATATTTCATTTGGAAATCTATCTTTCTAGTGGGACCCACTTGGCTGTTATCATGATAATCAGCAAACTCTTTCACCTCCCATTCTCCGATCCAGAGCACTCTGTCCCCAGGTTTTTATGTAGTGTAAGTATAGTTATGCAATCTCCCTTTACAATCAATTATACATGACAAAACATTGCTGAACAGACCCAAGTTTGGGTTTTATGCAGATATTGTCTTCCGGGGCACGGGGCAGATCCTGCTTTTAAGCTCTTATCTACTTTATCTTAGTCTATAAGAAGTTCAACTCCTGAGAAAGCTAAAGGCTGGGCCTATTTACTTCATGGTAAGCTCTGAAGAAGTAATGAAAAGCTCAGGCATATTGGTGTATAATTAAGCTAGCTGATGGATTCCAAAAAACTGTTTACAGTCTTATAAAATGGTGCATATAAAAATAAATGCAAACCGATCAATTTTATGTAGGCCCTGTAAAATATACTTCTTGCCTTTCAACTTACTGGGTTGCTGGTAGCGATAGTTTTTTCTTTTCTTTTTTGGGTAGCATATTTTACACAGGGAAAAGCTTCTCTTGCCTTTTAGAATTTTAACTTGTTTCATCGAACAGCAATAACCGGAGCCTGGTTGTTTAACAATCCATCTAGGAATAGTATTGCTGCAGCCTTTCCAAAGTAGATTGGCTTGCGTGGGAATTATAAAAAAAAAATGTTAATGTTAGCCTGCCAGCTATAAACAGATTTCATTATTAATTTGAAATGTCACATTATCTCAACTAAGTTATATACGTGTCATTAACTCAGAGGAGAGAAGAAACGTGCAAGTTTTACGATGCATTACCTCAAAATATTTCCACTATATACATAGAAGAAGAAGAAGAGTTTGGATTTGATATCCCGCCTTTCACTCCCCTTCAGGAGTCTCAAAGCGGCTAACAATCTCCTTTCCCTTCCTCCCCCACAACAAACACTCTGTGAGGTGAGTGGGGCTGAGAGACTTCAAAGAAGTGTGACTGGCCCAAGGTCACCCAGCAGCTGCATGTGGAGGAGCGGAGACGCGAACCCGGTTCCCCAGATTAGGTGACTACCGCTCTTAACCATAGATGGGAGCTTTGATAAATAATTTTGCTATTGGTTTGTGGGGTGCCTGGAATGTTCTCCCCAGGGAGGTTTGGTTGACGCCTTCATTATACACCTTTAGGTGTCAGGCGAAACCATTCCTCTTCAACTGATTAAGGAGAGCTTAGGGTGGAGTTTTTGCAGTGATGTTGCAGTCTGTATAAATCAGCAAGCTGGGGAGAGGGTCAGAGGCACGTTTTGGAGCATGTTTGGTTTTCTTTTTGAATCCTGGTCTGTGCAAGGAGGGGTTCACAAATGGGGAGCCACCACAGAAAAGGCCTGTTCTTGTGTTGCCACCCTCCAGACCTCTTGTAGAGGAGGCATGTAAAGAAGAGCCTCAGATGATGATTGCAGGGCCTAGGGGTTCTCTGGCTGTCTCCTCTCTGTGAGGTCCCATACCCTTAAGAGCAAGTTAGTACAGTGGTACCTCGCAAGACGAATGCCTCGCAAGACGAAACACTCGCAAGACGAAAGAGTTTTCCGTTTTTTGAGTCGTTCCACAAGATGAATTTCCCTATGGGCTTACTTCGCAAGACGAAAATGTCTTGCGAGTTCTTGCGAGTTTGTTTCCTTTTTCTTAAAGCCACTAAGCCGTTAATAGCCGCTAAGCCGCTAAGCCGTTAATAGCCGCTAAGCCGTTAATAGCCGCTAAGCCGTTAATAGCCGTGCTTCGCAAGACGAAAAATCCGCAAGACGAAGAAACTCGCAGAACGAATTAATTTCGTCTTGCGAGGCACCACTGTAGTGAGGTTTCTTTTAACAAGAATCTTCTAGGAGCCACAGGTGAGAGCTGAGTGCAAGGTGGGCACCAAAGGTGGACAGAAAGAACACAACGTGTCCCCCATCAGAGGTACGATCCCTCCCCAAACACCCCATACACCCCAAGCAGTTTATATAATATACAATATATACATTAAAATTATGTAGGTTCCAAAATCTATATATAAATGTGTCTATTTCTGCTTCAGATTGTCACTTTCCACAAGTTGGAAAGGAACAGAAGCAGCAATGGAGGGCATGCATCTATAAACCCATACCTGGGTTTCATGTAGTTAATGCCTTAGTCCTGCCACGTTGACTAACTCCCAAGTAAGCATCATAAGATTGTAGCCCTGAGCGCTGGTTCTGATACATATCTGCTTGAAAGAAAACTCCAAAGAGTTGACTGTAACCCATTCAAACAAGTAAGTTTGTACATATACATCTGCCTCTCTTTTTAACAAGGAAACATAATTGCAGAAGGGTTTTAAGGTAAAGCGTTGCGTTAGGTTTGTATTGCTAAGCTCTTGTCAGTGTTATGTGTTTCAGGAGAGACTTGTTTTGTTCTCTTTGTTACAAAATGAACATGTAAAATATGCCGTACCTTTTAAATACGGCCTGTGTTTCTCTTGACTTCATTAGAAGTGTGTGAAGTCTCATTGCTAAAGAAACTGTAAGGCTGTGTATTTTTTATAATCAATGTTTAAATGAGTGTTTAGTTTGCAAAGCAATTTCCCCCCCTAAAAAATAAGTACAAAATATACATTTTCCTGGAGCAAATAAAAATGTCCTTAGAATGTATCTCCCATTTGGGGGTTAAACTAATTAGCTGGTTTTGTAAAATGTTTTTACTCAGGAGAACATAACACATTCAGGCGTCTATTCCAGAATAGTATTTAAAATGGATTATATAATCTAGAAACAGCCGAAGAACCATTTTTTCCCCGGAAGGTTAGAAGGGGAATGAAATGAAGAGGAGTTGCATTATCCCATTACATTATGTAACGAGAAAAAAGTCATTATGATAAAGTGTTTTGTACCGAGGGATGGTGTATTACTTTTGCACGCACACACGCACACACGGATGCAGTGTATGTTATATTGTAAGAATCTAGGGTTGCTGAGTGAAAACCCAGGAACTGTACACAATAGTTGTGTCACTGACACTTATCAGGACAGTGTCACAGCAGGGCAGCAAGCCGAGGCAACTGAGTACCCCAGCAGAGGCAACCCAGTATAGGCACCATTGTGCCATTGTTGTGGCAGAGTCTCAGCCTCACTGGTGCTGTGCTCCTGCACCATGCAGGAAAGTGAAATATACTCAGAGTCAAGAGTGGATTTCTTGCTCTTTATTCAGCTCATAGTGGTGGAGAGGAATGGAAGTTCCCCCAGAATGTCTGCTTTATATACATTATTTAAACAATGGGCCCCACGTGATTGGCTAATTCCGGGATTCACCTGTAGGCCAATCAGGTTGCGGATTCACTTCCACCTGGAGCTGGATTGGGTGGCTCCTGTGGACCAATCAGACTGCTGCATTCTGGACCCTATTGTTCTAGGACCAATCAGACTGCTGCATTCTGGACCCTATTGTTCTAGGACCAATCAGACTGCTGCATTCTGAATCCTATTGTTCTAGAACCAATCAGACTGCTGCCTTTTGGATCCTATTCAACTCAGTACATAACAGTAAGCCATCATGAGGCCATTTTGGGAGGGCAGCAGCATAGTCTGTTCTCCCATGGAGGGAGCATGGAATGGATAAACAAAGTCTTGCCGGATATGTCTCTGTCCTCTTCGACTGCTGTCTTTCTGCACAGGAGAAGTATGAAACAAAAAACAGGCTGAATTGTTTGCAGTCCACTTTGCTGTGGAATATGTATCCAGACCTGGTGAAGGGTCCACAAGCAGGCCCAGGCAGTACTACAGGGGTGGAGTGGGGGACAGGAAAGGTTCAATTCTAGACCAGAACTCCGGGGGGGGGGGGGAAGACACTCAGTGACATTTTTACAGGACCTAGCAGACTTGGAATACTCAAGTCTCAACTGGCCATTTCCTACTACCTGGGACTATTTATCACAGGCCTCCCTCCTTTGATGAAGTGGACTAACAATGGCTACTAGCGACAATGGCTATGTTATGTCTCCATGGTCTGAGGCAGTAAAGCTTTTGAATATCTGTTGCTGGAAACCACAGGAGGGAAGAGTGCTATTTTATTCAAATCCTGCTTGCTGGTTTCCCAGAGGCATCTGTTCAGCCACTGTGAGAACAGGATGTTGGACTGACCAGGAATAATATAATAATAATTTATTATTTATACCCCGCCCATCTGGCTGGGTTTCCCCAGTCACTCTGGGCATCTTCCAACTAACTATTAAAAAACAGTGGTCTGTTAAACATTAAAAGCTTCCCTGAACAGGGCTGCCTTCAGATGTCTTCTAAAAGTCTGGTAATTGTTGTTCTCTTTGACATATGATGGGAGGGCATTCCACAGGGTGGGTGCCACTACCGAGAAGGCCCTCTGTCTGGTTCCCTGTAACTTGGCTTCTTGCAGTGAGGGAACCGTCAGAAGGCCCTCGGTGCTGGACCTCAGTGTCCAGGCTGAACGATGGGGGTGGAGACCTTCAGGTATACTGGACCGAGGCCATTTAGGGCTTTAAAGGTCAGCACCAGCACTTTGAATTGTGCTTGGAAACGTACTGGAAGCTAATGTAGGTCTTTCAAGACCGGTGTTATGTGGTCTTGGTGGCCGCTCACAGTCACCAGTATAGCTGCAGCATTCTGGATTAGTTGTAGTTTCTGGGTCACCTTCAAAGGTAGCCCCACGTAGAGTGCATTGCAGTAGTCCAAGTGGGAGATAACCAGAGCATGCACCACTCTGGTGAGGCGGTCCGCGGGCAGGTAGGGTCTCAGCCAGTGTACCAGATGGAGCTGGTAAACAGCTGCCCTGGACACAGAATTAACCTGCACCTCCATGGACAGCTGTGAGTCCAAAATGACTCCCAGGCTGTGCACCTGGTCCTTCAGGGGCACAGGTACCCCGTAGATGGGCCTTTGGCCTTGATCCAGCAGACTCTTCTTATGTTTGTATGATTTCTTACCTGTGTGTTGTCTGCGTTGGTGAGAGGACTCAGTGGTGTATGAAGCCCTGGGGAAGAGGATGCCAGTTCCTTGATTCAATCTAACTCAAGGTCTGTAGTAGCTGGAGATCCAGGCTCATCATGGATGTTTGGATTGGGATAATTTGGATCAGGGTTGAGGTTCATTACCAGCTCAGTGTTCAGCCCTGGACTCTCACCCTCTGTATCTGTAAGACAGCTGAAAGTTGGGGCTACGACCATGAGAAGCAACTTCAGGAAAGAACAAGTGTGGGTACGGTAAATGAGCAATCTCTACATGCCATTTTGAAAATGCAGATGAAGAATCCGCCGGGTTTGAAAATAAAATTACTGCATATAATAGACTTCCTTCTGTCAGCTCTGGGAAAGTTGTTCTTTCAGTCACTTAAGTAAAATGCCACCCACACACTGAAAAGACAGACTTTTCAGGGTGAACTGAAAATAAGATCCTGGCATTTAGATTTTCATATGAGAAGAGAAGCACTTAATGGCATTTCTTGCCTGTCAGAAGACTAAAACAAGCCCTTGAACTAAGCCTCAGTTTGCTTGTACTTGAGCTACAAGATTATGCATCTTTTAAATGAAAAAAGTTTTGGACTTTCAGACCCAGAAGATCATCGTTTCCTCCGCTTTAATTTTTTAATATCTACACGGTGATTAAGTGCTAAAGTTTACATTGTTCCAACTCAACGAAACCATATATAAAGTTATAAACTAATAGATTGCCACACTGCTTGGTTTCCAGGTATGTGAAATCTCTGTAATTAACCAAAACATTTGAGAGTTTTGTCAATTAGCAGCAGCAAGGAGAGAGATCAGCCCACATACAGCCACAAATTAAATTGTCTATTTTGCTAAAAAGACCCCAAACTCCCTTGGAACAATGCCTGACTGAGCAATCACTTGCTAAGTGCCCAGTGTCTAGATGCACGTCACCATACCCAATATGACATCAGAGCAGGTCAGCCAATAGCATCAAATGAGGCAGAGCAAGTGGTGAGAATATCCGTCATGGAAAAGATTTCAAATGTGAGAACATCAAAGAATGAGAACGAAAACCAGGACAACCAGGAAAGGAATCTGACAACTGTTCTCTTCATTCCAATGAGCCTTCTGGCATGTTGAAGTAAGGCAGAGGTCATCAACCTAAGGCCATGGGCCAGAAGCAGCCCACGAGGGTCTCTTAACCAGCCCATGAGTCGCCCCCAAACCAAGCCGCCCACTTGGCGATTCCCCATGTGCTGCGCTAAACCGGCGCAGCACAGCACGGGAAATCTCTTCCATGGCTCCAGAAATCGCTTCTGTGCAGGCGCGATTTTCGACGTCTGGACATGTGCAGAAGCGATTTCCAGCACCGTGGACATGCGCAGACGTGATTTCCGGTGTCACGCTGTGCTGGTCCGGCCCACGGAGGATCTCCCTGGGAGTGATCTGGCCCATGCTCAGTAAGCCTTGCTGATCCCAGATGTAAGGGTAGCAAAAATGCAGCCAAGAAGCTCAAATCATATATATGACTGACACCCTTCTTTGGAAATTTAACCAATGTCCAGACTTTAACTTTCAAAAACTTTACTTGCAGAATCTTAGAGTTACCAATGAATTAAAACATAATAGTTACAGTAACATGCTCATCTAAACATGGGCTTTCAGTCTCTTCTAACTTCCAAACAATTGTATTTTCCTCTTTCCAGAGATCAGCACTTTAAGCCTTCTGTATTTCAATTAGGCCATGTTTTGTAGCACCTATGAGAAATTTCCACATTTACCTTCTTCTGAAGCTTTGCTTGTTTGCTTACTTTCAAACAGAGACAAAGCACCCCAACCCTCTATTCAACTTAGCAGTGTTCACAGTGGATTCTAAAACAGTCATCTTGTTTCATATAAAATTGAGTCTTTCCTTCACTATATGCCTTCTATGTGACCAGTGTTTGGCAATCACATGAGAACTACTGAACTCTACAATTCAGCTACCAACCAACCAAATTTAAACATATAGTAATGAATGCAAGCATTTACAATTTCAGTGAATTAAATTACTATACTCAACATGGCAGCACAGTTATATATGATTCTCTTTCTTTACGAAGCAGATAATAAGATTTATTACAAAAATATTTCCCAACTCAGTACAAATAAACATTGGCCATTAACATGCATTTCAAATACTCCTCTTTATAAAATAGCTATTTCAACCGCAAGCCTTCCTAAGCATTGTAACGCTGATGTACTGGTGTATCCGGTGAACTAAAAAAAAAAAATCTTCCTTATATAATTAATTAATTAAAACGAGGTTTTGGAAATCTTATGTACTTCTGGCAAGTATCATTCTGCCAATAATCTATGGTGCAGCCTGGTTGAATTTATTTCTCCTGTGGAAGAAATTTGTAAATGCCAATTACAATCTGTTAAGGTGTCAGTTCAAGCTCATGTACTACAAAGCTCATTAATATCAGCCGTTTCACAGATTTTAATGAAAAGGTCCACTCTGTCAATTTCGCAAAATGAGATGTTAAATCACGCTGAGAGGGAAGTAACACACATTCAACACAATATGTGAAACACCTTATCTTCGCAGATCGCTCATTGCCCGCTTGACACCCATTCTGAATGTGAGAGAATGCGAGGAATGCAGTGGGCTTGGAGAAGAAAAATAAATTTGTGTCCGCACATTCGTACTCACAGAGAGGGTTGCAAAGGACAGGCTAAACTTTGCAATGGGAGATTCCACCTCCCCCCCCCTCTTTTTCAAAAGGTCTAATTAGCATGTTGAGATTCCTTGGCAAAAGAAGGTCATGTTATGACAAATGCCTGTTATCATCGAAGGCGCATCTGTGAGACTGAGCGTCGCAGCTGTGGCTATCACAGAAAGTTGCATAATGAATGTGACTTTGTAGAACAATCTTAAAGTCAGCTTCCTGTGAACTAGCTTGATTAATGATTTTTATTGATTGGGAAAAAACCACACAAAAAACGCTACTGCTATGATTCTTCTATAAGGTCATGCCATGACATTATTTTGTCTGTATCTCAATGAAAGTAAAAATAAATAAAAAGGGAATGAAGCTAACTTGTAGGAACTGCTCCCCAGAGACGGCGGCTTTCTATTTGCCATATATTGGAAGAAAACACTATCCAATCACATTCGTTCCCCATCACATGAGGCATTGGCCCTCTTAAAAAGGGAAAGGTGTTGAGGACTGAAGCTAATTGGTATGGCACATGCAGGTAGGTTATCCCAGATTCAATCCCTAACATCTCCAGTAGGGCTAGGAAAAATTACTATATTTTTTGCTCTATAAGACTCACTTTTTCCCTCCTAAAAAGTAAGGGGAAATGTGTGTACATCTTATGGAGCGAATGCAGGCTGCGCAGCTATCCCAGAAGCCAGAACAGCAAGAGGGATTGCTGCTTTCGCTGCACAGCGTCCCTCTTGCTGTTCTGGCTTCTGAGATTCAGATTTTTTTTCTTCTTGTTTTCCTCCTCCAAAAACTAGGTGCGCCTTATGGTCTGGTGCGTTTTATAGAGCGAAAAATACCGTATGTCTCCTTCCAGGCAGCTTCTTGTAGTCCTATAGGATACAGCACGTTCTGTCAGCTCATGTGTAGTGAATCTTAGCAGGTTAAAACTTTGGCTCATGCTGAAGAAGAGCATTGTAGGAGAGTCAAATGTTGGAGAATTCTGGGAATGTATATTTGCTTCTTTAAATTGCAGACTTTCTGTCTTTATGAGTGTGAATAGGACTCTGAGGGAAAGGGAGTTTCTAGTTGATTTGTGGTTCTTGCCACCTGGCTGTCCCAGACGTGGATTCAATTTGAATGAGTTATCTTGTTAATTTACAACTCAAAGACTCTGGTTGTCTGTGGGAATGCTTTAATCTTCAAGGCCCCTCTGATAAACAGGATTCAGCTGTGGAGTCTACTAACAAGTTTGAGTTATGGTTCTGCCATGTAACCATTGGTGAATTGCTAATGAATCTAAAGAACTGATCTTAGGGAGAAAGGCCATTGAATGGAAGGAGAACCCTGTTTCTTCCTTCTGCCTATGCTGTGGTTAAAAACATCCTCACACCTACCCCATTTTGTAGGGAATTATCCAGGCCCAAATTGCATCTTGCTTTCATCACAACCAACAGCATCCTTAAAGGCAGACATTGACTTGACATCTAATGGTTCAGGGTATACTACTGTTGCATACATTCTAACTCGAGCCTCATTGAGAAAAACAAACATTCTGAAGTTATCCTGGGACCATATAGATTTCTGCTTGGTTTCACTGTACTGGTTGAAAAGTACCGTGGTTGAACTTAAGATCTCAGTAAAAGGAAGCCTGAGGGAGAGAGATACAAATGGAAGGTCATAGCCATTGGCACTAATACTATAATACTCTACAATAACCATTTATATGGCAATTTAGCATGCAAGTATCCTTAGTTGCTTTACATGAAATCAATAGAACCAGCTGTGGATTACTGCTCTGCCTAAGGAATTTCTTCGAAAAACTAGAACAAGAAGCAAAGCAAAAAACAGCCCAACCCCAGGTTTAATTTGGTCCACCAAAAAGTTAGGTGCTGTTTTTGTGACATTACAAAAAAAGACCTTCCTTTGAGGTGTATAATAGTTTGGCTGTGTATTAGTTATTTTAAAAGCTGAACAAAAGAGGAATGTTTCACGCTAGATAGCTGTTAAATAATAGTAAGCAGGTGCGCCAGGCACTGAAATTTCAAGGATGTTTGTTTTGCTGAAATGATGGATCAGTGCTTGATACTCTTTTATATTTGAATTTAAAATGCTCTGGTTTATCATCACGCAAAGTCACATTCTTGTTCATATCACAAGCATTGATGGAGGTGAGTATTCTACAGACTCTGTAAGCAGCATCGGAAATGTAGACCACAAAAGAGAAATGAAGTTTTATTGCATACAAATATAAATGTGTATAAACTCGATGATGATATTCTCATTATATGGTGCACTGCTTGAATTCCTTCATATATGTACGGTCAGTTAATCAAAAATACAAAGCAATCAACGTGTCCACAAGACTACCACACACCACTTCAGGCCAACTGTCCACAAGGATTCAACCACAACATGGTATAGAATTCAGTGGCGGGGGCGGGGGGTGGTCTGTCCTGGGTGCCATCTCCAAGGGGGGTGACAAGAAGGCACCCCACGGGGGGCTTGCTCCACTGACCCCAGCTGCAGCAGCGGCGGAGAGATCCCACTGCCATCCATACGGCGCTCAAGCGGCACCATCAGCAAACCACCCTGTGATGCATGCACGCCGCCACTATGTACTGCGCACATGCATGTGCAGTATGTAGCAGCGCCATGCATGCACCATACATACAGCACACACACATGCACTGCTGGACAGTTTGCCCCGCCTCCGACACCCCGCACTGGGAGCCGTTTAGCCTTCCTTCGCACCGATAGAATTACCAGTGCTGTACCAAAGTACAGTGGTACCTTGGTTCAAACAGCTTAGCTGTTGAACAAATTGGTTCCAGAATGCCACAAACCCAGAAGTGCTCCAGTTTGCAAATGTTCTTTGGAAGCCAACCATCTGATGTGGCTTCCGTGGCTTCCGACTGAGTGCAGGAAGTTCCTGCAGCCAATCGGAAGCCACACCTTCGTTTCCGAACAGTTTCGGGAATCGAACGGACTCCCGGAACGGATTAAGTTCAAGAACCAAGGTACCACTGTATATCCTCTAATTTCTCAAAGGTTTTCATCTCCTGCAAAAAAGAGGCATTCCATTTTTTCTGCCTCATTCTCGAGGAACTTTAGAAGTTCTTAAAAAATGTCTGTGGCTGTGGACTTTTGAGGGTAACATGTTTCTTTTTCATCCCAATGAAGGTTTCATCAGCACTCTGCAGCTCCCCACAGCTGCCCACACTTCCTGATCTGAGAGAAGCCCAGTGGGAGGATTTCCCTTGTGATGCCTTCCCCTGGGCTTTAGCAGAAGTGTGTTCACCCAGGGAGGCAGCTGAGTGCTGACTACCAGAGAGGTAAACTTTCTAAATGAGAAAAAAGACACAAACACACCTCAGCCACCTCGAACATAAGCAAAGTGTGGCAAAACGCCTACAGCCCACCCATGAGAATTTCACCAAACTCCTGTCTGATAACTTTTTAATATAATCTATCTTCTCATTAATTGATGGAGGGAGGGAAAGTGAGAAGAAACATGTGTCCAGCTGATGTGGCTTTGCAAATAGATCTACGCGGGTTTGTTTTTCATTGTGCTTATTTTCAGGATTTTCAAGCATTTGAGTGAGCATTTTGTAGCAGCAGATGTGAGGTCCCAGCCTGAGCCCTTAAAACTTTAAGCAAGATAGTGCAGGTGAAAAAGGCTACTTCCCCAAAACTGCTTTCCCCCAAATCATGTACCTCTTTGCTCCAAGTCCTCCCCCCACAAACACTCCCTGCATCTTCCATCTCCTTCATTTAATAATAATAATAATAATAATAATAATAATAATAATAATAATAAATTTTATTTATATCCCACCCTCCTCAGCCAAAGCTGGGCTCACAGCGGCTAACAACAGTAAAAATAGCACAGTTTACATAAAATCACAGTCAATTAATTGAAATATATTGTAAAATCAGTTCAGAATCAAGCTAATGGCAACCATTGGGCTAGAGTTCTATGAGGTTTACAGAAGGAGAGAGGAGGTCAGACTGTGCCTTGGCCAAAGGCCTGGTGGAACAGCTGTCTTGCAGGCCCTGCAGAAAGATCTCAAGTCCTGCAGGGCCCGAGTCTCTTGTGGCAGAGTGTTCCAGCAGACCGGGGCCACAGCCGAAAAAGCCCTGGCTCTGGTTGAGGCCAGCCTAACCTCCCTGTGGCCCGGGATCTCCAATATGTTTTTATTTGAAGACCATAAGGTCCTCCATGGGACATACCAGGAGAGGCAGTGCCGTAGGTACGAGGGTCCTAGGCCGTATAGGACTTTAAAGGTCAAAACCAGCACCTTATGTTGGTGCAATGTGTCCCTTTATAATCACCATCACCCTGACATTCCCCTTCTGACACACCCATCTCTGCATCCGGGCAACCTCCAAGAAGGACAACACAGTATCTAGCTGCAGGAAGAGGAAAGCCCAGGCTTATGTCTAGCCACTGGGGTCACTTCCAACTCTACAATTTTATGATTCTATGTCACTGTGTGGAGGTGGGTAGGTGAGTAGATCTTACATGAGCAAGCAAGAGAAGAAGAACCAAAATGAACTTCAGGAGAAAAAGGACTGCTTGAAACCAGTAGGTTTTAAAACCATCGAATACAAAAATAAATCTTGGGCATATTGAAATTTGCCATAACTGTCCTTGGGTGGGTAATTTTGCTGACTGATTTTCATTCTCCTGGGTATGACATGGGGATAATAAGGATTAGGCTCACAAGTTAATTGCAAAATTAAGCAAACAACAACAACAACAACAAAATAGAAAGCATTTTGGACCCACTGGGTCAAATTCAACTAAATGAACTATTTCCTTGGTCCTTGAATTTTGGGTGGAATTCCACATAGTGCTAAGGAAATTAGTGCAAGCATTGCTGATTGCCAGATGGAATGATCTCTCCTCTGTGCTGTTCTCGGTGGGTCACTCAATACTCTTTCTTTTTTCTTTTTTTTTGGTCAGTGTGTGGTGATGGGAAGCCTTGTACTACAGTGGTACCTCGCAAGACGAAATTAATTTGTTCCACGAGTTTTTTTCTTTTTGCGAGTTTTTTGTCTTGTGAAGCACGGTTTCCCATAGGAATGCATTGAAAATCAATTAATGCATTCCTATGGAAACCGCTTGCCGGGCTGGCGGTGCAGAGAAGGGCTTTTCTCCCCACCGCAAGCCTTCAGGACAGGTCCGGGAACAGAGGGGAAGGCGCGCAGCGCTTC